>JAWWMR010000104.1:561925-577874 GCA_035047985.1 Basileuterus tristriatus | reverse complement strand
GAATTACACACAGGATACACACAGGGTACAACGGGGAGGGAATTACACACAGGATACACACAGGGTACAACGGGGAGTAAATTACACACAGGATACAACGGGGAGGGAGTTACACACAGGATACAACAGGGAGTAAATTACACACAGGATACACACAGGATACAACAGGGAGTAAATTACACACAGGGTACACACAGGGTACAACGGGGAGGGAGTTACACACAGGATACAACGGGGAGGGAGTTACACACAGGATACAACAGGGAGTAAATTACACCCAGGGTACAACAGGGAGTGAATTACACACAGGGTACAACGGGGAGGGAATTACACCCAGGGCTGCAACGGGGAGTGAATTACACACAGGGTACACCCAGGGTACAACAAGGAGTGAATTACACCCAGGATACAACAGGGAGTGAATCCACACCCAGGGGTACAACTCCACACCCAGGGTACAACAGGGAGTAAATTACACCCAGGAGTGGGACAGGGAGTGAATTACACCCAGGGTACAACAGGGAGTGAATCACACCCAGGGTACAACAGGGAGTAAATCCACACCCAGGGGTACAACTCCATACCCAGGGATACAACAGGGAGTAAATTACACCCAGGGGTGCCACAGGCAGTGAATCCCCTCAGGGCACAGCTCTCATGGTGATCCAGGGCAGGGCAGAGGCTCTGGCTTGGTCTGGTTGGGGTTTCAGGGGAAGGACAAAGATCCTGAGGAAGCACCAGGCACATGGAGCATCCCAGGAAAGGATTTTGGGGCTTCTTTTGTGGTGTGGGACATGGATTGGGCAGGGAATAAATCCTTTCCTTGTGTTTTCCTTCTGTTTTCCTTGTGCTTCCTTTTGTTTGTTTCCTTGTGCTCCTTTGTGTTTCCTTTGTGTTTGTTTTTCCTTGCACTTCCTTGTGTTTCCTTGTGTTTATTTCCTTGTGTTTCCTTGTGCTGCTCACTCTGAAATGAGAATAACCCAGAGCTGGGACTTTTTGCCATCTCCCTTCTGTTCCAAGGACACTTCCCAGCCACAGCTGTCCTTATCTTTAGATAAGGGACTCCCAGCAATGCCAGGCAGCAGCTGGGCATTCCTGGGGCACAAAGCCTTGTTTTGGAGCAGGACATTTTGGGAATCCACCCTAAACCCTCAGATTAGTGCTGAGCTCAGCCTCTGCTGACTGTGAAACCTCCTGCTGGTGTTCCAAAGCAAATGTTTGAATATCCAAAATATCCAAGGGATGACATTCAGCTTCTCCTTTGCCCAAGGGTGGAGAGCTCAGAGGAGCCCGTGTATGAGAGCCTGGAGGAGTTCCACGTCTTCGTGCTGGCCCACGTGCTGAGGAGACCCATCGTGGTGGTGGCAGACACGATGCTGAGGGACTCAGGTGGTGAAGGTGAGACCTTCCTCTCTTCCCAAAGCCTCTCTGAGCTCTCCACCTTCCCTTTCCACTCTTTCTGGGGCCTCTTTGCTGGCAAAGCTGCACCTGGAGTTGGGAATGGGGAAAATTGACCTGCAGCAGGTGAGCCCATGGAGGGGCCAGGTCACATTTGGCTCCCAATCCAATTTCTGCTGCTTTAACAGCATCCACACGAGCTTTTTTTTCTTTTTTCACCTCTACACACACATCTGGAGATGAGAAATTCCATTCCCTGGTGGTGGATTTTCCACCATCACCTTCAGTTCCCTGTCAGAGAAGGTTTATCAATGTCCATCCCTCTCTGGGCAAAGTTTGTCTTGTGGGGGAGTCAAGAGGAAGGCTTTTTATAGAAAATACCAGTTCATTCTACATTTGAAATCCTCCTGATGTAAAATAAACATCTATTTTGGGTTGTGGTTTTGTTTAAAGTCCCCTGAGATGAGAGATAATTGCAGGTGAGCCCTGGATTGAGGCAAAGGGCTCATTCTGGAGCAGCTGCAGCACAAACAGCCCTGAACTCTTGAACCTGTGATCAGAACTAACCACTCTCAATTGTTCCCAGCTTTTGCCCCAATCCCCTTTGGAGGGATCTATCTGCCCCTGGAGGTCCCAGCCAACAAATGCCACCGCTCCCCTCTGGTCCTGGCTTATGACCAAGCTCATTTTTCTGCCCTGGTCTCCATGGAGCAGAAGGAAAACACAAAAGATCAAGGTGAGTGATGGGATTCAGGTGAACAAACTGAGGAGGAGGAAGATTTGGGAGTGCTGGGGAGGAAGAGCTGGCCAGGACCCATCAGTGTGCACTGTCAGCACAGAAATCCAACAGTGCCCTGACCCTGGAGCTCTCCCAGTGCCCAAAGGGGCTCCAGGAGCTGGAGGGGGACTTGGGACAAGGGTGACAAGACAAGGGGAGGGATTTCCCACTGACCCAGGGCAGAGTTGGATATTGTGGAGAAGCTCTTCCCTGGGAGGGCCATGGTGCTCTGACAATTCCATGATCCCAGGCACTGGGATTTGCCATCAGAGGTGACAGAAATGCTCCTGGTGGGTGCTGTGCTCAGGCTTGGCTCCAAGTGTGCAATATTTGTCCTCCTGGGCTGTAAAAGTGACATTTCTGTCCCGTTTCTGGCAGCTGTGATCCCCCTGACAGACTCTGAGCACAAACTGCTCCCCGTGCACTTCGCCGTGGACCCGGGCAAGGAGTGGCAGTGGGGGAAGGATGACAGTGACAATGTCAAGCTGGCCAGGTGGGTGACCTGCAGGGCAGAGAGGTCACAGATGAAGGGATCAGTCCTGACCCCACCTGGGTTTTCTTGTGCTGGATGAAAGCTGTGCCCAGGGAATGGCACTGTTCAGCTTTTCCTTCATTTTCCTTCATTTTGATGTGATTTGGGAGGGGCTGTGACATCTCACGAGCTTCATTCCCACATCTAAGTGATGATGCTCCAGATCCTGGAGCTCTGGGCTGGGTGTAGCTCAAGGCACCAGCAGCAGGGGAGGATCTCCTGTGACAGCAGCACAAAAATGTGCACAATTTTTTCCATTTGCCACCAAATCCTTGTGTTGTGGGTCCCTGGAGCAGGGAGGGTGGTGGCCACCTGACCATGCCTGGTCTGGGTGAGGCTTTGGGCAGATCTCACCATGGTTTGGTCCCAGCACTTCCTATGGCGGAGGCAGAAACATTTTGATTCCAACACTGAGGAATCTGATTTCTCCCTTTGGGTTTTCATTGAAAGCAAAGCTGCACAATTATCCCTTTTGTACCCTTGGAAAACACCCATTTAAATACACAGCACAGGGAATCGTGTAAATATGGGGGGAGAGATTTCCAGCTGGGGAATGGCTCTAACCTGTGGCTTCCCCCCCTCCAATGCCAGCGTGACACTGTCACTGGAAGCCAAACTGCACCTGCTGCACAGCTACATGAATGTCAGATGGATCACGTTGCCTTGTGACATGCAGGTAAAGGGACCAGGGGGATCTTCTTTACCTATGAATTATTCAACCCCTCCTCTCTACAGGAAAGCTGCTGTAGGGCTTTACCTGGGGGCTCTGCCTCATGAGGGGTTCTGTGCCCACAGGAATTGTGGCTGATTCTGTTCAGAGAGCAGGGAAGTGACTCAGTTTTGCATGTGGGCACCTTTTCCCCAGAGCTTTCCATGTCCATTTTCAGTCTTCACATGACCCAGAAGCCCCTCAGGGACGTCCCATGCTCCAAAGAAATGGGAGCTGTTGGTTTGTAGCCACCTCGAGACTGGGACAAGTCTCCCCCTCCTCTTCCCTGGATTTGCACCTGAAATCTCCCTGGATTTGCAAGTGGAGGTATCAGAGAATCACAGAACAGAATCATAAGATCCTGTTCTATCTCAGGTTGGAAAGGTGCCACGGGGATATTTAGGGATGTGCAGGATTCACTTTCTCAGTGTCCCCTCCGTGTTCCAAGCCACGCCACCTCCTTTGCTTCGCCTTCCACCTGGAAATCTTTACCTGAGGAGTTTCTAGACTCTGATATTTGTCTGTCCTCCCTCCCCAGGCGCCCCTGGCTCAGCCAGAGTCCCCCACGGCCTCGGCGGGCGATGACGCTCGCTCGGCAGCGGAGTCGGGCGAGTCGGACAAGGAGTCGGTGTGCAGCAGCTCTGCCAGCAACGGGGGCACCAGGGCAGCCAAGGACAGGGAGAAACCAAAGAAAGAGAAGGAGAAGGAAAAGGATAAAAAACGAGCAGACTCGGTAGCCAACAAGCTGGGAAGCTTCGGGAAGACTCTGGGCAGCAAACTAAAAAAGAACATGGGGGGGCTGATGCACAGCAAAGCCGTCAAGGGCGGCGTGAGCAACGGGCAGGGAGACACCCTGGAGAAGAAGAAGAAAGGATCCCTGAAGGCACGGAAGGACAGCAAGGAGGAATGTTCCCCTGGAGATTTGGCTCCTGCAGAGAAGCCTTGTGCAGGTAAAGCAGCCCTGGAGAAGCCCTCGGATCCCTCCAAGTACAGCAGCGACGTTCGGCTGAGCCTGAGCATCCTGCGCGCCGCCATGCAGGGCGAGCGCAAGTTCATCTTCGCCAGCCACCTCAAAACCAGCACCCGGCACCAGTTCCAGGAGGAGATGATCCAGAGGTACCTCCTGGACGCCGAGGAGCGGTTCCGGGCAGAGCAGAGGCAGAAGGAGGCCGAGAAGAAGGCGCTGGGCAGCGCCGCCCCGGCCAAGAGGCCGGACGGGGAGGTGGGCGCCCAGCGGAGCGAGGAGGCCATGCCCAGCCCCGGGTTCTGCCAGCCACCCCCCAGCTACCCCCCCCAGCCCCTGGAGCCGGCCGTGGGTGCTAAAATCGCTGCTTTTCCAGCTGCCTATTCCGGCGTTTTCACCTTCCCCAGGCCCTCCATGGGCAGCGCCGAGGGGCTGCACCCACCCGCGTGCCCCGAGGGCCGGCGGCAGCTGGCGGGGGGGCCCTGTGGGAGCCTCCCCCCCTATGCCACCCTGCCCCGGCACCACCAGGGCCGGCTCGGGCCCTGCCCCCCCGGGCCTGCCCACCTGGGCCGCTTCTCCCCCACGGACATGGAGATCCAGGCTCCCTTCCCCTCGGAGTGCGAGGGCTCCGGCTGCCTCCTTCCCCCGCACAGCAACGGCTGCCGGGAGCTCCTGGAGCAGGACAGGGGAGGAACGGTGGATAGAATGAGAAGCCAAGGCCTCTACAACATCCAGCAGACCAAGTGCAAACAGCCCAACTGCAGCTTTTACGGACACCCGGAGACTGGGAATTTCTGCTCCTGCTGTTACAAGGAGGAGCTGCGGCGCAGGGAGAGGGAGGCGCTGGTGCACAGGTTCTGAGGCTCCCCCTGTGCACATCCGGACCCCTGGCACGTGGGGGATGCAATAACAGAGTTCCAGTTTGGTTTTTACACCCACCCACGCTCCTCTCCCACTCTGCAGAAGGTGGGAGCAGGCGTTGGGCCTGCTGGGATGGGCTGGGAGTGTGGCAGGGGCTGGTGGGATTGGTGGGGTGCAGGAGGGAGAGAGGGGGGAAAGCAACCCCTGCCTTCCTGGAGCCCCTGCAGGGGAGGAGAAGGATTCCCGGGGGGCTGCTCGGGTCGGAGCACAGGGTGAGGGGGGAGAATTCCTCAAAAACTCAATAAACCAGACCAAAGCTTTGGGAGTGGGCAGGGGGAGCAGCTCCCACCAGGTCCTTCCCACTTCCTGACCGCCTGGGACGGAGCAAAAATCCCCCATTTTGAGAGTCACAAAACCTTTTAATGGAGTTTTTTAACACTGGTTTTATTCTGTATTTCTTCTTGCTGGTACTGAGCGACACCGTGTTGGAGTTGGACTTTGATGAGGTGAGGTGGGTTGGACGCCCCCCACCCAGTCCTGGGTGACTCCGAGCACCAGGACAGGCTCAGGGCTCTGTCCCCTCCTCTCCTCCCCATGAGCTGAACTCTGGTTTTAAAATGTTGTTTTTAAACTCTTTCTGAGGCAGGGGGGGACTCCCAGAGCTCAAGGGATTGGAGGTTTCTCTTCCTGTGCAGAACCCCCAGCCCACAGGAGATCCTGGCTCAGCATCTCCTGCCAGGAATTCCCAGTGAGCCTGGGGCAAATCCCCCAGGAAAACCCACTGGAAAGGGGTCCCAGAGCACCCCCAGCCCCCTGTAACTCCTACTTGAGCACAGCTACTCTGTACTACCTCTGATCCTGATTAACTCGGCTCCGTTGTGCTGAGCCACCAACTGACCCTTAGGCTGCGGAATTAATCCATATTTTTTGATAACAGGGCTAAAAAAGCAGAACAAGAAGGTAAAATCCTCCCACCTGTTGTTCCTGACCCCATTCCGGCCCCCTGGCTCCCAGGGTGGGATTCACTTTAGCACTGCGATGTTTGCACAGAATTCCTTGGGGTTCTTTTGGTAACTGCAGCTCCCAAACCTGATCCTGCACGGAGTGAGGTGCAGCATTTCCTACCACACAGAAATAAAACAGGAGTTCTATCCTTCAGCCAGAGCTTTACAACATTCCCTCCTTTCTATTTTTGGGTTGATTTTCCACAAGGAATCAAACTATGCAACCCCTTCCTGCCCATGGCCATTGCCAGGAGAAGGGATGAGGCAGAGGAGCTGGAAGTGAGCTCGGGGGATCACCCCACGCCTTACACTTGGCCCTAAAAATGTTAATTTAGACC
This sequence comes from Basileuterus tristriatus, assembly GCA_035047985.1. Taxonomy (NCBI): domain Eukaryota; kingdom Metazoa; phylum Chordata; class Aves; order Passeriformes; family Parulidae; genus Basileuterus; species Basileuterus tristriatus. The sequence continues at coordinate 571,290 of JAWWMR010000104.1, read as the reverse complement.
TAAATCCCCCAGAGTTAAGGCCTTTCCTGGTGGGATCCCAACACTCCTTGTCTGCAGAGTTTCAAATCCAAATTTCAGACACCCCAGGGATGGTTTGATTCCAGTGTTGTTTTCCCTGGTTTTCTAAAATCCCCGAGCGTGGCTGAAGCTGTGGGAAGGGGAGGGTGTGACACCCACTCCAGCTGGCTCCTCTTACCTGGGAACAAATTCCACGTTTCTCCCTCAAACTGCAGGAATTCCAATGGACTTCAACCCCAGGCAGGGCCGTGCAGTGCTGGTTAAACAGCACAAGCTCTGCCCCTGCTTGGTTCACCCCAAATTTGAAGCTGAGATGGTTAAAACCCAACCCAAACCCTTCACTAATTTACAGGCTCTTGGTTTAAATTCCACTTTCTGATGTTTATTTTTCCCCAAATTGGAGCAGCAGCTTTGTTTTGGTGTTGGGAATGCCCCAGGGCACGGGAGGGCAGGGGGAGGTGATGCTTCAGCACTCGGGTTTTGGGGGAATTTCTCTCCTTTTTGGGTAGCTCCATCCCAGTGGAGGCTGGACTTGGGTGGGGATGGGAAACCCCCTGGGAGGGGAGAGGGAGAAGGCAAAAAATCTGTAGGAAAAGCAGCAGTGCTGGAGGGAAAACTCCAAAACTGGAGGAGAAGCACCAAACCTGCCCCCAGGAGGGATTTTTCCACGGGGAGACTGTGGTGTGACCCCAAGGTCAAACTAAGTGCACTTACTGGTGTGGTTGGAATTCAAATTGATCCTGGTGGAGGAAAACTTTGTCTTTCAGCGTGTGTAAAACCCGTTAATGAGATTTGATTTGATTTTATTAAATGAGATTCACCCTCGGCGGAGGAGGCCGGGGCAGCTTTGGGTCTCACTAACGCGACACCGAGTGACCTGAATTAATTCTGCAGTGGTTTATTCACAAAAAAACTCCTTTTTTTTTTTTTTTAATTAATTCCAGATTAATTGGTGATATTTGGCCTCCTGGTGAACAGGGCCAGAGCGTTGCACTTGGGCTGTACCTGTGGCCTCGTTGTAGCACCACAGACTCATTGACAATAAAACCTTCAGCTGATGCACCTGAGGCTCCTTCATCCCCTCACCCTGAGGGCTCTGGGCATCCCCAATTCCCTCCTGGGACTGCTCCTCATCCCCTTCTCCATCCAATTATTTTGGGATTTTGGGGTTATTATTTATATTATTTATTGTGTGATTCCATTTTGGTACTAATTCTTGGCTTTCATTTTAAAAAGAACACCCTCAAACACCCCTCCCTCCCTGTTTCTGTCTGTCCTTGCTGCTCTTTTCCCCAGCTGCATCCCAAGGCTCCCTTTGGTACCTGAGTTTCAGGACAAAATTAGGGATAAAACCCAGCATGGGCCATATGGATGCTGAAACTTTAAATGAAAGAGGGAAAAGAGGTTTGGGGGTGGTTGGAAGGTGGGACCCAGGAGCAGTTTCCCATGGGATTTCTGGCACTGGGATTTTCTCTCCCAGCTCCCTGGTTTTCCTTGCTCCGGGCACTGTGGGCGGACACTCCGTGCCCGGCTCCACCTCTGATGATTTTCCTCCAGGATCTTCCCTCCTGCCACGGCCCCGACTGACCCCGGCCGGGCTCAAAGCCTCAGGAAATTCCTCTCATCTGCCAGGTGCCCGAGCCAAAAGCTTTTCCCAGCCCCGGGAACCTCTGCCAGGTGATCCTGGCTGCAGGGGGAAAATTGGGGTGCGCCAGCTGCAGCCTCCAAAGCTGGGACTGCCCCAAAAATCTGGGGGGAAACACAGCAGGAATGAGAGCTGGAACTGGAGTTTCTGTGTGCTTGGGTTGTGTCAGGATTTATTTGGCTGCTTCGGGCTTTGGGGTGCCCGGAGGTGGCACCGAGGGGTGGCACAGGTGGCACGGTGGGTGGCACAGGTGGCCCCGGGGCCACCATCCACCTGCTGCCCGCTGTGGGGTGGGGAGCTCGGCGAGGCAGGGACGGGGCCGGCTCCGCTTGGGAGGGGAAGGCTCCGTGCTTGTGCCGTGACTCACCGAGCAGCTTCTCCGCCGTGTGCCCGGAGGGGCCCCGCGCCCCCTCCCGCACCGCTGCTCACGGGGTTTGGGGGCTCCCCCGCGCTGGGCAGCGCCTGCGGGACCCCAGAACCGCCCGTGGGGTTCTGTACCCCCACCCCAACACTGAACTTCTGGGGTGCCTCAGGCCACCCCCCGTCCCCATCCGCCCGCGGAGCTCCCGGGCTCCCCCGCTTTCCCTCCGCCGGTCCCGGGACGGGGCGGAACGCCGGGATCCGCGGGGCCGGGATGAGCGGAACGCCGGGCCCCGAGGGGCGGGATGCCGGGGCAGGGATGCCAGGGGAGGGCGGGATGCCGGAGTGGAGGGCGGGATGCCGGAGCCGGGCCGGGCGCTCGGGGCTCTTTCCCGGGCCGCTCCGGCCCCGGCGCTCCGGGCCCGCCCGGCCAAAGTCCCTGCGCCATGAGCGGGGCCCCGGGCGGCCGCCGCCCGACCTTCCCCGGGCTCCCAGGTAGGGCCGGGGCCGGGGCCGGGGGTTCTGGGGAGGCTCGGGGCGCTCGGAGCCCCGCACCCAGTGTCGGTCCCCGCAGGGGAGCGGGTGCTCGAGGAGGCGGCGGGCGCCCGGCGGCGCCGCGGGACCGGCGGCGGCTCCGTCCCGGGAACGCTGCTCTGCACCAACCGGCGCCTCGCCTTCGTGCCCGGCCAGGTGCGACGGGAACACCGGGAACAGCGGGACCGCGGGGCCCCGCGCCGCCTGCCCGGGGGGATCCCTGCCCCGGCGCGACCCCATCCCGGCACATCCCGACCCCATCCCGGCACATCCCGATCACATTTCGAACCCACCCCACCGCGCCCCGACCCTCGGCTCAGCCCCATCCCACCGCCCCCCTGCCTCCCATCCCAGCTCTATCCCAGCCCATCCCGGCTCCTTGACTGCAGAACCCATCACGTTCACGCTGGGAGCTCCTCACTGCAGGACATAGCGGGACAAGGGACATAGGTGCAGATGTCCCACCCCCAGATCCATCCCCAGCGCCCCTCCTGGGACGGGGGGACACTCCGGGGCAGTCTCCAGCCCTCCCCACTCTCCCGCAGGCTCCTGGCTCCCGTGGCCTCCTCCGCTCTGAGGACGAGGTGGCCCTGCCCTGCATCCACAAACTGGTGGCAGGTACTGGGGACACCTGGGGACACCTGGGGACACGCGGGATGAGCTGGGCGGGTCTCGGGGTTCAGCCCTGACAGCCTCATCCCCCCGACCCCAGCCAGCAGCTTCTTCAAGCCCAAGGTGCTCACGGCCGCCTCCACCCTCAAGTTCATCCCGGAGGAGCTCGCCGTGTTCTGCCGGGATTTCCGCCTGCTCCGCTTCTCCTTCCCCGAGAACGGTTTGGCTCCGCAGGCGTTCCGGGTACGCCGGGGAGGGGCAGAGGGCTGGGACCCCGCTCTGGGGTACCCCGCGGTCCCGGGGAGGCCCGGGGGGCTCCCAGCCCCCAGCCCAGCCCCGGCTGCCCTCGCAGGTGGCCAACGCCATCGCACAGGCTCGGGAGGCGGCTGCGGGGCTAGGGGATGCTGCCGATGGCTGGGCCAGCCCTGGAGAAGCCATCCCAGAGGAGGAGGAGGAGGATGGAGAGGAAGGCTCGTCCGCCACGCTGCTCTTCGAGAGCCTGCGGGACTGGGAGGAGGAGCTGCAGCGTCTGGGCGCTGCGGGCTGGAGGGTGAGCGCCGTCAATGAGCGCTTCGACATGGCCCCGAGGTACAGCCCCCAGCGCTGCCTGAGCCCCCCGAACGGCAGCGGAGATTTGGGGGGACCCCACCCCGTGTCCCACCTTCCCACAGCCTCCCCCAGTACCTCTGGGTGCCCAGCGGGCTTCTGGACCACGACCTCAAGCGAACCTTTGCCCACTTCCAGGAGCGACGGGTGCCTGTGAGTGCCTGGGCGGGCCTGGGCAGGGTGGGGGGCACTGGGGGGGATGTGGGGGTGTCACCCCCGTTTCTCTTGCAGCGCCTGTGCTGGCACCACCCGGGCGGGGGGGACCTGCTGAGAGCGGCCAGCTTCCACCCAGCCTCAGAGCCGGGCAGCGAGGACGTGAGGTGGGTGCCAGGGGTGGGGGACTGAGGGTGTGCCGCCAGCCTGGCACCACCTGGGACCCCCGGGCTGGCACCTCCCTGTGCCCCCGGGCTGGCACCACCCTGTGCCCCCAGGTTGGCACCACCTGGGGCTCCCTGTGCCCCCAGGTTGGCACCATTTCAGGCTCCCTGTGCCCCCCAGGTGCCTGGAGCAGCTGCTGCTGGGGGGCCGTGGGCCCTGTGTTTTGGCTGACACGGCCGAGCTGCCCACTCTGGCTGACATCCAGCTCGCCCACCTGAGGCTGAGGGCGCTCTGCCTGCCAGGTAAGGGGCACCAGGGGGACACTGGGGACCCCCTAACCCCGCTGGGGGGGCTGGGATTCCCCCTCTCTGAAACCCCATCCCGTGGGATGCAGGTGCAGTGGCAGAGGAGAAGTGGCTCTCGGCCCTGGAGGGGACACGCTGGCTGGACCACGTGCGGTGAGCAGGGAACCAGGGAGGTATTTTAGGGGAAAATTCACCCTAAATCCCACGGTGGAATGTCCCCCCTAGCCCACCTGGCACCGTGGGGTGATGGAGGCATTGTGGTGGGTGCATGAGCCACCCAAATGTGTGACTGTGCCATTTTGGGGTGCCCTGAACCCCTGTTTTTGCCCCCCAGCTCGTGCCTGAGAAAAGCAGCAGAGGTGGCGTCGCTGCTGGCGGGGAGGCGCTGCTCCGTGATCCTGCAAGGTGGCGGCTGGAAAAAGATGGGAGGGGGCTGCAAAGGGAACCCCCCCTCATCACTTTGTCCCCCCAGAACCCTCGGACCGGGACCTGAACTGCCTGCTGGCCTCTCTGGTGCAGCTCCTGGGGGACCCCCACGCCCGCTCCCTGCCCGGCTTCCAGAGCCTGGTGCAGAGGGAGTGGGTGGCAGCCGGGCACCCCTTCCCACGGCGCCTGGGGCTGCTGTGCCAGGACAGCCCCCGGGAGGAGGTGAGACCCCCACTCCTGTCCCATGGACCCCCCTAACCCCGAGGTGAGACCCAACCCCATCCCCTATCCCCCCCAGGCCCCCGTGTTCCTGCTCTTCCTGGACTGCACGTGGCAGCTCCTGTGGCAATTCCCGGCGGATTTTGGCTTCACCGAGGCTTTTCTGCTGGCGCTCCACGACAGCAGCTTCAGCCCCTACTTCAGCACTTTCCGCTTCAGCTGCCAGCGCCAGCGGGGCCGCAGCAGCCTGGTGAGGGCAGGGGAGCACGGCTGCACCCCCAGATCTCCCATTTCACCCCTTTTTCCCCCTGAATTTCAGTTTCTCCATTCCCATTCCAAACTGGGAATGGGCACCCCCTGATCTCCCATGTCACCCCTTCTTTTCCCCCTCCGTGCCTCAGTTTCCCCATCCCAAACAGGGCACTGATTTCCCACCCCTTCCCCTGCAGCCCCGGCTCCCCAGCCAGACCTACCGGCCCATGGGGGGCTGGCAGGACCCCGGGGGGCACAGGGGAGACCCCCAGCCCTGCAGCTTCCCCCCGGTGTGGGCCTGGGGCCGGCGCTACACCCAGCAGCAGCAGGAGCAGTTCCGGAACCCCGTGGGACCCCCGGGCCCTGCTGGACCCCTGACCCCGAGCACGGTGAGTGGGGCTGATGTGGGGGCTCAGGTTTTCCCTCAATCCCTATTATTTCCCCCCATTTCCTTTTTCTTTCAGCCCCTTTTATTCCTATTTTTTCACCCCATTTTTCCCCCCAAAGGAAAATCCCAAAATGGGATTTTTTTTCCCTTTTTTGTTGCCCCCTAATTTTTCCTAATGCCAGTTTTGCTCCTTCCCCAGCCCGCAGAGCCCTGCCCGTGGGGGGGGCCCAGGCTGGTGCTGGCTCTGGCCAAGGGCTCCTTGTGCCCCCACCCCCTGCCCTGGTGGAGCCGCTCCCCCCAGCGCCCCCCACTCTGGGGGCCCCCCTCGGGCAGCCAGGGGACACTGGGGGGGCTCTTGGGGAGGTGCCAGCCCCCCCCGGGGCTGCTGCTGCCCTGCACCGCCGGGCCCTGCGTGCGGCTCTGGCACCGCTGCTACCTCAGGGGGCTGCCCCAGGAACAGGTACGGGGACACTGAGGCACGGGGGGGCTGGGATGGGGGTCCTGGTTTGGGGGTCCTGGTTTGGGGGGTCCTGGTTTGGGGGGTCTCAGCCCTGTCCTGATGTTTGAGCTGGGGATGGGGATGGATTTGTGTCCGTGCAGCGAATGTCTGTGCGTCCATCAGGGGATGGATGGATGGATGGATGGATGGATGGATGGATGGATGGATGGATGGATGGATGGATGATGGACAGACAGACCCCATGTCCATCCCTCCTACCCTTTCCTGCACTGGACATTCAGCCCTGTCTTCCCACCCCTGTGTCCCTGTCCCATGATGAACACCCCACCCTATCCCGTTCTGGTCCCCATGTTCCTGTCCCTGTCCCGTGTCCTGTGTCCCCACCCCGTGCTGGACGTGCTCTCCCTGCAGCGTGGGCGCTTGGCCCCATCCCTGGCCGGGCTGACCGAGGAGCTGCAGCTGCTCCAGGAGCGGCTCCGTGCCTGGAACCTGCGGAGACCCCACTGAGAGCCCGAGGACACCTGAGCCCACCCCAGGATCGCTCGGGCCTTGGGGGCTTTGAACGCCCCGGTGCCTCCGGCTGCTCCCCACAGCTGCCCCCGGCTACCTCTGGGTGCTTGACACTGCCGGGAAGGGCGGAGCGGCGGCTCCCGAGGTGTCCCCGATGCCTGACGGACGCTGCGGGGTCTCGGTTTTCCATTAAATTTGTGCTGCCTCCATGAGGCTCCAGGAGCTCAGGGATGGGGACTGGAATGGGGATGGGATGGGGACACTGCGGGAGCCCAGACCTGGGACCTCCAGCACTGAGGGCCCTCCTGGCCGCGAGGGGCGCGTCGCGACCCAAAAGGTCATGTCGCGAGAGAAGGTCCATGTCGCGACAGAAGGAAGGGCAGCGGCCCCCGCCCGCACTCAAGATGGCGGCCGCGCCTTCCCCTCACGCCACCACTTCCGGCCCGTCCCGCTGACGCCGTGCTTGCGCGCTGACGTCACGCGCGTGCGTGCGTGCGTGCAGCGCCGCGCGCGCGGAGCGGGACAAGATGGCGGCGGGGCCGATCTCGGAGAGGAACCAGGGTGGGAGCGGCGGGACGGGCCCGGCGGCACCGGGGGCACGGCGGGACTGGGGCAGCGCTGGGGGCACTCGGGGGGACACCGCGGGGGCGCTGGGGAGGCCTTGGGCGCGCCAGGGGCGTGCGGGGTGCATGAGGACCGCGGGGGTGCTGTGGAGACCTTGGGTACATTCAGAGGGGATGAGGGGTCCTTGGTGCATCCTGGAAGGGCTGGAGGGGATTTTGGGCTCCTTGGGACACAGAGGGAGGCGCTGGGGGAGCTCCGGGGTGGTGGTAGGCTGTGGTTTATTCACGAAGGGAAAAGAGGGGTTGGGGGCTCGTGGATTAAAGGCTGATGGGGAAGGGGGTTCGGGTTCGTGGGGGTCCCGGTTCTGATCTCGGTTCCTCGCAGATGCCACCGTGTACGTGGGCGGCCTGGACGAGAAGGTCAGCGAGCCCCTGCTCTGGGAGCTGTTCCTGCAGGCAGGGCCGGTGGTCAACACGCACATGCCCAAGGACCGGGTCACGGGCCAGCACCAGGGTGAGGGAGCCCCAAAACCACCGAGCCGGGGGTGGGCTTGGGGTGTGGAACAGGGGGAATCATCCTCTGTCCCTCAAAGAGATGTCCCTCTCTTCGAGCTAGGTTTTATGAGCTCTCAGAATCTGTCACACCTGAGATAGCTCTGCTACATAAAATTAACGGGATGGGTTTTGAGGTAGTGTTGGAAACAGAAAAAAGGTTTGAAAAAGGCAAAATAGCAAAGGTCTTACAGAGAAAAAGCTGAGCTAACGGTAAGAGGTTCTTCCTCTTGCTAAACACTCCACAAAAGCAATTATTTCCTTTGTTCTCTTATTTTTTTAGTGAATTACTTAGCAGGACTTTTTGGCCTCTGTTTAGTTGGCAGCCCTAAGTCTGAGCTGAAATCTTAAAAAGTCTTATGAGATGTCTTTTTACCAAATTGAGGAGAGAAACTTCTGGGCTATTTTCCCCTTTTTTAGCTGACAAAGAATAATTTACCCACTCCATCAATGGGAGAGGCACATTCCTACATGGGGGCACCATGGTTTAAATGAAGTGGGGATTAAATCAAATATTAGTTGGTATTAAAATAAAATCAAGGGAGTTTCAGTCAATAATTAAATGGGGTTTTCAATGAGCTGGAGTTTTAAATCAGATGAGGGGCTGTGTGTGGAGGGATTCTGTCCTGAAATCCTTTTGGGATCCAGGATTTCTGTCCTGAAATCTTTTGGATCTCTGTCCAAGATTTATGTCCAGGATTTCTCTCCTGAAATCCTTGTGGGATCCAGGATTTCTGTCCTGAAATCTTTTGGATTTCTGTCCAGGATTTCTCTCCTGAAATCCTTTTGGGGTCCAGGATTTCTGTCCAGGATTTCTCTCCTGAAATCCTTTTGGGGTCCCCCCTGAAATGCCTTTGAGGTGTGTTGAGCCCTTTTGGGGTCCCCCAGGGTACGGCTTCGTGGAGTTCCTGAGCGAGGAGGACGCCGACTACGCCATCAAGATCATGAACATGATCAAGCTCTACGGCAAACCCATCCGGGTCAACAAGGCCTCGGCCCACAACAAGAACCTGGACGTGGGCGCCAACATCTTCATCGGCAACCTGGACCCCGAGATCGACGAGAAGCTGCTCTACGACACCTTCAGCGCCTTCGGGGTCATCCTGCAGACCCCCAAGATCATGAGGGACCCCGACACGGGCAACTCCAAGGGTTACGCCTTCATCAACTTCGCCAGCTTCGACGCGTCGGACGCGGCCATCGAGGCCATGAACGGGCAGTACCTGTGCAACCGGCCCATCACCGTGTCCTACGCCTTCAAGAAGGACTCCAAGGGCGAGCGGCACGGCTCGGCGGCCGAGCGGCTGCTGGCGGCGCAGAACCCCCTGTCCCAGGCCGACCGGCCCCACCAGCTCTTCGCCGACGCGCCGCCGCCGCCCACCGTGCCCACGCCCGTGGTCACCGCGCTGGGGCCGGGCGTGACACCGCCAGGTGGGTGACAGGGCAGGGGGAGAGGTGGTGGCACCGCCCCAGTTGTGTTTTCAGGGGTGCGCTGATGAAGGGAGGAGTGATGGATCTGAATCTGTTGTCAGAAGGCTGATATAATATAATATAATATAATATAATATAATATAATATAATATAATATAATATAATA
>JAWWMR010000104.1:368295-378874 GCA_035047985.1 Basileuterus tristriatus | reverse complement strand
TGTGTCAGTCTTGGGTTGGCAGCCCTGGTTTTGGGGTTCCATGTCTGGTTTGGGTTGGCAGCCCCAGTTTTGGGGTACATGTCAGTTTTGTGTTGGCAGCCCCGATTGTGGGATCCTGTGTCCATTTTGGGTTGAGAGCCCTGGTTTTGGGGTTCCGTGTCTGGTTTGGGTTGGCAGCCCCGATTGTGGGATCCCGTGTGTGGTTTGGGTTGAGAGCCCTAGTTTTGGGGTCCCATGTTGGGTTTGGTTTGGCAGCCCTGGTTTTGGGGTGCTGTGTCCATTTTGGTTTGGCAGCCCTGGTTTTGGGATCCCATGTTGGGTTTGGTTTGGCAGCCCTGGTTTTGGGATCCTGTGTCTGGTTTGGTTTGGCAGCCCCGGTTGTGGGGTCCGGTCGGTTTTGGGGACGCAGTCCCAGGTGTGACCCCGCTCCCTCCGCAGGCCCCGAGGGCTGTAACATCTTCATCTACCACCTGCCCCAGGAGTTCGCCGACACCGAGATCCTGCAGATGTTCCTCCCCTTCGGCAACGTCATCTCCGCCAAGGTCTTCGTGGACAGGGCCACCAACCAGAGCAAGTGCTTCGGTAGGGACATGGGGACATCGGGGACAATGGGGACAATGGGGACATTGGGGACATTGGGGACAATAGGGACATTTAGGACAATGGGGATAATGGGGACAATGGGGACAACAGGGACAGTGGGGACATCAGGGACAATAGGGACGTGGGGGACAATAGGGACATTGGCACAATGGGGACATTGGGGACAATAGGGACATTTGGGACAATGGGGATAATGGGGACAATGGGGACAACGGGGACAGTGGGGACATCGGGGACAATAGGGACAATGGGGACAATGGGGATAATGGGGAAATTTGGGACAATGGGGATAATGGGGACATTGGGGACATTGGGGACATTGAGCGTACTGGGGTCAATGGGGACAATGGGGACCTGGCCGTATTGGGATATGGGATAGGCAATGTGGGATATGGGGACACTGGGGACATTGGGGACAGTGGGGACAGTCAGGACTCATTGGGGACATTGGGGACATTAGGGACAATTGGGATAATGCGATAATGGGATATGGGGACACTTGGACATTGGGGGTATCAGGGTTATAGGGGACACGGGGACAACAGAGACATGGGAACATCGGGGACAATGGGGACAATTGGGATAATGGGATAATGGGATATGGGGACAAGGGGACAGAGGGACAATAGGGACACTGGGATGTGGGATATGGGGACACGGGGACAGTGTCCCCAAATCCTCCATGTCCTTCATGTTCTCCATGTGCCCACACCCCCGTGATGTCCCCACACCCCCCCGATGTCCCCGATGTCCCCGCAGGCTTCGTGAGCTTTGACAACCCCGCGAGCGCCCAGGCCGCCATCCAGGCCATGAACGGCTTCCAGATCGGGATGAAGCGGCTCAAGGTGCAGCTCAAGAGGCCCAAAGACGCCAACCGGCCCTACTGAGCCCGGTGAGACCCCCGGGACCCCCGGGACACCCCTGGGACCCCCTGGGACACCTCCAGGACACCCCTGGGGCACCCTCAGGACCACCTGGGACATGCTGAGACCCCCTGGGACACCTCTGGGGCACCTCCAAGACCCCTTGGGACCCCCTGGGACACCTCCAGGATACCCCTGGGACACCCTCAGGACCCCGTGGGACACCCTGAGACCCCCTGGGATCCCCTGGGACACCTTGGGACACCCTGGGGACAGCCCTGGGACTCCCTGGAACTTCTCCAGGGCTGGAAAACCCCCGGGGATCCCCTTGAGACCCCCTGGGACCTCCTCCCAGAACTCCCCCGGACCCCCCATGACCCCCCCAGGCTGGGAACCCCCTGAGCCCCCCAAAACCCCCCGGGCTGGGATGTGCCCTTATTGGGATTTGGGGTGTCCCAGGGTTTTGTGGGGCAGGAAGTGCCCCCCAAACTGTGTTTAACCTCCCCCATCCCCAAATTTTCCCTCCCCAGGTCCGGAGGCTCTGGAGCAGCACCTTTGGGTGCCCCCCCATTGCAGAGCAGCCCCCCCAAACCCAGCGGTGCCCGGGGGGGGGGGGGGGGCTCGGTCCTGCTGGGGGGGGCCCCAGACCCCCCCACGCTCAGGAAGGATGGACCCCCCCTCCAGGTCCCACCCGACCCCCCCAGTCCAGCCCAGTCCAGCCCAGTCCATCCCAGTCGAGCCCAGTGCAGGGTGCCAGTGCCCCCCCCACCCCCAGCAGCCGCATCCACTTCGTTTTTGGGGGGGTCGTGCCCACCCTGGGGGGACCCCAAAAGGACCCCCCCTCATCCCCCCCCAACCCGGGGACCCTTCTTGGGGCTTTTCTCACCAAACAGGACCAAAAGCAGCTCCAAACTGGGATGGGGGGGGTCACGGGGGGGTCCTGGGGGTTTTTGGGGGTCCCAAAGGGGGGGACACGGCCCCCCCAATGTCCTCCCGGGGGCGCAGCGGGACCCCAACACTGCCACTGCCACCCGCTCCGCCCACAGCCTGCCTCAGTTTCCCCTCGGGATGGGCCAGCACTGGGATGGGATAAACTGGGATGGGATGGGCTGATAATGGGATAGACTGGGACTGGGATAAACTGGCACTGGGATAAACTGGCACTGGGATGGACTGGTACTGGGATGGACTGGTACTGGGATAAACTGGCACTGGGATGGGCTGATAATGGGATAGACTGGGAGTGGGATAGACTGGCACTGGGATGGGCTGGCACTGGGATAAACTGGTACTGGGATGGACTGGTACTGGGATAAACTGGGACTCAGATAAACTGGTATTGGGATAAACTGGGACTGGGATGGACTGGGATTGGGATGCTCCATTACTGGGATAGACTGGTACTGGGATGGACTGGGACTGGGATAGGCTGGCACTGGCACGGATCAGCACTGGCACGGATCAGCACTGGGCTGTTCCATCACTTGGATGCTCTGGCACTGGGACAATCCCACACCAGGGTGATCCCACACCAGGGTGATCCCACACCAGGATGTTCCCATGGGGATGTTCCATACTGGGATGCTCCAGCCCTGCTCTGGTCCAGCACTGGGATGCTCCACACTGGGATGTTCTGACACTGGGACCAGGATGCTCCGATACTGGAATGTTCCACCACGGGGATGCTCTGATACTGGGATGATCCCACAGCAGGAGATTCCAGAGCAGATGATCCCACAGAAGGAAATCCCAGAGCAGGATGATCCCACAGCAGGATGTTCCAGCATTGGGATGGTCCCACACCAAGATACTCCAATCTGGAATGTTCCACCCTGGGGATGCTCCAAGGTCAGACGGATCCAGGACCGGAATGTTCCAGCACCAGAACTTTCCATCAGATGCTCCAACTTTGGAATGATCCAATCCCGGAATTCCCCAGCCATGGGACGCTTCAGCACCGGAATGCCCTGACCCCAGGATGTCCCCACTCCTCTGGGATGTACCTGCTCCAGGATGTCCCCATTCTGGGATGTCACCACTGTTTGGGATGTCCCCTTTCCAGGATTTCCCCTTTCCAGGATTTCCCCTTTCCAGGATGTCCCCATTCTGGGATGTCCCCATTCTGGGATGTCCCCACCAGGAGCCGGATGGACACGGAGTGGCCGATCCTGGGAATTCCTGGGAACTCCAAACCAGCCAAACCCAGGGGACACCAGGAGCAGCCAGACTGGGGACAGGGACAGGGACACGGACAGGGACACGAGGCTCCGGCCCCGCCCAGCCCCAAATCCCAAATAATCCCAAATGATCCCAAACCCTCAAACGATCCCAAATCCCAAATCCGGGGGGTGCCGGCCCCCACCAGCCAAACTGGGGCCGTGTCCAGCCCAGGACCCCCCAGGACCCCAAGCCCCCAGTGCCCCAAATTGGGCCAGTGCCCCCAAACCAGTGCCCCAAACTGGGCCAGTGCCCCCAAACCAGTGCCCCAAGCTGGGCCAGTGCCCCCAAACTGGGACAATTCCCCCCCCCCAGGCCCCCCCAGGTGGGGTCGGTGCCACCCCAGCCCCCCCAGACTGGGTCAGGGTCCCCCCCAAACTGGGTCCAATGTCCCCCCAAGTCCCCCCAAACTGGGCCAGGGCTCCCCCAGTTCCCCCCAAAACGGGGTCAGGGCACCCTCAGCCCCCCCAATCCCCACCCCAATGCCCCCAGCACCCCCAAACCAGTGCCCCCCCTCTTCACCCCCATCCCCACTGTACATAACGGGGGGTGTTGGGCCCCCTCCGTGTCCCCCCCATTTTGGGGGGTTTGGGACCTGCTGGGTTGATTTTGGGGGGTGGGGGGGGGGTTTGGGGGGCATTGGGGGTGGGGCAGTGAAGCCCCCTGGGCTCAAGGCTTTATTTATTTGCTATTTATTGCAGTTCCTTTCAGAATTGACTTTTTTTTCTCTCTCTTTTTTCTTTTTTTTGGTTTTTCTGTCGAAATAAAAAATTTAAAAAAGAAAAAAAACCCACCAAACCACACCTTAAAAAACCCCACTAAATTCCCAAAGTGCAGAAGTTTGAAACCATCCCTGGATTTTGGGGGGACACGGGAGCCCCCCCAGGGGAAGGAGCACGGCCACGGCCCTCCGGAATTTCCTCAATAAATCAATTTATTTAAAAGAATATGTTACAATTAATTACACTAAAGGGGCTTTTCCCGACTGGGAACCCGAGGAATGGGAGCAGCTGGAAGAGGGAAAATGGGATAAGAGGGGGGCAGGATTTTGGTTTTGGTTTTGTATTTTTTTGACCGATTTCTCCCTTTTTTTGGGTTTATTTTTTTGCTTTTTGGATTAAAAAAATCCACAGGAAGATGGTTGAGTTCTCCTTGATCTGTCAGAATTCGGGGCTAGCGGGAAAATTGGGATCAAAATTAAATTTTTCCTGGGATTTTACCCAAATTGGGGGTGCTGAAGGAGATTTTGGGGGGGATTTTGGGGATCCCAAACCTCTCCCAGTTTCCCTCCCCCATTCCTGGGTTTTCCACAGCTCGGGGCTCCCGAGGACAACGGAAATCCAATTAATTACAGGGATCCAATTAATGGAATTAATTCCCGGCTTTCGGCTGCTCCAGAGCCGAGGATTTGGGATTTTCCTCCCCCCCAAAAAAACCCAAATTTCCTCCATCCTGGCTCCAGGGGGAGGAGTGGGAAAAACCCCTTCCCAAAAAGGGAATTTTGGGGAAAATCCCAATTTGGAGCAATTCTGGCACATTCCAGAGGTCGGGAATGAGGCCAGGATGCTCCTGCTGGGTTTGGTTCCAAATATTCCCAAATCCACCCCAAACCTTGGTGGGACCAGCTCCAGGCCAGCCCAAAACCAGGCAAAAACAGCTTCTCCAGGTGCCTTTTTCCTCCCAAAACATGGGGAAAATCCCACTCAAAACCAGGGAAAAACAGCTTTTCCATAATTCTTCCTTCTGGGAATTCCTCAGCTGCCTGATCCACGGAAAAATCCCGCTCAAAACCAAGGAAAAATGGCTTTTCCACCTTATTTTTCTTCTCAAAATATCGGAAAGATCCACTCCAAATTTAGGAAAATATAATTTCCAGAGGGTTTTTCCCTCTGGCAGCTGCTTGTCCACCCAAGACATGGAAAATTCCTGCTCCAAACAGGGATAAAAAGGCTTTTCCAGCTCATTTTTCCCTCCTGGGAACATCCCTGCTACTGGATCCATGGAAAAATCCCATTCAAAGCCACGGAAAATGAGTTTTCCACCTTATTTTTCTTCCAGTACTATGGAAAAAATCCTGCTCAAAACGAGGGAAAATGGGTTTTTTTCAAGTTATTTTTCCTGACACCCAAGTCATGGATAAAAAGTGCTCAAAAATAGGGAAAAAATGGCTTTTTGAGGTTATTTTTCCCTCCTGGGAGCTGCCCAGCCACTGGATCCAGGGAAAAATCCCATCAAAAATAGGGAAAAGTGGCTTTTCCAGGTTATTTTTCCTCTTAGGAGCTGCTCATCCCCACCTAGGGGCAGCCCTGGGATCCTGGAATGTCCCAGATCCCACCCCAAGGAGCCAGGCACACCCAAATCCCTGGGAAAACACCCCAAAAAGCAGGAATACAAATCCATGAGCAGGATCCTTGTGCCAGGACTGGCATTTCCTTGGAATTTGACTCCTTTGGGATGTTTTTCCTGTTTTGTTTTTATCTGTAGTGATTAAAAACGGATTGGGGAGAGAAACAGGTGGAAAATCCCTTTAAAGAGCTGCTGCCACCCTGTGGGATTTTAAAGGAATTATTCCCATGGATGCCCAGGCAGGAATGGAACATTCCCAGGGCTTTTTCCTGCTTTTTCCCCCTATTTTTCCACATCTGACCCAGCAGAAACAACAACTTCTTAATTCCAGTTGTTTAAAAAAAAAAAAATCCCAAAATTCCCAGCCTGGAGCTGGATCTGAGTGGGAACAAGGAGCCCCCCTCAGGTGGCTTTTCCCAGTTTTTGTTTTTTGTTTGTTTTTTTTCCTCTGGAATTCCATAAAGATGACGGGCACAAATGGATTTGGAATTAATGAGATTTAGTTTGGGGGGATTTAATACAATAAGGGATTTTTGGGGGTTCCTGGAAAAGCTCCCGGGGTTAAGTGGCCGCGTCCCTTTGCTGTGACCTGACCAGCTGGAAAAGGTTCTGGAAAAGAAGGAAAAGGGGGACAAGGTGAAAATGGGAAAAAATGAGAATTTTTCCCACTGGGAAAAGAGGATTGAGGAGAGGCTGGGAATGGCTCTGATCCCAGCCAGGGCTTCAACTCACCTGCAGTGTCCCAGTCACAATCCCAATTCAAATGCTAATGCCAATCCCAATTCCAAATCCAATTTAAATTCCAATCCCAACTCAAATTCCAATTTAAATTTCTATTCCAATGCCAATCTCAAATTTAAATTCCAATTTAATCCCAATTCCAATATCAATTTAAATTCCGATTCCAATGCCAATCCCAATTCTAATCCCAATTCCAATCTCAACTCCAATTGCAGTTTGATTCCAATTGCAATCCCCATGCAAATCCCAATTTAAATTTCTATTCCAATGCCAATCTCA
The DNA here is from genome assembly GCA_035047985.1 of Basileuterus tristriatus. NCBI lineage: Eukaryota > Metazoa > Chordata > Aves > Passeriformes > Parulidae > Basileuterus > Basileuterus tristriatus. The sequence goes on along the minus strand of JAWWMR010000104.1, from coordinate 371,825 downwards.
ATTTAAATTCCAATTCTAATCCCAATTCCAATTCCAATATCAATTTAAATTCCAATCCCAATGCCAATCCCAATGCCAATCCCAATGCCAATCCCAACTCAAATTCCAATCTCAATCCCAATCCCAATTTAAACTCCAATTCCAATCCCAATTCTTATCTCAATTCCAATTCCAATTCCCATTCCAATTTAAAATTCTCCTTAAAGCAGGAGAAAGAGGGAAATGGGATGGAGAAGGAAGAATCTTCCCAGATTTATCCTGGCTATTTCTACCTCCAGGAGCCTTTTCCCAGATTTATCCCAGGTCATTCCCATCTCCTCAAGGTTTTTCCCAGATTTATCCCAGGTCATTCCCATCTCCTCAAGATTTTTCCCAGATTTATCCCGGATCATTCCCAGCTCCAGGAGCCTTTTCCCAACACCTGCAGCTCCTTTTTCCAGCTGCTCCATGAAACCTTCCCCACTTCCAGAGCTCCTCCCCTGCTTTTCCCCATCCTGGGATTATTCCCAGTGTGGGAATTATGGACCAGGAGAAGCATTTCCCACTGAAATCCACCTGGGAAAGGGAAAAGTTTGGAATTCTCACCTCCTTCCTCCACTTGAGCTCGCAGAACACTCGCTCGAAGCACTCGTGCATGTAATTGAACTGTGGGGGAAAAATGGGAATCAGGGAAAATCCAGGGAAAAACCAGGAGATCCAGGGGGAGAGAGGAGATCCAGAGGGGAACTGGGACTTCTGGGCAGAGGTTCTGGATCCAGCAGCTCCAGGGAGGAACCAGAAGCTCCAGGGAAAAGCCAGAGGTTCCAGGAAGGATCCAGCAGCTCCAGACTAGAGCCAGAATTCCAGGGAAAAGCCAGGAGCTCCTGGTTCTTGTCTGGAACTTCTGGATCCATCAGTTCCAGGGAGGAACCAGGAGGTACCAGAAGCTCCAGGGAAAATCCAGGAGCTCCAAGGAAAAAAACCAGGAGCTGCCAGAGGAATTTCAGAGAGGAACCAGGAATTCCAAACAGGAGCCAGCAGCTCCTGGGTCCAGCAGCTCCAGATGAGTTCTGAGGAATTCCAGGTGGGATTTGAGAGAATTCTGGGTGGGATTGGGGACACTCACGATCCTGTTCCTGAGGGAATTCCGGGCAGGGTTTGAGGGAATTCCAGGTGGGACAGGGACATGCACACATCCCATTCCCAAGGGAATCCTGGGTGGGATTTGAGGGCATTCCAGGTGGGGTTTGAGGGAATTCTGGGCAGGATTTGAGGCCATTCTGGGCAGGATTGGGACACTCACACATCCCACTCCCAAGGGAATCCTGAGCAGGGTTTGAAGGCATTCCAGGCAGGGTTTGAGGAATTCTGGGCAGGGTTTGAGGCAATTCTGGGTGGGATTTGAGGAAATTCTAGGCAGGGTTTGAGGTAATTCCGGGTGGGATTTGAGGGAATTCTGGGTAGGATTTGAGGGCACTCCAGGCAGGGTTTGAGGGAATTCTGGGTGGGGTTTGAGGAAATTCTAGGCAGGGTTTGAGGCAATTCTGGGTGGGATTTGAGAGAATTCTGAGTGGGATTTGAGGCAATTCCAGGCAGGGTTTGAGGCAATTCTGGGCAGGATTTGAGGGCACTCCAGGCGGGATTGGGACACTCATACATCGCATTCCCAAGGGAATTCTGGGTGGGATTTGAGGGCATTCTGGGTGGGATTTGAGGGCATTCTGGGCGGGATTTGAGGGACTGGACACTCACGTAGGGGGTGAAGATCTTGACCCAGCGCGGTTTCTTCTCGGCGCGCGCGTACTCGAAGCAGAAGGCCATGCCCTCCTCGTCCGTGTCCCAGCGCTGCATCTCCTCCCACTCGAAGGCAATCACCTGGTTCTGCACAATTCCCAGCCCCAGCTGAGCCAGGATCCCAGGCAGGGCAGCTGGGGGAGCCCCCGGGGTCAGGGTGGGTCAGGGGGTGAGGGGAAAGGGGGATTGGTCGCAGGTTTAGCACAGGGAGGATTCCCAGAGTTAGCCCTGGGTCCCAAATCCCAGCAGGGAGCTCAGGGAGATGCCAGGAAATTGCAAATCCAAAGGTGTGAGGTCAGGGATGATCTCAGGGTAAATTCCTGGGAATTGGGATGATCCCCAGGGATTTGGGAACACAGTCCAGGTGCAAATCAAGGTGTGAAATCAGGGATGATCCCAGGGATATCAGGATGATCCCCGGGGATTTGGGAACACAGTCCAGGTGCAAACCAAGGTGAGAGGTCAGGGATGATCCCAGGGATATCAGGATGATCCCCAGGGATTTGGGAACACAGTCCAGGTGCAAACCAAGGTGTGAAATCAAGGATAATCCCAGGGGTGCCAGGGATGATCCCAGCACAACCTCCATGGATTTGGGAACACTGTCCAGGTGCAAATCCAAAGGTGTTGGGCTGGGGATGATCCCCAGGGATTTGGGGACAAGGGGCAGATGCAAATCCAAGTTCTGAGGTCAGGGATGATCCCAGGGATTTAGGAACACAGTGATGGCACAAATCAAGGTGTGAGGCTGGGGATGATCCCAGGGATTGGATTATGGCATGCTGTAAAACCCACAGTGAGCTCAGGGACAACACCAGGGAGTTGGGATCACCCCAGGGATTTGGGAACAGGGTGATGGTGTAAAACCCAGAGGGTGAGCTCGAGGACAATCCCAGGGAGCTCAGGGACAATCCCAGGGATTTGGGAACATGGTGATGGTGTAAAACCAAGGTGTGAGCTCGGGGACAATGCCAGGGAGTTGGGATGACTCCAGGGATTTGGGTGATGGTGTAAAACCCAGGCTGTGAGCTTGGGGACAATTCCAGGGATTTGGGAACACAGTAATAGTGTAAAACCCAAGCTGTGAGCTCGGGGACAGTCCAGAGAGCTCGGGGACAATCCCAGGGATTCAGGAACATGGTGATGGTGTAAAACCAAGGTGTGAGCTCGGGGACAATCCCAGGGAGCTGGGGTGACAACCCCAGGGATTTGGGAACAGGGTGATGGTGTAAAACCCAGGCTGTGAGCTTGGGAACAACCCCAGAGATTTGGATGATGGTGTAAAACCAAGGTGTGAGCTCGGGGACAATCCCAGGGAGTTGGGATGACCCCAGGAATTCGGGTGATGGTGTAAAACTCAATCCCAGGACAAACCCCAGGGAACTGGATAATCCCAAGGATTTGGGAACAGGGTGATGGAGTAAAACCCAGGCTGTGAGCTCAGGGACAGTCCAGGGATTTGGGAACAGGGTGATGGTTTAAAACTCAGGCTGCGAGCTTGGGAACAACCCCAGAGATTTGGGTGATGGTGTAAAACCTAGGCTGTGAGCTCAGGAACAACCCCAGGGATTTGGGAACAGGGTGATGGTGCAAAACCCAGGGTGTGAGCTCGGGAACAACCCCAGGGATTTGGGGTGACAACCCCAGGGATTTGGGGTGACAACCCCAGGGATTTGGGAACAGGGTGATGGTGTAAAACCCAGGTTGTGAGCTCGGGAACAACCCCAAGGATTTGGGGTGACCCCAGGGATTCGGGA
>JAWWMR010000104.1:333098-343764 GCA_035047985.1 Basileuterus tristriatus | reverse complement strand
GTCCGGGGCGGGGCCGGGGCGGGGCCGGGGGGGCTCCTGGACGGCGCTGTAAGGCAGGGTGGCGGCGGCAGAGGCCACGGGGCTGACGTCGGTGATGCTCAACGCCACGGCCTCGTCCACGGGGCTGCTGCTGCCGTAGCCGAAGTAGCGGCCGTGGCGGTGCCCGGAGGCCCGGGCGCCCCGGCGGGGCTGCCCCGCGGGCTGGGGGCGCAGCGAGACCCCCCTGTGCCACACGGGCTCGTCGTCTTCCTCTTCTTCTTCCTCCTCGTCCTCATCGTCATCCTCCTCCTCCTCCTCCTCCTCCTCGGCGGGCAGCTGGCGGTAGGGCTGCAGCGGGTCCCGCGGAGGCTCCGGCTCCGGCTGCGGGTCGGGCTCCAGCACGAAGCGGCCGTCGGGGCCGCGGCAGATGCGCTCCAGCGGGACGTGCTCGCGGTGCTCCCGGCCGTGGCTCTCGTAGGAGGGGTAACGGGAGCCGGCGATGCTCAGCCCCAGGCTGGTGCCGGCCTTTTCACCCCACAGCAGGCTCCGGTGCAGGCTCCGGCACGGCGACGGCTGCAGCTTCAGCTTCACCGTGCTGGCGGGGCTACCAGGGCCACGAGCATTGCTGCAGGGGAGAGGCAGCAGCTGCAGCACCCCCAGCCGTGCTGCTCCTGCATTTCCTGAGCTTTTCTCCAGTCAAAACTGCCCGGAGGGAGCACACCAGGGGAGCACCCCACTCCTAACACCCTTGGGCAGGGCGTGGCTGTCCCCAGCCAGTCCCGGTGCCCCCAGCTGGTGGCAGAGGGATGATGAGTGCAGTGAGATGGGGCAGGGAGAGGGACAGGGATGGGAACATGGCATGGCCAGGAGTGGGACAGAGAGGGAGAGGGATGGAGGGGAGTATGACATGGAGAGAGTGGGAGAGGGAGGGGAGTGTGGCATGGCCAGGAGTGGGATGAGAGGCAGCAGGATTTGGGGGAGTGGAAACTGGAGGTGTGACATGGCAGGAGTGGGACAGGGAGGGAATGGGATGTGGAGGAGCATGGCATGGCAAGAGAGGGACAGGGAGGGAGTGTGGCATGACATGGCATGGCAGGAAGGGAATGTGGCATAGTGGAAGTAGGACAGGGAGGGAGTGGGATGGAGGGACCATGGCAGTGACATGGCAGGACAGGGAGGGAGTGTGGCATGGCACAGCAGAATAGGGAGGGAGTGTGGCATGGTGGGAGCAGGACAGGGAGGGAGTGTGGCATGGTGGGAGCAGGACAGGGAGGGAGTGGGATGGAGGGAGCAGGACAGGCAGGGAGTGGGATGGAGGGAGCATGGCAGTGACACAGCAGGACAGGCAGGGAGCGTGGCAATGACGTGACTTACTGTGGAGGTGGAAGCTTCTTGCTGGGGGAGAAGACGAGTGGTGGATCTGGAAGGCCATGAGAACACAGGGGGATCACACGGCGAGCAACTCAAAAACGTGATGAGGAGGAGGAGACGGCGGCACCCACACCCACTTGGTCCCCACCCAGGCTGGCCTGTCCCCTGTCCCTGTCCCTGTCCCCTGTCCCTGTCCCTGTCCCCTGTCCCTGTCCCTGTCCCTGTCCCCGGTACCTTGGCGGCGCTTGCGGACGCGCGCGGCGCGGCGCCGGTTCATGATGCAGGCGGCCGTGGTGCTGAAGATGACGGCCACGCTGAGGAAGCAGATCCCACCAATGACCCCTGCCAGCACCGGCTGGGGCAGCAGCTCCGGCAGCTGCGTGCGGGACGGGTACACCTCCATCCCTGCCACACACAGGGCACCCCATCAGGCAGGCACAACCCCCTGGTGTCACCAGCATCATGGGGACACAGCAAAGCCTCAGCTCCTGACCCACCAGGGCTGCTCAGCCCTTGTGGGGATCTGTGCCCCCTGCCACACTCAGGGCACCCCATCAGGCAGGCACAGCCCTCCCCACGTGTCACCACATCATGGGGACACAGCAAGAGCTCAGCTCTTGCCCCACCAGGGCAGCTCTGCCCATTGCCATGGGCACCAGGAGAGGGGATGCTCTGGTTCCTGAGGTTGAAGCCACTCTGGCTGTTGCCCCAGCTTTAGCCTTGGGGGTCCTGCTCTGTCTGTGCCCCCAGTTTAGCAACAGGGACAGAGGGGTAGGAGCAGCATGAAGGGGGTTCTCCTTTGGGAATTTGGATGTTTCCCACCTCTGGTTTCTGTCCCCACGTGGCAGCCCAGCCTCACCTGCCGTGGACACGTTCACCGTGTTGCTGGGGTCGCTGATGTAGCTGCCAGCAAAGGCCACCAGTCGGAACTCATAGAAGGCGTCCTGGGGAGGACACAGAGCCGTGAGCCACGCTGCCACAGCGACCACCGAGCCCTAACCCAGCCAGACCTCACCTTGATGAGCCCTGGCACCAGCACCTGGGTGTCAGTGCCGGGGATGGAGCGCTCCAGCACCTCCCAGCCGCCCTTGTCCTGCCGCAGCTCCAGCGCGTACCCGCTCAGGGCCACCGAGGCACGGGCAGGGGGGTCCCAGCGCAGCAGGACCCCCCTCACGGTCTCGTTGGCAGTCAGAGCCCGGGGTGGGGACAGGAAGACGTGCACGGTCATGGCTGGTGGCTCCGGAGGCACTGTGGTCACTGGGAAGCCTTGGGGAGAAAGCAGAGGTTGGCACGAGGCGGGCACGGGGGCACCGGGGCTGTTCTGGGGAGCTGCCCTTACCCCTGGGCACGGAGGTGACGATCTGGCTGAAGGGGCCACTGCCCAGCTTGTTCTGGGCCAGGACGCTGAACTGGTAACTGGTGTCTGGCTGCAGGTTCTCCACCAGAAGGTGCTGAGCCCCCGCTGGCACCGACAGTGACACCCAGTCGTGGTGTGCCCGCGGTGGGTACCTCACCCTGGGGACAGGAGGGACCCGTGAGAGGGAGCTGAGGCCCTTGGGGGGGACACAGCAGGGGTGGGCACTCACAGAGGGGTGTACCAGACGCTGAACCTCTGGAAGTAGCCTCCATCAAAGCCTGGCTCCCAGGAGATGTTGGCTGCCAGCAGCAGTGGGAGCACGGAGACGTTGGTGACAGCGTGGGGACTGGTACCTGGCGGGCAGCAGTGTCACACGGGGGGGCTTGGACCACCCTTGCCAGCACCCCAGGACCATCCCAGTGACAGGAGCTCACCCAGTACGTGGACAGAGGTGGCAGTGGTGACACTGGCCACCTGGTTGGTGGCCGTGCATTCCCAGACTCCGTGCTGCTCCTTGATGAGGGGGTGGAGGATGAGGCTGCTGTTCCCATCCACCTGGGCACTGCTCTTCCCCACGCTGCCCACCTGTGGGGCATGGACACGCTGATGGGGGGCCACCACCAACCTGGGCCCTGCAGGACTGGGACTGTGACACTGCCACACTGGGGACAAGGGGACTTGAAAAGGGGGACATGGCCCACCACCCTGGGGCTGGTTTGGAGGCCAAGGGGCAAGGGTTTGTCAGTGTTTTAGAGAACAGCCAAGCAAAGTGACCTGAGGCCCTCCAGGAACCATGTGATGGGACTCCAGTTTGGGATGGAACCCAGTGGGGACAGGGACACAGCCCCAGGAGTCATGTAAGGACAAGGACACAGCCCCAGAAATTATACCCTGGAGGCCAAAAACAATCTCTGTCCCGGGGGAGGGCTCAGTTGACCCCCCAAAGCAGCAGCCCCTACCTTCACCCAGGTGATGGTGGGTGGGGGATCCCCGTGAGCCACGCAGGGGATCACCAGCTCCCGGCCCACCTCCTGGAAATATTCCTCCTTGGGCCGCACCGTGAAGGCAGGAGGGTCCTGCAAGGCAGAGGGGCAGTTTGGGGGGGCTTGGCATGAGGTGCAGAGCCAGCATGGGGACCCCGAGGGGCTCCTCACCTTCAGCAGGACCCGCGTGGGCCGGGACTCGCCGGCGGTGCCGTAGCTGTTGTAGGGCGTGCAGCGGTACAGCCCCAGCGCGTCGTCGTTGCCCGTGGCGATGACGATGGAGCCGTCGGGACGGACGGACCAGCCGGGGAGCTGGGAAAGGAGGAGGGGTTTGGGAAAGTGGGAAGGGTGGTGGGAGTGGGGAATGGGTGAGCAGGAGGGATTTGGGAAGAGTGGTGGGAGTGGGGAATGAGTGAGGAGGAGGGATTTGGGAAGGTGGGAAGGAGCTGAGAGAGGGAGTGGCTGTATCCTGGACCAGCCGGGGAGCTGGGAGAAGGGAATGGGTGAGCAGGAGGGATTTGGGAAGGAGCTGGGAGAGGGGAATGGGTGAGCAGAAGGGATTTGGGAAGGGTAGTGGGAATGGGGAATGGGTGAGCAGGAGGGGTTTGGGAGGGTGGGAAGGGTAGTGGGAGTGGGAGTGGCCGCACGGACCAGCAGGAGAGGTGGGAAAGGGGGATTGGGTGAGCAGGAGGGATTTGGGAAGGTGGGAAGGGTGGTGGGAGTGGGGAATGGGTGAGCAGGAGGGGTTTGGGAAGGTGGGAAGGAGCCGGGAGAGGGAGTGGCTGTATCCTGGACCAGCCGGGGAGCTGGGAAATGGGGAATAGGTGAGCAGGAGGGATTTGGGAAGGAGCTGGGAAAGGGGAATGAGTGAGCAGGAGGGTTTGGGAAGGTGGGAAGGGTGGTGGGAGTGGGGAATGGGTGAGCAGGAGGAATTTGGAAAGAAGCTGGGAAAGAGGAATGGGTGAGCAGGGGGGGTTTAGGAAGCAGCTGGGAGAGGGGAATGGCTGAGCAGGAGGGATTTGGTAAGGTGGGAAGGAGCTGGGAGAGGGGAATGGGTGAGCAGGGGGGTTGGGAAGGAACTGGGAAAGAGGAATGGGTGACCAGGAGGGATTTGGGAAGATGGGAAGGAGCTGGGAAAGGGGAATGGGTGAGCAGGAGGGATTTGGAAAGGAGCTGGGAGAGGGGAATGGCTGAGCTGAAGGGATTTGGGAAGGGTGGTGGGAGTGGGGAATGAGTGAGCAGGAGGGATTTGTGGAGATGGGAAGGAGCTGGGAGTGAGGAATAGGTGAGCAGGAGGGATTTGGGAAGGTGGGAAGAAGCTGGGAAAGAGGAATGGGTGAGCAGGAGGCATTTGGGATGGGTGGTGGGAGTGGCCCTACCTTGTCCAGCTCCAGCGGGCGCCCGTCCCTGGTCCAGGTGACAGAGAGCAGGGGGGGGTTGGCCCTGGAGGGGCAGCGGATCACGCCCCTCATGCCCTTGGGCAGGTGAGTCTCCGGGAGCATGGTGGTCACCTGCGCCGGGTCTGCGGGGACACACGGGGCTGGGGTCCCCATGGGGCACCCCTGTTCCCACCACAGCCCCCACAGCGGGGCTCCCCACGGCCTGGGGGTGCAGAGGGGGTCTTACAGAGCACCGTGACGAAGGCTGAGGCGGAGGGTGGCTTCCAGAGCCCGTTGCTGGGGGTGCAGGTGTATTTGCCAGCGTCGTCCGGGGTCGTTCGCTGCAGCAGGAGGCTCCCGTCCACCAGGACACGGACCCGAGCCTGGAGGTGGCTGGGAAGGGATGGCACAGAGGGGAGTGGCACAGCTGGGACTGTCCTACTGCCCTGGGGTGATGGATTTGCCCCCAGCACACACCCAGGCTGTCCCTGGCACTCGGGGGCAGGTTTGGGGGCACAGCAGCCCCGGTGCCATCCCTGTTGCTGCCATACCTGAGGTGGAAGACGTTGCTGCTGCCCTGGAACCAGGTGTAGGTGAGGTTCCCTGGGTATGCCTCAGCCTGGCACGCCAAAAAGGCATCTTGGGAGATGTTGACAGTGACGTTCTGGGGTGGCACCACGATGATGGGTGGCCCTGGGGTGAGGGGCAGAGTGGCATCGAGGGCTGGGCACAGGGGACAGCCCCAGCTGCTCCCAAAACCGACCATGCTAAGGATCCCTGGTGCTCCCTGGGCACCTTACCCTGCACGAGCACACGGGTGGTGTGGGTGACGGTGCCCTCCTTGCTGGAGGCGTGGCACGTGTAGGTGCCCGCGCTGGCACGCTCCACGGTGGCAATGCTCAGCGTCCCGTTGCTCACCTGCAATGGCACCAGCTGTGGCACGGCCACCAAGGGACGGCAACGTACCCCGTGAACCGGGTGGTGGCAGCAGGGAGGTGCCACCACACTGGAGATGGGCAGCAGAGCCTGGCCACAGCCCACGGAGGGGTGAGCAGGAGGTGTCACCCTCACCTGCACCGTGTCCCCGCTCTGGACAGGCAGGTCACTCCTCTTCCAGGTGACAACAGGCTGGGGGTTGCCGACAGCCCTGCAGGTGAGGCTCAGAGCAGCCTGGTCCCGCACCTCCACGAACGCAGGGGGGGTCTCCAGGAAGGTGGGAGGTGCTGGAAGGCAAATCCAGATCCAAACCCTCACCCTCACATCTGGCTGAACTCAGTGTGGAAGCCCAGCGTCCCCAGTGCCAGCCCTGGGAGATGCGGGCAGAGCAGCTGAGCGTGGGACGGGCCGGTACCGTTGACGGTGAGGTGGATCCAGGTGCCGTTCTGGAAGTCGGCGTCGGCGCTGTGCCGGTCGAGGAAGAGCACCCGGCACTCGTACCAGCCCTGGTCCTCGGCACGCAGCAGGTCCAGGCGCAGCGAGGCACCTTCCTCCAGCCGCACACGACCTGTGCCACCGGCAGCGGCTCAGGGACAGCCACGTCCCCGGGCCACCCCTCCCTGGGGCCACCCTATCCCCGGGTCACCCCCTCCTCGGGCCATCCCCTCTGGGGCCACCCCTCTGCCGGGTCACCCCCTCTGGGGCCACCCTTTGCCAGGTCACCCCCTCTCTGAGGCCACCCTTTGCCAGGTCACCCCCTCCCCCGGGGCCACCCCTCTGCCGGGTCACCCCCTCCCTGGGGCCACCCTGTCCCCGGGTCACGCCCTCCTCGGGCTACCCCCTCAGGGGTCACCCCCTCCCTGGTGCCACCCCCTCCCCAGGGCGCCCGCCCACGCTGGCACGGCGGGGGGCTGGGAACGGCGGTGCCAGAGCTTGGTCCCAGCGACGTTCAGCACTCTACACACATGGGTGACAACGCAGAGGAGGCGACAGCGGCCCTGTCACCCGCCCTCGCGCAGGGTGGCCTCGGCGGGGTGTCCCAGCACGGCGGGGTCCCCCAGCACGGCGGGTCCACGCCCTTGGAGCATCGCTGGTCCCAGCACCCCTCCCCCGGCCCCTTTTCCCCCTTCCCGAGGACTCTCCCTCCCCTGGGAGCCCCCTCGGCGCTCTCACCCTGCTAAGCCCCGGCACCCCCGCAGCGGCCCCGCGGCACGGAGGGGTCACGGTGAACCCCCGCCCGCCTCGCTGCAGCTCCCCGGGGGGGACACGGTGAGCGGGGCTCGCCCAGGCCGTGGGGTCCTCGCCCCGCGCCAGCCGCACGCCCCGCGGCCTCTTTGATGAGGAGAGGGATAAGGGCCGCAGCGAGAGCGAGCGCAGCCCGCTAATCCCCCGGGCTATTATCAGAGCCATAATCGGCTCAGGGTGCAGTGAGCAATTGGCTCAGCCCAGGCTGGGGTGCGCGGCCAGCGGCCCCCAATGAACGCACCGGCACCCCCTGTCCCAGGCACCCCCTGTCTGGGGCACCCACCATCCTGGGCATCCCCATCTCCGGGCACCCACTGTCCTGAGCATCCCCTTCCCCGGGCACCCACAGTCCGGAGCACCCCCTTCGGTGGGCATCCATCCAGGGCATCCATCCTGCTCTGCCACCCCGGCACCCCCTGCCCTGGCACCGGCACCCCGGGCACCCCCGGGCCACGGCAGGTGACCCTGCTCCCGGGACACCACGCAGGGACACGGCACGGGCAGCACCAGAGCAGCCCGCGATGCTCCATCGGCATCCCAGGAGCTGCAGCTTCCCGAGGGGTTCCCGACACGGGAAGTTTTGGGGATCCCCGCTGGCAGCTCCACCCGGTGTCACAGACGGTCCCCACGCAGTGCCCGGGGCACCGGAGCCCCGTCTGGCATCGCACGGGCGCCGCTGGCAGCGGGATTGGGATTCCGTGTCCCGCCGGATTCCGTGTCCCGCCAGACGAGCCCGGCAAGGATGATGAGGAGGAGGAGGAGGAGGAGTGGCAGGAGCCGGGCAGGCGGGTTTGGGCACCGAAATTCACCCTGAGCCGTGCGAACGCCGCACACAAACACGTGCAAACCTTTCCCGCAGCGTCCAGAGCTGTCTCCCACCCTCTGCCTTCACCCCACAGCTGTGGGACGAGGGGTCCGCCAGCCTTCACCCCAGATGTGGCTCCCACGCCGAGCCCTGGGAATTGGGACAGCTCTGGGAAGCTCTGGGAAGCTTTGGGAAGCTCTGGGAAGCTTTGGGAAGCTCTGGGAAGCTCTGGGAAGCTTTGGGAAGCTCTGGGAAGCCCCAGCAGCTGCCAGCCCCCAGCCCCAGGCGCGGCGGGAGCAGCCGGCTCCCGAACAAAGGTCCCTTTGGAAGGGATCAGAGCGGCCTGGGGACGCCCCTCAGCCTCCCCCTAATCCCCCTGTGCCGGCCCCAGCCCCCTCCTCCTCCTCCACCGCCCTGCAAAAACAAAACCCTGTGGCCCAGCATCCCCCCGCGCCTGGCAACCGACATTCAGCGGGACACAAAGGAGGGGAGGGGACACAAAGGGGGCTGCAGCCCCCGCCACGCGGCCACAGCCGGGGAGGGGTGGCCTGAGCCAGCCCAGACACCACCGACCCTCTTCTAGGGCAGGGGACAGTGGTTGGTGTCACCGTGGGTGGCGGAGGCACCCAGGGGAGAGCCGACCCCGTCCCACCACGCGCTGTCACAGAGGCAGCTGCAGCCCACCCTGTCCCCAGGACCCCCCCCCGATCTCCCCAGGAGTGACACTGGTGACTGCAGCGGTGACACCTGATCTGATCCACCTGGGAAGCGGCGCAGAGAGGGGGCTGGCATCGCCCTGCACCCACCGTCCCTGCCCTTCCCGGCCGATGGAAAACAAGAACAAGCCGCCCCCGCTGCCATGGCGACGGCCGCCAGCCCCCCCTGCCCACCCACCCGGCTCGCCCTCATTCCAGCCAGCAGCCCCTTCCCCCAGCGCTGATCCCAATCTGCTCCCGCAGCCCTCGGCGACGAGGGGACACGGGGGAGGGCACTGCCAGCCCCTTCCTGGGTAACCGGAGCCGCGGCAGCCCCGGGGCCCCTCGGCGCTCAGGTAACAGGAGCCCAGCCCCGGCCTCCCGGCAGAGCAGGTGCCTTGTCCTGTCCGGGGCGTTCGTTGTCACCGCTGGTCCCCCAGAGCCAAGGCGGAGCTGCTGAAAGCATCCCCCAAAATCCGCACCCTCGTGGGAAAGGGCAGCAGGGGAGCGGGGTGTCCCAACCGAGGGGATTTTTAGGCAGGGGACAATTTTGGCAGCAGGGTTTGGGCTGTGATCTGAGCATGATCCGATCCCCCGGAGCACGGATGTTGGCACAGAACGTCGGGGTTGGGCTCAGTCCAAATCACCCACGGGCTGCCAGCCCTCCCCATGCCCAGGGGACACTGTTGTGGCTTTCCCCTCGTGCTCGCAGGGATCCTCTCGCTGGGATTCCTCTGGCTCTGCCACCGCTCACTTTAAATACCCGCTAAAGCAGCGAATATCCCCCTCCCACGCCCAGCCCGTCCCCGGCCCAGCTTTGCTCCAATTAGCAGCTCCCCCGAAATCCCCTCCCCAGCCTCAACCTTCAGGCGACCCGCACGGGCCGAGGCAGCGCCCGCAGCCCCCGGGGCACCCCGGTGGCACCGGCAGGGCTCGGCTGTTCCACCCTGCGGGAGATGCCCACGGGGGTGGGTTTGGTTTGGGGGGCTTCTCTCAGATTTCACCCTCTGGGGGAGAAATCCCCAGGGATCTGCATCCCCTCTGCCAGCTGGGCACCCCCATCCCTCCTGCCATCCCTGGGGACGGGGACAGGCACTCACCTGCTGCAGGGACCTCCCTGGCCCCCCGAGACCCCCGCAAGAGCCCCTCACTTCCCCGGGAGTGGGATTAAGGTGGTCCGACAGCAGCAGCACCCGGTTTGACCCAACCGCACCGAGCGGAGACACGGGACAGCCCACGGGAGTCCCGGGAACCCCCGCCCGCCCCTTCCCCGCCACTCACCCGCGTACTCGGGGTCCACGCGCGGCGAGTAGAGCCCGAACTTGATGAAGATGGGGAGGACGAAGCCGAAGCGGACCCACTCGATCACGTAGAGCGGCGGGCGCGCCTCGTGTGCGCCCAGGAGCCCGCAGCCCAGCACCGCGCTGCCCCCGACGCGCCCCACCACGGCCCGGGGCTCGCTCCGGCCGCTGCCTGCGGGACGGCACCGGGCCGCGGGTGAGACGGGACACGCCGGGATGAGCCGGGATGGGGGCGGGACGGCACGGGACACAGCGGGACACACCGGGACCCTTCCCCTGCCCACGGAACCCCCCGCCCCCGCCTCTCGGCACCCGGTGCTGGCCAAACCGATCCCACCGGGACACACCGCGACACAGCGGGACCTTCCTCCCGCCCCCGCTGTCCCCCGCCTCCTCCCGCTTTCCCGGAACCCGGCAGTAGACGGACCGGTCCCGCCGGGACACACGGGACACACCGGAACACACCGGGACCCCTTCCCCGCCCCCGAGCCCCGCCGCCCGGCACCGGCCAGACCGACCCCGCCGCCCCCCTCCCCCCCGCTCCCCGGGGCGGCCCCTCACCCCCGGCTCCGGCGAGCAGGCTGAGGACGGCGGCGCGCAGCCACCACCGCATAG
>JAWWMR010000104.1:105912-117458 GCA_035047985.1 Basileuterus tristriatus | reverse complement strand
TGAGCTGGGAATTGAGCTGGGATTGCTGAGCTGGGATGGCTGAACTGGGATTGCTGGGTTGTGAATTGAACTGGGATTGCTGAGCTGGGATGGCTGAGCTGGGAATTGAGCTGGGATTGCTGAGCTGGGATGGCTGAACTGGGATTGCTGGGTTGTGAATTGAACTGGGATGGCTGAGCTGGGAATTGAACTGGGATGGCTGAACTGGGAATGCTGAACTGGGAATTGAACTGGGATTGCAGAGCTGGGATTGCTGAGCTGGGATTGCTGAGCTGGGATGGCTGAGCTGGGAGCAGGGCTGGGCAGTTTGAGTCTCTTGCTGCTCTGGGGCTGCTCTCACAGGGTTTTGTTGGTTCTGCTCTGCAGGGAGGCTGACAGAGTCATCCTGACCACGTGCCAGGAGAAGGGAGCCCACCTGGACACCTTCCACGCCATCTCCCAGAAACTGGGCAACAAGACAGCCAGTGAGGTGAGGGGGCTGGGGAGAGGGGCTGGGAAGGTCAGGGTGCTGTCCCATCAGCCTCCCAAACTTCCATGTGATGATAAAATCATCTCAGTTGCAAATAAATCCAACCAAACCAAACCCTGCTCTGTGTTAGTGGTGCCAGAGATCCCGTGTGCCCTGGCCCTGCCAGGGTTACCATTGGTGTTTGAGCTGCACCTTTGGCACTGGAGCTGTTTCAGTGGCTGCTGCTCAGCCTCCTCCTTCTGTACCAAGGATCTGCTTTTGAATCCTCCCAAAGTGCCAGATTTGACCTGGAGAATGAAACTGTTCCTCCAAAAAACAAAAAAAAAAACCCAAAACCCAGATCTCTTCCATTTCTCCTCCTTTATGCCTCAGCCCTGTAAGAAATGCCACTGTGGTGTTGGATTTTTTTGGTGTTACAGAATACCCTGAGCTGGGATTGTGAATTGATTGATAATGTGAAATCCCAGTTCCATGGCAGCCCTCAGGCCACCCTGGATCTCCTCTGTCCTCCAGGTGTCCCACAGGTTCAGGGAGCTGATGAGGCTGTTCCACACGTCCTGTGATGGGAGCTCTGAGGATGAGGAGGATGCCACCAGCACCAGCAACACCGACCAGCTGTCAGACAAAGATCTTCTGCTTTCTGAGGAAGAACCTGATGACTGAGCTGATCCAACTACTGACTGCACCAGAGGAGGTTTTTGGGTTTTTTTGCCAGTTTGCTGCTACACAGGTGCTGTGGAAAAATGTTTGCACAGGTACTTGAGACAGCACCTTAATTATTTTTTGTTCAATTTCCAGCCTGTAGCAAACCAAAGGCAGGAAGTAAAATGAGAAAATTCTTTAGAACTCCCCTGGGGAGTTTCAAGTGGAATAACAGAACTTGTGGACACTGACCTGGCCTTGGGGCCCAGCAGCCTCTGCCCAGGACCTGTAAATATTGTACCCTGAAATGTCACTTTTCATGTGGAGCAAACACATGAGTTTTTCTAAGTTCTCCCCTTGTGCTGATTGTATGATGTGAGATAGTTACAATCTGAATTTTCTATTTATTGTGTGGGTTTATTTGAACAGGCAGAGCAAATCCAATTTGCACAGCTGAAAAAAAAAACCCCAACCAAAATATATAAAAGAAAAAGCAGCTTTCCTCCTTTGCCACACAACTGTGAGTAGCTGGGGAACTTCACCCAGATTTTTGTGGTAAAATGAGAAGAAGGAGCAGCTGGGCCATGTCCAAAACCATTCCCTTTATTCTGGGAGCCATCTCAGAGCCTCTCCCACTGTGGATCAGTCTGAATCTGCTTCATCCTCAGAGCCAGCAGCCCCAGCCCCTGCCTGGTAGCACTGGGCCAGGGTCCTGAGCTCCTCCAGGGCCTCCTGGACGTCGTCGGGCTCCAGCCCTGGCGCGCAGGAGCCGCCGCAGCGCCGCGGCCGCAGCTGCCGGCACAGCCCCGAGAGCAGCCGCAGCAGCCCCGGGCAGCTCTGCAGGGCCGTGAGCACCGGGCAGCTCTGCACCTCTGCAGGGAACAGCAAGGGTTAAACAGGGCCCCGGGCAGCTCTGCAGGGCTGTGAGCACCGGGCAGCTCTGCACCCCTGCAGGGACGGCACAGCAAGG
This sequence comes from Basileuterus tristriatus, assembly GCA_035047985.1. Taxonomy (NCBI): domain Eukaryota; kingdom Metazoa; phylum Chordata; class Aves; order Passeriformes; family Parulidae; genus Basileuterus; species Basileuterus tristriatus. Next base: position 115,377 of record JAWWMR010000104.1, on the reverse strand, counting down.
GTTAAACAGGGCCCCGGGCAGCTCTGCAGGGCTGTGAGCACCGGGCAGCTCTGCACCCCTGCAGGAACGGCACAGCAAGGGTTAAACAAACACCACTGAACCCCGGCCCTGGCTCTGGGCAGCTCTGCACCCCTGCAGGAACGGCACAGCAAGGGTTAAACACGCTGAAACCCAGCAAGGGTTAAACAGCACTGAAACCCAGCAAGGGTTAAACAGCACTGAAACCCCGGCCCTGGCCCCGGGCTGTGCACAGGCACCGGGCTGGGCTTGGCTCGGTTCGTTACTGAGAATTTTGGGTTGTTCATAATTTTGGGTTGTTATTGATAATTTTGGGTTGTTGTTCATAATTTTGAGTTGTTACTCTTAATTTTTACCTCTGTCAGGCCCTGATCTCTGTGTTTCAGGGGTGTTTGTTACCTGCTGAGGAACAGCCCTGGGCTCTGTCCAGGAGCATGACAGGCACAGCAAGGGTTAAACACCACCAAAACCTCAGCCCTGCTTCACAAGCACTGGGCTGGAGCTCAGCTGCTCACACCCTGCACACTGGGTTGGTTGGTTGGTTATTAATAATCCTTGTTATTAATAATTTTGATTATTAATAATTTTCATCAATAATTTTGGTTATTAATAACCCTGGTTATTGATAACCCTGGTTATTGATAATCCGTGTTATTGATAATTTTGGGTTGTTATTGATAATTTTTCCCTCTGTTAGGCCCTGCTCTCTGTGTTTCAGGGGTGTTTGTTACCTGCTGAGGAACAGCCCTGGGCTCTGTCCAGGAGGGGGTTAAACACCACCAAAACCTCAGCCCTTGCTCTGTGCTGCTGCACAAGCTTGAGCTCAGCTGCTGGGTTGGTTGGTTATTAATAACCCTGGTTATTAATACTTTTGGTTATTGATAATTTTGGTTATTAATAATCCTGGTTCTTAATAATTGTGTTTGGTTATTAATAACCCTGGTTATTGATAATGTTGGTTATTAATAATTTTGGTTGTTGTTAATAATTTTGGGTTGTTACCCATAATTTTGGGTTGTTTTTGATAATTTTTCCCTCTGTCAGGCCCTGCTCTCTCTGTTGCACAGTTCAATGGGTGTTTGTTACCTGCTGAGGAACAGCCCTGGGCTGTGTCCAGGAGGGGATTAAACACCACCAAAATCTCAGCCCTTGCACAAGCACTGGGCTGGAGCTCAGCTGCTCACACCCTGCACACTGGGTTGGTTGGTTATCAATAATCCTGGTTATTAATATTTTTGGTTATTAATAATCCTTGTTATTAATAATTTTGGTCATTAACAAATTTGATTATTAATAATCCCAGTTATTAATAATCCTAGTTATTGTTAATCCTGGTTATTGATAATCCTGGTTATTGATAATTTTGGGTTGTTGTTAATAATTTTGGCCTGCTGTTAATAATTTTGGGTTGTTATTGATAATTTTGGGTTTATTGATAGTTTTGGGTTGTTATTGATAATTTTGGGTTGTTATTGATAATTTTGGGTTGTTTTTGATAGTTTTGGGTTGTTATTGATAATTTTGGGTTGTTATTGATAATTTTGGGTTGTTATTGATAGTTTTGGGTTGTTATTGATAATTTTGGGTTGTTATTGATAGTTTTGGGTTGTTACTGATAATTTTGGGTTGTTATTGATAATTTTGGGTTGTCATTGATAATTTTGGGTTGTTTTTGATAATTTTGGGTTGTTTTTGATAGTTTTCCCCCCTGCCAGGCCCTGCTGTCTCTGTTGCAGTTCCAGGGCTGTTTGTTACCTGCTGAGGAGCAGCCCTGGGCTGTGTCCAGGAGGAAGCCTCGTGTGGTCAGGAGAGGAGAGAAGAACTGGGGGAAGGGAGGCTGGGTGTGACAGGGCTGCTGCAGCACGTGGGCTGTGCTGTGAGGAGATGAATGGAGTCACCCAGAGCTCCCTCAGGGTTCCCTGCTCCAAACCCCTGAAGCTCCCACCTGCACCCACCTGAAGGCCCCTGGGCACTGGGAGTGCAGGTAGAGCTGCAGCACCTGCTCAGGGCTCTCACAGCCGTGCAGGGGGGACCTGGGCTGGCCTGGGCAGCTGCTGCAAAGGAAATTCAGCGTTTTCCAGCCTGGAATCATCCATGCCTCAGCTGCTTCTTAGCTGTTTTGCTCTAACATCAGCAGCACTCAGTCCCTGCACTGCTCCTCAGTGAGGAATGCTGCAGGAGGTGCAGCTCAGGTGCTGATGTACCTGGTGCCTTTCTCCTGGCAGATTCCTCGCAGCACAACAGACTGAGCAAAGCAGGAGCTGACCTCCTGCTCCTTCCACGAGGACAGGAGCTTCCAGGGCACGTCCTGGTGGGCACTCAGAACATCGGGGAGCGAGGAGCCAGGCAAGGCAGGCAAGGGCAGAGCTGCCCAGGCAGCCACAACCTGGATGTGGGTGACACAGCAGAGTCTGGAACACACTCCTGGCACAGCTGGGGCTGTGCAGAACAGCTGCAGCACAGCTGGAAGGTCTCCTCCTCATCCTCACCTTCCTCCCAGAGAAGGAGAGGGAGTCAGCAAGGTGCAGCATGGAGGCCTGGGAGGAGCAGAGCCTGTAGGGAGCCGTGAGGGTGTCGAGTGCTGCTGCCAGGATTGCACTGCTGTGGTAGTTCAGGGATGCCTGGGGACGAGACAAGTGCAGGAACTGCAGGACAGCTCACAGTTTGTGTATTTAACTTCAGCCAGGCTGTAAACTGTGCCTTTAAAAGAGGTGGTTTGCAGTTATTTCAGGGCTGGGATAAGCAGCCAGTGTGTAACTGTAGCTGCAGCCCAGCTGTTGGCTAACAAATGCTTTGGTGCCAGTTTTCTTATCTTTTTTGGCTCCTCAGGGCTGCAGTGAGGCTGGAGTTACTCCAAGCATGCAGAATAATGTAGGAAAGCCTTTTCTTGAGTGCCAGCACAACAGGCAAGGAAATGTGTTAATATTTTCAAAAGCAGGAAGAAAAGTACAGAAATGAAAAGTTGGCAGTTAAGTGCCAGTGAAAAAGCAGGAGAAGGTCTCTGCCAAGCAGAACAGCACCATGAAAAAGCACCAAGCACAGAACTGCAGGGAACAGAGAGGGGTAAAGCTGCAGGAGCTCAGTGCCAGCCATGGTGGGTGCCCCAGTCCAGCACTTACATTGTATTTTATGTATGGAAACGTCACAGGAGGGTCTGGCTTGAGTCCCAGACTGCCATTGAGTGACAGGGGGCAGAAGAGAGAGCTGTGCCGGGACAGGTGGGCAATGCCCAGGGCTGTGTTCATCAGTCTGTAAAAACTCTTCTGAGGGTCCTGGGGGGGAAAAATCCAACCATTGGAACAGCAAGAACCTGTGAAAGGCAGGCTGGGCAGCTGCTCTGGGCTCTCCCCTTGGTTACTCACTGCCACAGCACCCAGGACTGGGGTCAGGCCCCAGGTCAGGATCCCCTTCCGTGGGTACTCATCGTGCAGCAGCTCTGTCACCCTGGCACCCACTCCAGAGAATCCATTGTGGAGGTCACACAGGACCTGGAACCCCTGTGGGAAACAACGGCAGCACCTCAGACTCTGCTGCTCCTGGAGCAGAAAGGTTCCTGGAGGCAAAGGGAGCTGGGATGAGGTGAGGACCTGAAGGTAATCACACTCCTCAACAAAGAAGTGCAGCCGATCCTCCAGCTCCTCCACACAGGCAGGGTCCTGCAGGAGACTCTCACCTTGCCCAAAGCCTTCGAGACAACCACAGTCCCTAAGGGGAAAAGGAGCAAAGAGGGGTTATTTTATCCCTTTTATTCATCCTTGAAGGCAAAACTCAGCCCTGGTTTGTGTTCAGGAGCAAAGCCCTGGCCATACCCATCGTGCAGGTACTGCCGGATCACCTGGAGACTCTTGGGGTGCAGGTTCACATTGAGGTAATCAGACCAGAGCCTGATGGAGGGAGCAGCCTGGGAGCCTGCAGGAGAGGAGCCTGCAGGGAGGCAGAGGGGAGAGCAAAGGCCCTTGCAGCTCTGAGCATCCCCATGAATGTAAACAAGTTTTCTAACACGTTCTGAGCATCCCCTTTCAGCTCTGAGCATCCCCATGAATGTAAAACCAGTTTTCTAACACGTTCTGAGCATCCCCTTTCAGCTCTGAGCATCCTCCTTGAGCTCTGAGCATCCTCTTTGAGTTCTGAGCATCCCCTTTCTTCTCTGAGCATCCCTTTTCTGCTCTGAGCATCCCCTTTGAGTTCTGAGCATCCCCGTGAATGCAAAATCAAATTTTTATCTTATCCAGGGTTTTTTAGCCCATCTGCTGGGCTGAAAAAACTGGTTAAATTAAAAAATTGAGTCGGCCCATCTGACCCAGCTCTCCATAAGCCAAGCACTGTTATCCCATAGTTTTCCTTCTCCCTGTTCCCTAACTCGCTGTCCCGCAGCAGGAGCCAGGGAATTCTGATTCTGCCCATCTGGAACTGATCGCAGAGAACGAACCCACCGCGCACAGACCTGGCCCCGCAGCGCCGGGATTCCCCTTGGCGTCCCCGGCAGCGTCTCCCTGCGGGAACAACCCCGGGCCGGTGGTTACCGGGTGCTTCGCCTCCTCCCCGGGCCGGGAGCGGTGCGGGACCCGCGGCCGCGCTCACCCTGTGGCTCCCGGCGTCCCCCGATGCGCCCCGCTCCCGGTAATCGGCGACAGCCCCGTCCCTGCGACACAAAGCGGCGGCAGCTGCGGGACCCCGGCCCGGCCCGGCCCGGCCCGCACTCACCGGCGGCCCCGGCCCGTCCCGCACTGTCCCTCCCCGTCCCGCACCATTCCGCACTCACCGGCGGCCCCGGCCCGTCCCGCATTATCCCGCACTCACCGGCGGCCCCGTCCCATCCCGTCCCATCCCGTTCCCTCTCGTCCCGCCCCGCACTGTCCCATCCCGCACTCCCCAGCTCACCGACAGCCCCGTCCCATCCCGCACTCACCGGCGGCCCCGTCCCGTTCCCTCCTGCCCCATCCCGCACTCACCAGCTCACCGGCGGCTCCGTGTCCGCCCCGTCCACTCTGAGCGCGCCCACGCCGCCTGCAAAGAGAGCCCGGTCACGGCGGGGCCGCCCGGTGCCCCATCCATCCATCCCGGTGCCCCATCCATCCATCCCGGTGCCCCATCCATCCCTCCCGGTGCCTGCGTCCCGCCCGGTGCCCGCATCCCTCCCGGTGCCCGCATCCCTCCCGGTGCCTCATTCTCCCTCCCGGTGCCCGCATCCATCCCGCCCGGTGCCCGCATCCCTCCCGGTGCCCGCGTCCATCCATCCCGGTGCCCCATCCCTCCCGGTGCCCGCATCCATCCCGGTGCCCCATCCATCCTGCCCGGTGCCCCCCGCATCCCTCCCGGTGCCTCATTCTCCCGCCCGGTCCCCGCATCCATCCCTCCCTGTGCCCGCATCCGTTCCTCCCGGTGCCCGCGTCCATCCCTCCCGGTGCCCCATCCCTCCCGGTGCCCCATCCATCCCGCCCGGTGCCCGCATCCATCCCGCCCGGTGCTCCCGCATCCCTCCCGGGTACCTTTCAGCTCCAGCGCCACCAGCCGCGGCTCGGGGCTCTCGGTGCCGCCCGGGCCCCGCCCGAAGCGGAGCAGCGCGGCCGCGCGGAGCTCGGCGGGCTCGGCGGGGCTGCGCAGCGCGGCGGCCTGCGGGGAACGGCGGCGAGGGGAGGGAGAAGCGATCAGAGCGAGCCCCGGGCCCGGCCCCACCCCCGGCCCGGCCCGCGGCTCCCCCCGCACCTGCAGCCCCCACCAGTGCGCGCCCACGCAGCCCGAGTAGTGCCCGAGCTGCAGCGTGACCGCCTCCCCCGGCATGGCCCCCACGAACGGAACCGGGAGCGCGTCACGGGCCCGCCCCGGACGGGCGGGGACGCGAGCGGGGGCGGGGACGGACACGGACACGGAGAGCGGGGAACGGAGCCTTTATTGCGCTACAGGGGCCCCGCCAGCCGCTCCAGCTGCCGCGGGTTGGAGCCGCTGAGGAACTGCAGCTCCGCTTTGCCGTCCTCGGTGTGCGCTGCGGGAGAGAAAAACGGAGAAAAACGGAGCTGGAGGGATGGAGGGAGGGAACAGCTCCGGTTTCCCCCTCTCCCAGCGCTGACCTTTCTCGTGCTGCAGCCACCGCCGCTCCAGGTAGTAGCCGTAGCAGCTCTCGAACTCCTTCGGGCTGTAGTTGGGGACCGGGATGGGCACAAAGGGGTCCAAGGCATCGAAACCCTCCTGGGGAGGGAGGTCAGGCAGGGTCAGTGCTGGGGGCTGCGTGGGGACACGGCCCAGAGGCCTTGGCAGCTCAGCCATGGAATATCCAGAGCTGGAAGGGACCCACAAGGATCCCCAGTCCAGCCCCTGGCCCTGGGGACAGCCCAGCGATCCCATCCTGTGCCTGGCAGTGGTGCCCAGGTGCTCCTGGAGCCCTGGCAGCCCTGGGGCTGTGCCCATTCCCCTGGCAGTTCAGTGCCCATTCCCCTGTTCAGTGCTCATTCCCCTGTTCGGTGCCCATTCCCCTGTTCAGAGCCTTTTCCTGCTCCCCAGCCCAGCCCTCCCCTGACACAGCTCCGGGCCCTCCCCTGGGTCCTGTCCTGGTCACAGGAGTCGGAGCTGCCCCTCCCGAGGAGCTGCAGGTCCCCGAGATTTCCTTCAGGCTCCTCTTCTCCAGCTGGACAGAAATGGCTCCGATGCTCCTGCAGCCCCTCCTGGGGACACTCCTGCAGCTTCAGACCCTTCACAGACTGTGATGCCCCAAGTGCCCCAGGGCAGGGACAGCCCCTGCCTTGTCCCTGTGCCTGGCACACCCCAGGGCACTTTTGGCTCCCCTGGCACTCAGGGCACTGCTGACCCACAGCGACCCTGAGCAGTGTCCCCTTGAACAGAACCAGGTCACCAAACAATTTTTTTGTTTGTTTCCCAATGTGAAGAGGAGAAAAAATCCCAAAAGAGGCCGTGACTGACCTTTCCCAGCAGCTCCTGGGGAGTGTAGGCTGAGCTGGGTTTGAAGAGCGAGCCAGTCTGGCTGAGGGTGGTCACAATGGCACCTCCACTCTGGAAAGCAGAGCAGAAATAAAAATCCTGTCAGCTGCAAAGCCAGTGCTGCCTTAGGATCAACCCCTGAGGCATCTTTTTATTGCAGGATGGAGCTGCAGGAGCAAGGCCAGAGGAGGATTCCATGGTGGAGCCAGGCTGGGGGAGCTGGGGGGGCTCACCTGGAGAAGGGAAAGCTCCAGGGAGAGCTCAGAGCCCTCCAGGGCCTGAAGGAGCTCCAGGAGAGCTGGAGAGGGACTGGGGACAAGGGCTGGAGGGACAGCACAGGGGGGATGGTTCCACAGTAACAGGACAGGGTTGGGTGGGATATTGGAAAGGAATTCCTGGCCGTGAGGGTGGGCAGGCCCTGGCACAGGTGCCCAGAGCAGCTGTGGCTGCCCTGGATCCCAAGGCCAGGCTGGATGGGGCTGGGAGCAGCCAGGGACCCTGGAAAGTGTCCCTGCCCATGGCAGGGGGTGGCACTGGGTGGGCTTTAAGATCCCATTTTGGGATCTGGATTCTTCAAAAATTCTACAAGATTAACTTTTTATAATGCTCCAGACCACACTAATCCTGGCTGCTCCATGTGAGCACAGGGAAAATAAATATACAGCTCATGTTCCCAGGGCTGGCATTAAAACTTTTCTTACCTGTTATGGGTTTTCTAGGCCAACAAGTGAAATAATTTAAAATGGACTTTCCTATACACTTTAAACCTGCAGCCTACTCATTCTAGCTCTGATCATCCAAGGGGATGGAAAAAGCAGCAGGAGGAGTTGACCTACAGCACAATGTTGAGAAACCAGAAGTTCTCACTAGCTCAAAGAACTCAAAACCCAAAGGGCTGTCAGACACCTCCAGCTCAGCGTCCTTGGCAGAGCTTGCCAGGAGGATCAGGAGATGCTGCTGCACATTCCAGCTGTCCTCACTGTCCTCACAAACCCTGCTCAGACACTGCTGCACTGGGGCCTTTGGGCTGGGGGCAGATTTCATTGCTGGATTTCACTGTGGCAGAGGCAGAGCCTGAACTCACCCAGTCGTTCCTCAGCATCTTCCGCAGGTTGTGCACGAGCGTCAGCTCCTCTGGAGAAACCTGGTGGAGATGATCTGCATCACCATTGCAGCTCCTGTCAGACACAAATCCCCTCCCCTCCTTCCAGCCAGCCTGGCAGGATCATTTCTACCCTTCAGGCACGTTTTATTCTCTGCTTTCCCTTGGCCTGCAGCACCGAGCCTGAGTCACACTGCACCGAGCAACAGCCAGGCCCTGCCCCTCCACAACACCCACCTGCACTTCTGCCTCAGAGACAGACAGGGAAAACTCAGGAGAATTGTCTAAAGCACAACATGAACCTTTCAGGCCCCTCCAAAGCCTGGACATTTTCAGGGATTGCCACAGAACTAAAACGAAACAGCCCCCCTGCTCCCCCCTGCAGCAGGAATCCCCAGAGCTCTGGGGGAATGATGCCGTAGGATTTTAGCTTCTATAATGTTTATATATTTTATATATATGTTATATATAATATATATTTTATATATATATAATTTTAAAAGCTAAAATTTTTATAATTTTTATATATTTGTAATCCTGCAATTCTTAGTGTCTAACTCTAAACTCCATATACAATGCTGGCTACAGTTTTCCCATTTTGGTCAGACACAACAATTCCTCTCCAGGCCTGGCAATCAAGAACACCTCACTGCCTGAGGCCTTGAAAAATGTAAACCAAAAGTGAATTGGGGGGAAGTAAACTTGGGGTAAATGACTTCATTACCTGAAGCTTAATTGGAAGATGAACCCCCAATATGCAAATGGACCAAACATAAAAGTGTGAAAACCTGTGATGTGTTGTCCATTTTGTGTGCAGTCTGCCCAAAATGTACCTGAAAGCCCTTCAATAAATAGAACTGCTTTTACTCTCTTAATTTTGTCTGGCCTCTGTTTTTAGGTAGCCCAACAAGGCATCTGTGGAAGAGGTTTTACAGTGACTTGTGAGTCAGAGAGAAGTTTGAGAAGAGGATCCATGAAAGAATTTTCCACCAAGGCTGTTAACACAGAAACCAAGAAAGAAAGGAGGAGAAATAAGAGAAACCTGAAAGATTTTTCTACCAAGAAACCAAGAAGGAAAGAAGGAGAAATAAGAGGAACCTGAGCACTTTGTCTCTCATGACCAACAAGCAAAGTGTCAACTTCTGAGTTTTGTGAGAATGTACAAAAAGCATGCATGCTGGAATAAAACCAGGTTGGAAGCCTTTTTGTGAAAAATGCATGTATTTTATAATTGGCTTTTTGCAAATATTAAAAGGACTATTATATGTGTTGTGTTAGGAAGTAATGCTGTATTAATTCTCTTAAGTACTGTGTTAAATATAGTTTTAGGTTATGAAAATTGTTAAAATAGAAACTGTGCTATGTAGGATGCTTTGTTTAACAGAAAGGACTTGCAGTGAGATAGCAGCCAC
>JAWWMR010000104.1:46392-59332 GCA_035047985.1 Basileuterus tristriatus | reverse complement strand
GTTCTGGGGTTTGTTCCTGGGGGTGTCCTGGGGGTGTTTATTCCAGGGTTTGTTCCTGGGGGTGTTTGTTCTGGGGGTGTTTGTTCCTGGGGTGTTTCCCAGGGGGTGTCCAGGGCAGGGGCTGTGCTGGCACAGTTGTGCTGATGTGGCTGGAGTTGATTTCCCTGATTCCCTCAGTGTGTGAGCAGTGGGGTCCAGTCCTTCCACTGTTGTCTCTGCACAGAAAATGTCATTTTTATTCCTGACCTTAGGGGCTGTGCATGATTGCAGTTTGATTTTGGTGTCTGCAATGCTCTTACTCCTCCTTAGTGGCAGCAGTACCTGCTATTCACTTCAACCAAAAATCTGAAATTTTTAATGATCAGAATTGCAAGAAGAAGTTCTGACTCTGTGGCTGATGTTGGGAATTTTTTTAAGGTTTCTGCAGCCACTGCAACCTTCTCCAAAGGAAACATCTCAAGATGTTTCTGTTAGAAATTACTGGATTAAATTTTGTTCCACAAAATTTCCCTCTAAAATGTTTCTGTTAATCATGCTGATTATTAAGTAGATTTACAGGGGGGAATAAAATTCCCATATAAGAATTTAGGGTTTAAAAATGCTGAAAAAAATGACAGACTTTTTTGACTTCTTGTCTGACATCTCCCTAGGTGCTTCATGTTCTTTGAAATAATTTTCAGTGTGCTTGGAAAACTCACTCACCCTTGGATGAGACAGAAGCTTTCCAGGGCACACAACTTCACCTTTCAAAGGATCTGTGTTTGATGCTAAAGTCTTGTTTTCAGAATCCTGGCATCTTGCTCAGATCAAAGCTGCTGTTTGGAAGGGTTTTGTTAGTTATGTATTTATTATTTAAGTGTCTATTCAAACTTCCAAGCCCTTTGTTTGGAAATGGAGGTGAGCAGGGAAAAGCAGAGGCTGCCAAGAGGTGTTGGAGACCCAGCAGTGGCACCACAGAACCTGGCCCAGGGGTGGCAGGGCACCCAGGAGGAGCAGAAAAAAGAAGAAATAATACAGAATATAAATACAGGGATGAGGAGCTGAATTCCCAAGTCAATATTTAGGTGGATTTTTGAAGTCTGCTGAACAAAGGAGATTTTCCTTCCCAAGTTCTTGTCAGAATTTCAGGCTGCAGGAGGAGGATGCAGCTCTCTGAAGGTTTAATGGTCATTGGTGACTCTGTGGCACTCAGAGTGTGCCCCAGGGAGCTCCAGGAGGGTTGGATTGATGCCCCAGGGGTTTCCATGGGAGTGCCAGGCCTGGAGGTGGGCACAGAGAGCCCCCTCTGCCCTGGCTTTGGGGTGCAGGGGCTCCCCCATTCCCACACTGCTGCTGCTCATCTCAGCAGTGTCCAGCTGGATCCAGGCTGCAAATTCCTGGTTGAGTGCAGCTGACTGAACAAATCTTCATGATCAGCACCAAAATTCAGAGGAACCCAGGCTGCTCCTTCCTTCAGCATCCATAGGCACAGCTCTGGCATCAGGTGATGAAGAGCCAGGCCATTCCCTTATCAGTTTTTATGGCAGAGGGATCAAGAGCTGTGGCATTGGTGTTTCTCACTCCACATTTAGTGTTTGTTCTGGCAGGTCCCAGGTGGTTTTCAAACTGGGAATGAAATCACAGCATCACAATGACTTTGGGCTGGGGGGGACCTTTAAGCCCAGCTTAATCCACCCCTGCCATGGCAGGGACCCTGTCCCAGGCTGCTCCAAGCCCTGTCCAGCCTGGCCTTGGGCACCTCATGGATCCAGGGCAGCCACAGCTGCTCTGGGCACCTGTGCCAGGGCCTGCCCACCCTCCCAGGGAGGAACTCCTCCCATATCCAACCCAAATTTCCTCTCTGTCAGTTTGAAGCTGTTCCCCCTGTCCTGGCAGTGCAGTTCTGATTAACAGTCCCTCTCCAGCTTCCCTGCAAGGAGCTCTGAGGTCTCCACACAACCTTCTCTTCTCCAGGCTGAGCATCCCCAGCCTTTCTCCATAGGGGAGGTGCTCCAGAGATGTGTGTAAAGAATGTCCTTCCAAAATAAAAGATGAATTTACTGAGGTGCTCTCAGTAGGATTTATGAAGGTATTGGGTCTTGCACTTTTGATTTTAACCTTTACAGAATAAATTTCAAGTTTGGTGAGGTGTGAGCTGGAAATGAGCCCTTCATCACCCTCCTGGTCTCCTCTGGACCTGCTCCAGCAGTTCCATGTCCTTCTGATGCTGGGGACATCAGATCCATGGGCACAATTAGCTCACCATGTAATTATCATTGCATCCTTCCATCCCCAGCCCCTGCTTGCAGTGGACGTGTCCCCTGCCCTGCAGAGGTGTGTGTAAAGAATGTCCTTCCAAAAGAAAAGATGAATTTATTGAGGTGCTCTCAGTAGGATTTGTGAAGGTATTGGGTGTTGCAGTTTTGATTTTAACCTTTACAGAATAAATTTCAAGTTTGGTGAGGTGTGAGCTGGAAATGAGCGTGAGTTTCAGTTATTCCATGTGTGTGCATTATCACCCCCTTCCCCTCCTTGCAAACTGAATAATCTGAGTTATTTTATTTTGTTTATTTTCCTGACTGTCAGTGTTGTGCTGGGAGGAGCAGCTGTTGGTGCAGGGGGACAGGGCTGTGCAGGGACAGGGTGACAGTGCCAGCCCTTCCAGGGCACGGCTCAGCTGCTGCTCAGCACCATGTGAGCTCTTCAAGGGCTCTCACACTAAAAATAGCCCAGCACTTTGTTGTTAGTGAGTTTTTATTAATAAACATCAACAGTATTTTTGGAGGATATTTGTAATAATTGGGGGACTGATTAAATGGTTTGTATTTCTGGACTGTGAGGGAGTTTGGGTTTTGTTAACATCAGCAAAGCCTCAGTGTGTCCACCATTAAAACATTTTGCTTTAAATATGAATATCACTATTATTTGCTGAATGTGTTTATTTTATTATTTAAATTACTGCTATTACTATTGTTTGGTTTAAAATTCATAGGATCATTCAGCCTCTGTTTATACAGTAACCCTGATACCAGAGCAAGTGTTAATCAGGAAAACATAAAAAGATACTGTGTTACTCAAAGTGATACTTTGTACCCTGTTCCTAAATACTTCTTTTGTTTATTAACTCTTAGGACCCTTGCAAGTCTTACAAGAAAGCTGGAGAAGTTGCACCAGTCGAGTTACACGTGGAAGAAGGTATCGAAGTAGAAACAACCCCTTTATCTAAGAAAGTTTCCCCATTGCATTCTGAAATGACAGATTATATCAAATCATCTCCTCCGACCCTTATCAGTAGCCATAATTCTGATTTAAAGGATAGAACAGAAATTAACGGAGCAACAACTGTCACAGAAAAATTGGCTCAACTTATTGCAACTTGTCCTCCTTCCAAGTCTTCCAAAACCAAGCAGAAGAAGCCTGGAAGTGGAAATGGAGCTACATCTGGTTTGGTGAAAGACTCTGGGAAGAAGCTGCCAGCAGCTATAAGTGCAAGTGGGTTGGTTAACAAAGATTTGGTGAAGAAGCTGCCAGGCTCTGGGATTGCTGTGGGGTTGGTGAACAAGGACTCAGGGAAGAAGCCATTAGGGATTGGCAGTGCAGCCATACTGGTGAACAAAGACTCTGGGAAGAAACCCCAAGCAATCAGCCCCTTAATTGGATTGGTTAACAAAGACTCTGGGAAGAGACCTCCAGGGATCAGCACTCCAACAGGGTTAGTCCACAAGGATTCAGCAAAGAAGCAGCCAGTGACCAGCTCTGCAGTTGGGCTGATCAGCAAAGACGTGGGGAGGAAACTTGCAGGGATCAGCACTCCAACTGCCCTGCCCAACAAGGAGCCTCTCAAGAAGCCAGTAGGGATCAGCACTCCAGCAGGAGTGGTTAACAAGGATGCTGGGAAGAAGTTGCTGGGAATAAATAGTCCTACAGGTCTGCTTAACAAGGATCCTGGAAGGAAGATGCCAGGGCCTGGGAACAGCACAGCTCTGGTTAACAAAGACTCTGGGAGGAAGACACCGGGGATTGGCAGCCCCATGGGACTGGTTAGCAAGGACCCTGGGAGGAAGGTGCCAGGAATTAGCAGTCCTGTGGGGCTGGTTAGCAAGGAGTGTGGGAAGAAGCCAGCAGGGATTGGCAGCCCAGCTGGTTTGGCTACCAAGGACTCTGGAAGTCTGAAAGCAGATTCCCTCGTGCCCTCCTCAGAGCCCTTTAAGCTTCCTTGCAATTCAAACCTCAGTAGCCTTGAAAGCCATGAGCCTGCGGATTTACTGAAGGAAAACACAACCAGCAAAACCTTTGAGAAGCACATCATGAGACAGAGCAAAGAAAGTCTCTTGGACAAGTTTTCAATTCGGAAAGAAATTGCTGATGTAGGCAAAGAGATGTTCAATGAAGGAATGTGTGTTCCACAGGATGCCTACTCATCCAGTGAGAAAGGGATTTACGAGACATCAAAGCACGAGAAGCAGCCTCCAGTTTATTGCACTTCCCCAGACTTCAGGACAGGAGGTGCCTCGGAGGTGTCGACAGCCAAGTCCCCATTCAGCGCTGTGGGAGAGGGGAATCTCCCCTCTCCTTCCCCCACCGTGTCTGTCCCCACCCTGAGCAGGAGCCTCTCCACAGCCTCCTCCCAGCTGGCGTCCAGCTCATTGCACTTAAGCTCCACGGCAGAGCTCTTGGAAGGCATTTCAGATCCCATGGGCAAAACGCCCTTCTCCTCGGACAGCTCCCTGCTGAGCCTGAACAGGACACTGAACCACACCCTCAGCACTGATTTTAAAGGTGCTGAGAAAGATTTAAGTGATTCGAAAGCATCTTACGTGGAAACTTCAAGAACAAGTCCTCCCACAGGGAAAAAGCCCATTTTGGCAGCTGAGACGAGCATCCACGCTACTGTCACCCCTTCAGTTGTTAGTTTTACCAGCTTGTTTGGGAGCAAGCAGTTCCTCAAGATCGGTGCAATAGCTGCATCTGAGAAATCCTGCCAAGGAGCAAAAAACCTGAGCAGCACTCAGCAATCAAAACCTTTAAAGAAAAGAAAAGGAAGGAAGCCACGATGGACTAAAGTGGTGTCTCGGAGCGCCTGCCGGCCTCCAAAGGGTCTGGAACTAGAAAGGTCAGAGCTTTTTAAAAACATTTCATACAGTGCACTATCGAGCAGTAATTTGGAGCAGGCCAAATTCCTGAAAAACATCGGATCATCCTCGTTTGTGGAGCATGAATTTGTCAAACATCAGTTGCCAAAGCTGAATGAAGCTAATGGACAGTCCCTGGCACTGCTGGCTGAGACTGACAAACAAACTCCAAAGTTCTACAGCTCTCACAAACAACCCTCTAGCTTGTGTATGTCGGATGATTTCTTGCCTGACATTTACAAACCCAAGAGAGGAAGACCTAAAGCCAAGGAAATGCCAGAGCTCGAAGGTCCCCCCAAAAGAACTCTTAAGATCCCAGCATCAAAAGTCTTCTCAGTGCAGTCAAAAGAAGAGCAAGAACCTCCGATTTTGCAGCCTGAAGTCGAAATTCCCTCATTAAAACAAAGCTTATCAGGACAAGCTTTTCCTAAGAAGAGGGGGAGACCTAAAAGGCAGATCCGGTCATCAATAAAAATGAAACCACCTATTCTGTCTGTGGCACCTTTTGTTGGAACAGAGAACTCGAGCAAGATGGGGCCTGAAAGTGAACAGCATCGACCTGGGGAGTTCTTTGAGAGGAAGGACCAGCTCCGAGGGCCAGAGGAAGTCCAAAGCCCCAGCATTTGTAGCATGAGTGATTTGGAAGTAGACTCAGACAGAAAAGTTGCCAAGAGAAATAATGGCCAGTTAATGAAAACAATAATTCGAAAAATAAATAAAATGAAAACTCTGAAGCGAAAGAAACTCCTGAATCAGATTCTGTCCAGTACAGTGGAACCAAATACCAAAGGGAAGATGCAATCCAAGCTCCACAACACCGTGTCCACTCTTGCTGCCACATTTGGTTCAAAACTAGGCCAGCAAATCAACGTCAGCAAGAAAGGAACGATTTACATAGGAAAAAGGAGAGGGAGGAAACCCAAAGCTGTCCTGAACGGCATTTTAGCCAGCAGCGCCGCCGGTCTGACGGTCCTGGAGAAATCTGCCCAGCAAGCTCCTGGTACGTCCCTGGGACAGGTCCTCCCCCACCTGCTGCCCTCGGCAGCCCCCCCCTCGGAGACCCTGCCGTCCCCGGTGTGCTCGCAGGCGTCGGCCGTGAGCGGCGGGCAGAGCCCCGTGAGCAGCGACGCGGGCTTCATCGAGCCCAGCCCCGTGCCCTACCTGCACCTGCACTCCCGGCAGGGCAGCGTGGTGCAGACGCTCGCCATGAAGAAGGCGGCCAAGGGCAGGAGGAGGTTGTCCCCCCCCAGGCTGCTGCCCAACTCCCCGTCCCACCTGAGCGAGCTGACGTCGCTCAAGGAGGCCACGCCGTCCCCCGTGAGCGAGTCGCACAGCGACGAGACCATCCCCAGCGACAGCGGGATAGGCACGGACAACAACAGCACCTCGGACAGGGCTGAGAAGTTCTGCGGGCAGAAGAAGAAGAGGCACTCGTTCGACCACGTGTCCCTCATCCCCACCGAGACCTCCACCGTGCTCAGCAACCTGAAGGAGAAGCACAAGCACAAGTGCAAGCGCCGCAGCCACGATTACCTCAGCTACGACAAGATGAAGAGGCAGAAGAGAAAAAGGAAAAAGAAGTACCCTCAGCTCCGAGGGAGGCAGGACCCCGATTTCCTCGCTGAGCTAGAGGAGTTGATAAGTCGATTAAGTGAAATTAGAATAACCCACAGAAGTCACCATTTTATACCCCGAGATTTGCTGCCTACCATTTTTAGGATAAATTTCAATAGTTTCTACACCCACCCTACTTTTCCTTTAGATCCTTTGCACTACATTAGAAAACCTGATTTAAAGAAAAAGAGAGGCAGGCCTCCAAAAATGCGGGAAGCTATGGCAGAAATGCCTTTCATGCATAGCCTGAGCTTCCCCCTGTCCAGCACCGGGTTCTACCCCTCCTATGGCATGCCTTACTCCCCTTCTCCCCTGGCAGCTGCTCCCATAGGATTAGGTTATTATGGAAGGTACCCTCCAACTCTTTACCCTCCTCCCCCCTCTCCTTCTTTCACCACCCCCCTACCCCCACCTTCCTACATGCATACAGGCCACCTGCTCCTCAACCCCACCAAATACCACAAGAAGAAGCATAAACTCTTGCGCCAGGAAGCTTTCCTCACCACCAGCAGGACTCCTCTGCTGTCCATGAGCACGTACCCCAGCGTCCCCCCCGAGATGGCCTACGGCTGGATGCTGGAGCACAAGCACAGGCACCGCCACAAGCACCGGGAGCACCGCTCCTCCGAGCAGCCCCAGGTCTCCATGGACTCCATCACGGCCAACAGCTCCTCCAGAACGGTTCTGGAGTCCTTGAAGCGCTACAGGTTTGGGAAGGAGGCTGTTGGAGATAGGTACAAACACAAAGAGAAACACAGATGTCACATGGCTTGTCCTCACCTGTCACCTTCCAAGGGTTTGCTAAGCAGAGATGAGCAGTGGGTCAGGAGGGAGCCTTCCGAGTCCAGTTCCCTGGCGCTGGGATTGCAGACACCTCTGCAGATCGACTGCTCTGAAAATTCCCCAGCTCTGTCCCTGGGGGGGTTCACCCCCAGCTCAGAGGCAGCCAGCAGCGATGAACACACAAACCTTTTCACAAGTGCAATAGGCAGCTGCAGAGCCAGCAGCTCTGCCAGCACCAACGGACGGAAAAAGTTACCCGAGAGCCCCGGGCTGTTCGGCGGGCAGGACGCGGCGCTGGGCCGGCCCCTCCGCAAGGAGCCCGTGCCCTCCTCGCTGGACAAGGCCCTGCAGCCCCTGGCAGGTAAGGGAGCTCGGGCTTGCCATGGGTCCTGCTGGGTTCTGCTGTGCCAAGCATGGCTGGAGCGGTGTGAGCTGAGATTTGGGCTCTGGAGGGATCATTCTGGGGTCCTGTTGGCACCAAAAGCTCTGTTCCATGAGTTTTGCTGGGTTCTGTTTTACCAAACACAGCTGGAGCAGTGGCAGGTGAGGTTTGGGCTCTGCAGGGATCATGCTGGGGTCCTGCCCTCCCCAGTGTTCTGTTCCATGAGTTTTGCTGGGTTCTGTTGTACCAAACACAGCTGGAGCAAGGGGCAGGTGAGGCTTTGGCTCTGCAGGGATTGGTGCTGGGTTCCTGCCCTCACCAAGAGCTCTGTTCCATGAGTTTTTTGGGTTCTGTTGTACCAAGCACAGCTGGAGCAGTGTGAGGTGAGATTTGGCTCTGCAGGAATCATTGTGGGGTCCTGCCCCTGCCCTCACCAGGAGCTCTGTTCCTGCAGTGTCAGCACAGACTAACACAGGATTTCCCCCAGAGCCACCCACAGCACTCTGTCCCTCCTCCCAGCAGACTCCTCTTGCTTCCTTACATGCTAAGGCTTTGCTTTCTCATGCAAAGGGCTTTGCTTTTTCCATACAATTTTAATTTTCTGGAGAAATGAGGGAAATCCTCGCGATTTTTGATACTTTCAAAGCCACGTTTGAAGTTTGGTTGGTTTGGTTCAGATCACCTGTTGCTGCTACTGTTGTGAGTAATGTTTCCATTTAAGAAATTGTTTCCTATTCCTTTTTTAACTCCATTTTGGTAATTTGACAATCTCTGCTACAACAGAGCTTTCAATCCTTGCCTTGAGGCCTCTTGCAACACCTCAGAACAGCTGGGGTTGGTGCTGGGGATGCCTGAGCCCAAACCTAGACATTTTGGATTTATTCATAGTTGGGAAATGCATCTGACAGCCTCGAGCAAAACTGCAACAGGAGGAGCAGGAACAGGAACTTGTATTTGCATAATATTAAGGAAAAGAAAAAAGATAACCTGCAAAGGGCAGGTGCAGCTTGTGCTCCTGCCTGCTTCCAGTGTGTGAAGGAAGCCTGAGCTGCTGCTCCCTTCCCTTCTCCCTTGAAGTTTAGATCATTTTCCCAAGCCACTTGTGACCAATATTTCACAGAGCAAGAACTGAAAAATCCCTCCTCACCTTCCTGGCTCTCATCTTGCTCTTCCCATGGGATTCTGCTGCTCTGCTGCCCCTCCTCAGCTCTGCACACCTGTGTGTGGACAGGGGTTTTCTCTTGATTTGGGGAGTTTGTGTTTTCCTTCTTTATTTTAAGCCCAGCTGGATCTTTGACAAGTTCTTATTTCTTTGTGCTGGCACTGAAATTACTCGAGGTGGTGAGTGGGGTGTGGAGAAGGCAGCAGAAGCACAAGATTGCTTCTTCTTCACTTGGAGCTTCCCTTTCCATCCTGCAGTGATGGAAAGGGCAGTTCCAGGTGCTGGGTCACTCAGAGGGTTACATTTGGCTCTGAGGAGTGAATTGGGAACCTGAGCAGCCCTGGGAATTGAGAGGTGTTTCCCATTGGAGTGGATGATCTGACCTGGGTTTGTGTGAGGAATAACCCAAGGGAGGGAGAGCAGAGATGGTTTTTGTGAGGGCTCTGCCTGCTCCCTGCCCCTGGAGGTTGGAGTGATTCCTCAGGCTGGGATGTCACTTCAGGCAGGGCATTGCCACCTGGAACCTGGGTATTTTGTGAGGCTGGCATTTGGTTTGGGGTCCAGCCCATCCCCACATCACTCAGAAAATTAAACCACATCTGGTAAAAAGCCCCAGGAAAGAGAAATGCCAGAATTGGGGGTTTAGATCCATGACAGTTTGCATGTTGTGTTTGGGGAGTTTTGGTTTTAGCTGTGGAGCCAAGTGGTGATTCTGAATCCATGACCATGGATTAAAGGTTAAAGGAAAGACACAGATGGAGGGAAAAGCTTTGGTGCATCAAAGGTTATTTATTTATAAAACCAGATCAGTTTAGGTGCATGGTGGTGCTGGATCAGAGACTTGGAATAAGCAGTCAGGGATCAGCATCAGGGAACCCATCCAGAATGGATCTTTGGGATCCACAGGGGATGTTTGTGATGCTTTATTTCAGAGTATTGCACGTGGGAAACCATGCAATACTACCTCAGCTCCACATTTTGAACATAAACCTAGCATAACTGGTGGAACAAATTCTTTTTACAATATTGGCAGATATTTGCAGGGGTTTGCCCGTGTGTGAGTTGTGTTAGCAGAGGGTTGTGCTGGCTGTTTGTGCATTTCCCATGTCTCAGTTGTGTTACAGGAGGGTTGTGTTGGTTCTTTGTGCATTTCCTATGTCTCAGTTGTGCTACAGGAGGGTTATTTTGGTTCTTTGTGCTTTTCCCATGTCTCAGTTGTGTTACAGGAGGGTTGTGTTGGTTCTTTGTGCATTCCCCGTGTCTCAGTTCCATGAGCAGAGGGTTGTGCTGGCTGTTTGTGCATTTCCCATGTGTGAGTTGTGTTAGCAGAGGGTTGTGCTGGCTGTTTGTGTATTTCCCATGTCTCAGTTGTGTTAGCAGAGGGTTGTGTTGGCTGTTTGTGCATTCCCTGTGTCTCAGTTGTGTTAGCACAGGGTTGTGCTGGTTGTTTCTGCATTTCCCATGTCTCAGTTGTGTTAGCAGAGGTTGTGTTGGTTCTTTGTGCATTTCTCATGTCTCAGTTCCATTAGCAGAGGGTTGTGTTGGTTCTTTGTGCATTTCCCATGTCTCAGTTGTGTTAGCAGGGGGTTCTGTTGGTTAGTTGTGCATTTCCCATGTCTCAGCTGTGTTAGCACAGGGTTGTGCTGGTTCTTAGTGCATTTCCCCTGTCTCAGTTCCATTAGCAGAGGGTTGTGTTGGTTCTTTGTGCAGACAGGACTCCCTTGGAGGTCACAGTTTCCCCACAGGTGAAGCACAGGTGGAAGTTCTCACCTGAGGCTGTCGTGTGACCTTGGCACAGCTACAGTGGGACAGCTCACGAGGCTCTGGGGCTTTGTCCAGGGCAGTTCTGTGGGACTCTGCTGCCTGTTCATCCTGAGCTGTTCCAGTCCTCCTGAGGTTTCCATCTGAGTTATTTTGGACAAGTGATGCTGTACCTTAGGCCAGCCTTGGTGTGCTGCCTACAGCTCCTGTGGCTCCTGTGTTCCACGTGCAGTCCTGGCAGGAGGAAAGGGGATCAGCCCGAGTGCAGGAGGAAAACAAAAACGGGATCAGCCTGAGTGCAGGAGGAAACTGAGATCAGCCCAAGTGCAGGAGGAAAGGGGATCAGCCTGAGTGCAGGAGGAACGGGGATCAGCCTGAGTGCAGGAGGAAAACAAAAACGGGATCAGCCTGAGTGCAGGAGGAACGGGGATCAGCCTGAGTGCAGGAGGAAACTGAGATCAGCCCGAGTGCAGGAGGAAAACAGGATCAGCCCGAGTGCAGGAGGAAACTGAGATCAGCCCAAGTACAGGAGGAAAGGGGATCAGCCTGAGAGCAGGAGGAAAACAAAAACGGGATCAGCCCGAGTGCAGGAGGAAAGTGAAAACGGGATCAGCCGTGTGCAGGAGCAGGCAGGGAGGAAAGGGGATCAGCCGTGTGCCGTGGCTGCCGCTGAACGCTCGGTGCCGCTTCCATTCCCCTGCGAGCACCGGGCCGGGTTTGAGGCTGCTCCTGCTCGGGCTGTCCCGGTCTGGCTGAGGTGCAGGTGCCGTTCCCGTGGGATAGCCGGTGTTACCGGGCACGGCCGTGTGCTCCCGGGCTGACCCGGGCAGTCCCAGACCGTGTGTCCGTCCCTGCCCCAAAGAGTCCCGGTCCCTGTCCCGAGGAGTTCCCGTCCCTTTGTCCATCCCTACCCGGGGTTCCCGGTCCCTGTCCCGAGGAGAATCTGTGCCGGTTCCAGTCCATGTCCCGAGGGGTCCCGGTCCCTATGCCGGTTCCGGTCGCTATACCGAGGGGTCCCTCTCCCGGTTCCTGTTCTGAGGGGTCTCTGTCCCTGTGCCGTTCCCGGTCCCTGTGCCGTTCCCGGTCCCTGTCCCTATGTCAGTCCCTATCCCGAGATGTCCCAGTCCCTGTCCCGAGGAGTCCCTTTCCCTGTGTCCATCCCTGCCCAAGAGGTCCCGGTCTCCGTGCCGGTCCCTGTCCCGCGGGGTCCCGGTCCCTGTGCCGGTCTCTGTCCCGAGGAGTCCCGGTCCCAGTCCCTATCGCGAGGGGTCTCTGTCCCTGGTCCCTGTGCCGATCCCTGTCCCTCGGGGACCCGGTCCCTGTGCCGGTCTCTGTCCGGAGGAGTCCCAGTCCCAGTCCCTATCCCGAGGGGTCTCTGTCCCTGGTCCCTGTGCCGGTCCCTGTCCCGCGGGGTCCCGGCCGTTCCCGTTCCCGTTCCCGCCGCGGGACCGGCGGGCAGCAGCGCCCCCTGGCGGCCCCGCCGCTCCTCTGCCGCGTCCCGCCGAGCCCGGTGGGACAGGGGGACCGGAGCGGGACAGGGGGACCCGAACGGGACAGGGGGACCTGAACGGGACAGGGGGACCCGAACGGGACAGGGGGACCCGAACGGGACAGGGGGACCCGAACGGGACAGGGGCACCTGAACGGGACAGGGGGGACCTGAAAGGGACAGGGGGACCTGAGTGGGACAGGGGGGACCTGAGTGGGACAGGGGACCTGAATGGGACAGGGGGACCTGAACGGGACAGGGGGGACCTGAACGGGACAGGGGGGACCCAAACGGGACAGGGGGAACCTGAACGGGACAGAGGGACCCGAACGGGACAAGGGGACCCGAACGGGACACGGGGACCCGAACGGGACAGGGGGACCCGAACGGGACAAGGGGACCCGAACGGGACAGGGGGACCCGAACGGGACAGGGGGGACCTGAACGGGACAGGGGGGACCTGAACGGGACAGGGGGGACCTGAACGGGACAGGGGGGACCTGAACGGGACAGGGGGACCTGAATGGGACAGGGGGATCTGAGGGGGACAGGGGGGACCCGAGCGGGACAGGGGGGACCCGAGCGGGACAGGGGGGACCTGAACGGGACAGGGGGCGACCTGAATGGGACAGGGGGAC
>JAWWMR010000103.1:4844432-4862440 GCA_035047985.1 Basileuterus tristriatus | reverse complement strand
CCAGGCACCCCAAACCCAGCCCTAGACACCCCAAAATCAGCCCCAGACACCCCAAAAGGAGCCCCAGACACCCCAAACCCAGCCCCAGGCACCCCAAACCCAGCCCCAGGCACCCCAAACCCAGCCCCAGGCACCCCAAAATCAGCCCCAGGCACCCCAAAAGGAGCCCCAGGCACCCCAAACCCAGCCCCAGGCACCCCAAACCCAGCCCTAGACACCCCAAAATCAGCCCCAGACACCCCAAAAGGAGCCCCAGACACCCCAAAATCAGCCCCAGACACCCCAAAAGGAGCCCCAGGCACCCCAAACCCAGCCCCAGACACCCCAAAATCAGCCCCAGGCACCCCAAAATCAAACCCCAGGCACCCCAAAAGGAGCCGCAGGCACCCCAGACCCAGCCCCAGGCTGAGCAGGGCAGGGAAGGGACCTGGCTCTGCCCCCTGTACCTCTGCTCGCTGAACCTGCTCAGGTCCACCTGGGAAACTGGAGCAGTGATGAGGTCCAGACTCTGCCCCAGCTCGGTCTGGTAGCCTGTCTGGAGAGGAAAGAAAGGATTTGGGGCCTCACTGCAGCTTCCCAGTGTTTAAAGGGGCTGTGAAAAACAGGGAGGAGGACGTTCTGCACGGGGAGAATGAGATACAGGGTGATGGTTGTGATGCACCAGTGATGTTGGTACTGGGAGGAATTCCTGGCTGTGAGGGTGGGCAGGTCCTGGCACAGGTGCCCAGAGAAGCTGTGGATGCCCCTGGATCCCTGGCAGTGCCCAAAGCCAGGCTGGGCTGGGCTTGGAGAAGCCTGGGACAGTGGGAGGTGTTGCTGACCATGGCAGGGGGGTGGAACAAGATGATCTTCAAGGTTCATTCCAACCCAAACCAGTCTGGAATTCCATGATTGATTCACACACAGCTTCCATGGCAGGGGGGTGGAATGGGATGATCTTAAAGGTTCATTCCAACCCAAATCATTCTGTGATTCCATGATTGATTCACACACAGCCCTCCATGGCAGCGGGGTGGAACAAGATGATCTTTAAGGTTCATTCCAACCCAAATCAGTCTGGAATTCCATGACTGATTCACACACAGAGCCCTCCATAGAGGGGTGGAATGGGATGATCTTTAAGGTTCATTCCAGCCCAAACCATTCTGTGATTTCATGATTTATTCACACACACAGCCCTCCATGGCAGGGGAGTGGAATGGGATGATCTTTGAGGTCCATTCCAACCCAAACCATTCTCTGATTCAATGATTCATTCCCACAGCCCTCCATGGCAGGGGAGTATGGGATGATCTGCAAGGTCCATTCCAACCCAAACCATTCAGTGATTTCATGATTTATTCACACAACCCTCCATGGCAGGGGAGTGGAATGGGATGATCTTTAAGGTCCCATCCAACCCAAACCAGTCTGGAATTCCATAATTTACTCACACAGCCCTCCATAGCAGGAGGGTGGAATGGGATGATCTTCAAGGTCCATTCCAACCCAAACCAGTCTGTGATTTCATGATTGATTCCCACAACCCTCCATGGCAGAGGGGTGGAACTTGATGATCTTTAAGGTCCATTCCAACCCAAACCAGTCTGGAATTCCATGATTGATTCACACACAGAGCCCTCCATGGCAGGGAAGTATGGGATGATCTTTAAGGTCCATTCCAACCCAAACCAGTCTGGGATTCCATGACTGATTCACTCACAGCTTCCATGGTAGGGGAGTGGAACAAGATGATCTTTAAGGTCCCACTCAACCCAAACCAGTCTGGGATTCCAAATTTATTCACACAGCCCTCCATGGCAGGGAAGTATGGGATGATCTTTAAGGTTCCATCCAACCCAAACCCTTCTATGATTCCATGATTGATTCACACAGCCCTCCATGGCAGGGGAGTGGAACAAGATGATCTTTGAGGTCCATTCCAACCCAAACCATTCTCTGATTCAATGATTGATTCCCACAGCCCTCCATGGCAGGGGAGTGGAATGGGATGATCTTTAAGGTCATTCCAACCCAAACCAGTCTGGAATTCCATGATTTATTCCCACAGCCCTCCATGGCAGGGAAGTGTGGGATGATCTTTAAGGTTCATTCCAGCCCAAACCAGTCTGGGATTCCATGATTGATTCACACACAGCCTCCATGGCAGGGAAATATGGGATGATCTTAAAGGTTCATTCCAACCCAAACCATTCTGGAATTCCATGATTTATTCCCACAACCCTGCATGGCAGAGGGGTGGAATGGGATGATCTTCAAGGTCCATTCCAACCCAAACCAGTCTGGGATTCCATGATTGATTCACACACAGCCCTCCATGGCAGAGGAGTGGAACAAGATAATCTTAAAGGTTCATTCCAACCCAAACCAGTGTGGAATTCCATGATTTATTCCCACAACCCTGCATGGCAGAGGGGTGGAATGGGATGATCTTTAAGGTCATTCCAACCCAAACCAGTCTGGGATTCCATGATTCATTCCCACAGCCCTCCAGGAGTGTCCCAACCCCACAGTGCAGACCCCAAGCCCCGTTTCAGCTCCTCTTTGGGTCTAAAGGCAGGACCTCCCTGTCACAGCCATGTTTTATGAAAAATCCTTTTGTTAAGATCTTTTCTCCTGAGAAGCTTCAGCTTCCCCACGTTTTGCTGCTTTGGATTGTGATTTGGAGAATTGTTTACCCAGCATGTGAAATTCTTTTTACATGATGGCCAATGACAGCCAGCTGTGTCGAGGCTGTGAGCAGTCACAAGATTTTACTATCATTCCTTTCTATTCCTTGCTGAAATCCATTTTTCTATTCTTTTAGTATAGTTTTAATGTATAATTTTCTCTTAATATAATATATATTTATTTTTATACAATTTATATATAAATATATATTTATATTTATTATAATTGTATATTATATTATATAATTAACATAATATTTATGTTTATATTATATAAATATATAGTTTATATATATATATATATAAATTAACAAATCAGCCTTCTAACACATGGAGTCCAGATTCTCATCCTGGGACCCTCAAACACCACCACACACATCCAGCAGGACACCCAGGAATTTCAGGAACACATCAGAAAACAGGCCCAGACCCCAAGAACTCCCCAAGGAAGGGTTTGGGAAGCCAGGCTCACCTGCAGGAAGAGCTCCAGCAGGTGCAGGTAGAAGGGCTGCTGCCCACAGTACCTCCTCAGCAGCCTGTACACCGAGGACTCCAGCAGAAAAGCATCATTGATGGCATCCAGCCCGATCCCCTCCTGCAGCAGAGAGGCAGGGAGGTGTCCCAAAGCCTGGTGACCCCCAGGGACACCCCCAGCCCTGAGCAGGGCTCTCCTGAACCCTCTCACCTTCTTGTACCAGCAGAGCTGCCCCCGGCGGGTCTGGGACGAGTCCATGATGTCGTCGGCCACCAGGAAAAAGGCTTGGAACTGCCAGAGGATGGGTCAGGGATGGGGGGAACCCGGGGGTCCCATCCCCAGGGGGAGTTCCATGCCCAGGGGCGCTCCCATCCCCATCGGGGTCCCCATCTCCAGAGGGTTCCATCCCCATTGGGGTCCCATATCCAGGGGGGTCCATGCCCAGAGAGTTCCATCCCTCAGGGGTCCCATCCTCAGAGCAGGGGTCCCATGCCCATTGGGGTCCCCATCCCCAGGTGGGGGTTCCAGTTCCATGCCCAGGGTGATCCCATTCCCTGGAGGAGTTCTATCCCCATTGGGGTCTCCATCTCAACAGAGTTCCATCCCCAGGGTGGTCCCATCCCTCGGGGGTGGTCCCATATCCAGGGGGTCTCATCCCCAAGGCTCCCCTATCCAGGGGGGTCCCATTCTCTGGAGGGGTTCCATCCCCATGGGATCCCATCCCCATTGGGTCCCCATCCCTGGGGAGGGTTCTATCCCCATGGGGGTCCCATATTCGGGGGGTCCCATCCCCTGGGGGCTCCCATCTCTAGAGGGCTCCATCCCCATGGGGAACCCATCCCTCGTGGGGGGGTCCCATCACCACTGGGGTCCCCATCCCCGGGCGGGTCCCGGTTCTCACCAGCTCGATGCACCAGCCCACGGCCAGGGCGCAGCGGAGGCTCTCCGGGTCCTGCCGCTCGGGGCCCGCCAGCCGCCGGAACGCGGCCACCACCGTCATCCCCCGGTTGCACTTCCCGCCCGGCGCGTTGTACTCCAGCACCTGCGGGGCGCAGCCAGGTGAGCAGCCATGACCTGACCTGACCTGACCTGACCCACCCCTCCAGCCCCGGTCCCGCCGCTCCCCGGCCCGGTCCCGCCGCCCCCTCCCCGTTCTCACCTGCTTCAGCCGCGCCACGGCGTCTCCCACCTCCGGGTGTCCCAGCATGTCCTCCGTCAGGTCGCGGACGATCTGCGGGAAGAAGGCGGCGAACTCCTCGCGCTCGGCCGCTGCCCGCGCCCCGCTATCGCCGCCGCTCATGGTGCCGGTTCGCGGTGCCTGTTCAGGGTCCCGCCGCTGCCGCCCGTGACCTCCACGGCGCCTCTGTCCCCGCCCCGGCCCCGCCCACCGCGCGGGGTACGCCGGGACACGCAGTCCCGAAGCGCGGGCGCGGCCGCTTGCAGCATTGCCACTGGACTACAGCTCCCAGTGTGCCCCGCGCCTGAGGGCGGGCCAGCGGGCACGCGGCTGGAGCAGCGCTCATTGGCCCGTTTTATCGCGCGAGGATAAGCCCAAGGCGGCTGAGCCAATAGGAGCGCGGCGGAGGCGGGAGCGAGGTCGGTGATTGGTGGAGAGGGGGAATGGAGAGAGCGCCCGGCGTGGCGCGGGGGCGTGGCGGGGGTTGAGGGCGTGGGTCCAGGGCGTGGCTTTAGGGCGTGGCGGGGCGTGTTCGGTAACCGGGCGGGGAATGAGGGCGTGGGCACCCGGACGGGGACCGGGGTGCGCTGGAACTGGGGCGAAACGGGGGTGTGGGGTGCCGGTGTGGGGGGCTATGCGGTCTGTGGGGTTGTAGGGCGGGTTTGGGGCGCTGTGCGGGTGTCTCCGTGCAGGTGTGGTATAAAACGCGACTGTGGGGTGCAGCGCAGGTGTGGGGTGCAGCGCAGGTGTGGGGTGCCGTGCGGCTGACATGCTGTGCAGGTGTGGGTGCATCACAGTTATGGGGTACAGAGCAGTTATGGGGTGCAGAGTAGTTGTGGGGTGCAGAGGGGCTGTGGGGTGCAAAGCAATTACAGGATACAGGGTCGTTATGGGGTGCAGAGCAGTTATAGGGTACAGAGCCTGTGTGGGGTGTGGTTCAGACTGTGTGGGTGCTGTGCAGGTGTGGGGTGAAGAGCTTGTGTGCAGTGCAGAGCTTGTGTGAGGTGCAGAGGAGTTATGGGGTGCAGAGCGGCTGTGGGGTGTGCTGCACACTGTGTGGGTGCTGTGCAGGTGTGGGTACCGAGCAGCTAAGGGGCGCAGAGCAGTTTTAGGGTACAGAGCGGCTGTGGGGTGTGCTGCAGTCCGTGTGGGTGCTGCACAGGTACAGGGTACCTGCAGTACAGCTGGTAGGGTGGGTTGTGCCACACGCCCGTGTGCCCAGGTGAACTCCCGAGTTCCAGGAGGTCCAGCTACCCATGGACCCTCGATGGACACCTCAGGGGTGACCCGGGCCGGGCACACGCGGTGCCACCTCCCCGCTGCTGCCCGCAGCTCCTGCCTGCGCCCCCGCCCCGCAGATTGGCGCCCGCCCCGAATCCCCTAATCCCGGCTCACCCGCGTTAATTAATCTCTGTGTGGTGCCCTCTAATCCCCCTCCCGCCGCCACCGGGACGCGGGGGCTCGGGACAGAGCCTCCGGTTCCAGGACGGGTGTCCTTGGGGAGCGGGAACCGGGCACGGGCGGGGGCTCTGCCCGCATCCCCGGGGCTCTGCGGGGCTCCCGTGTCCCAGGGCTTTGCCCTCAGCCCCGGGCGACCACCATGACCCGGTGGTCCCCGTGCCTCGGCCGCCAGAGCCGCCAGCCCTGCCGAGGGACACCAACTGGATGGGAGAGTGTTGGAATAGGAATAGGACATACGCTGGAATTCATGCCCAAAAAATTCCCTTTTTGCCCTGCGCCCCCTTAATCAGGCTGGCTGCGGTGTAATCTGAAATAATCAAATTAGAGAGAAACCGTTAATCAGCGTTGAGCTCTTCGTGTGTCACGGAGCCTAATTCCTGCGAGGAGCGGGGAGGGGCCGCCAGCACCGTCCTGCGGGCCGGGACTGCCCCGGTAATGGGGGCTGAGGGCAGGGGGTGCCCCGGTAACGGGGGGTGAAGGCCGGGGGTGCCTCGGTAAGGCGTCCTGCGGGCCGGGGCTGTCCCGGTAAGGCGGAGCTGTCCCGGTAACAGGGGGCTGAGGGCAGGGGCTGCCCCAATAACGCGTCCTGCGGGCCGGGCTGCCCCGGTAACGGGGGGCTGAAGGCCGAGGCTGCCCTGGTAACGCGGGGCTGCCGGCCGGAGCTGCCCCGGTAACGGGGGCTGAGGGCAGGGGGTGCCTCGGTAACGAGGGGCTGCGGGCACGGGCTGCCCCGGTAACGGGGGCTGAGGGCAGGGACTGCCCCGGTAAGGAGGGGCTGAGAACGGGGGCTGGCCCGGTAACGGGGTCTGCGGGCAGGGGCTGCCCCGGTAATGAGAGGCTGCGGTGGGGAAACCGAACAGGGCACAGCGGGGTGGCCACCATCACCTGCATCCTGCCAGCACCGTGTTGTCCTGTCACCACCGTGTCCTGTCTGTCACCGTGCCCTGCCACCACCGTGTCCTGCCCGGGGGCTGCGGCAGGTGACAGAGCGCGGCTGTGCCCCGAGAGCCGCTCCAGGTGCCGCAGTGCCCGTGGCTCGGGTGCCCCGGCCCACCTTGCGCTGTGTGACCTTCATTTAATCGCGTTAATGCCTCGAGTGCTGCTCTGCAATCAGGCGGTATCAAACCCGCCCCTCCCCCCGGCAATAAAGGGACCGGAGATGGAAGGGGAAAATAACCAAAGATTAAACATTAATCTGCCCGGGGCCGAAAGGGACCGGGGTGGGTGGGAGGGGACCTGTTGCCTTTGGGCTCCTGCCGTGCCACCCTGGTCTGTGGGGCCGGGGAGAGGCCCCTCGGTGGCTCCCGAGGGTTTCCCGGCTCTGCAGAAGGCCGGGATTGGAGCTGGGATGCTGCAGCATCCCCCTGTCCTGCCCCATCCCCGGGCACGGTGCTGCAGGGTCGCAGGAAGTGCAGAAGAATTTTCCCCTAGACCAGCTCAGAATCTCTCTTTATTATTTAAATCCATTATGTACAACGACCAAAAAATAAAAAAACGCTCTTAAATTCTCTGCGATATGAAAACTACAAGCTCTGTACATGGACTGCCGTGAGTGCAAGAGTGGAGGATCATGGTCTTTGGTGGCTAAACTTGCGCCCCCAGCCCCTCCAGCCTCCCCCGGGGTGGGCACCGGGCCACGAGGTGCCCGCGGCGGCGGTGCCAGGAGCGCGGGGCGGCTCCGGCTCCCGGCACGGGGCTGTGCGGTGGGGAGGGAGCTCGGTGCTGTCCCCGCACGCTCTGCGGGGCGCTGGGATGACCGTAACACATCGACATCACGCAGTGTGAACACAGCCCGGGGACTCGGGACAGCGCGGCTCCGCTGCAGCCCCCGCCCGACGGAGCGCGGGGACGGAGCGGGACGTGGGGGTGAGCAGGGGAGGAAGGTTGAAATCCATGGAGAAAAAAAGGCAGTGCAGGACATCCCCTGCCGGGATTCCTGGTGGGCTGGTGCTCCCAGGGCAGCCCCGCGCTCCGGGCTGCTCCCCACGCCCCAAAACACGAGGGTGGAGAACGGGACGCTGCATTTCGGGGAGTACCGAGGAGAACGAGACCTCGCCCGCAGCGCTGGGGGTCCGGCGGGCCCCGCTCAGCCCCAGAGCACGAAGACAAGCCACGGTTCCTGACTCCGGGAGAGGGAAGCAGCTGGCACAGCGCGGTGGGGACGGAGGGGACACTACTCTAACCAGGACTGAACACGGTTGGCCCAAAGCAACACTGGAAGCAGAGCTCGGCTGCTTGGCAGAGCCACGACTCGCACACACAATGCACACTACTGTCTCTGGAGGGGGAGGGATGGGGCATCTGTGGGGACCCCGGGCTCCTGTTGGACGGGGGGTGACCCCACAGCCACACACGTCACCCAGGCGCTGCCCAGGATTGGCATCTCTTTGTGACAGCCTATTGGTCCTGTGGCACCGGTGACTGGCATCCCCAGGGGACCTGGAAATGGCACTGCAGGGCAGGGCAGGGGAGCAGAGCCCGGGCTGAGCATCCTCCTGCAGCCACAGGCAGTGGGGGCCCTGCAGGTGACCCTCTGAGCATCCTCCTGGAGCCACAGAAGGGTCCCCTTGGACTGACCCTCTGAGCATCCTCCTGGAGCCACAGAAGGGCCATCCCAGATGATCTCGTGGACATCATCCCGGGGCCACAGAGGGATCCCCTTGGACTGATCCTGTGAGCATCCTCCTGGAGCTGCAGGCAGCAGAATCCCCCCAGGCTGCCCCCATGGGGGCACGTGGAGGGGCAGTGCCCCGGTGTGGGGCAGAGCCCTGCCCAACAGCACATCCCAACCTCACTGGCACTCAGCACCTCTGAGGCAAAACGGTCCCACAAGCAGGGGAGAGGGACTGGGGGGCTGCTCCTCTGCCCCCCAGCGCTGCCCCTTGGCACTCGTCACACCAGGGGAGCCCTGCCCAGGACCCCCAGGTGGTCCTGGCACTGTGGGAAGGGGGAGTGCTGACCCTGGGCCCCCATGCCCCTGCCATGGGCTCCAGCCTCCTCCCTCCACCCGGGCAGAGGAGCCAGGGGTGCCTCTGCCTCCTCACCCTGAGGGCAAAGGGGCTGGGCAGAGCAGTCTGGGGACCGAGGTGGGCATCGGGCAGCCCCTGCTGTGACACAGGACAACCTGGAGGAGCTGCCATTGTCAGCCTGGCCCCGAGGACAGACTGTGGGACACGCGGCACAGAGCGTGGGGGGCCCAGCCCCCGAGGGGCAGTTTTGGGGAACTGAGCTCCCCAGAGAGGCCAGAGTTCGGGCAAGGGCTCTGACCTGTCCTATGCCCCCGGCAGGAGGGCAGAACTCACAGATGGTGATGAGCAAGGGGGGGAGAGCCCGGGCAGGGTGACCCCTTTGGGGCCATCAGCAGAGCCCCCTCCTCATCCAGCTGGGCCCATTCCCATCCCTGCCGTGTCCCCGTGCCTGAAACAGCCCCTCCATGGCCCCGGCTGGTGCCTCTCACCTCATTTTCCCTCCGACACGGCGGGGCTGGTGCTCTGCTTCTCCTGCCTCCTCCTCTGCCGGAGCGCCCGGCTCCCTCCTGCCCGTGCGGCCACCGCCAGGACTCACATGTTGGATGGGAGTTTGGGCTTCGCCGTTTCCACCTCGGGGCTGAAGGCCACGGAGCCCTTGCGGGAGGGACCGGCTGCCTGCCGGGACGCGGGGCCCGGGGACTGCGGCGTGGAGCGGCCGGGCTGAGGCAGCGATCCCGAGGGCATCGGCTGCGAGTGTGCGGGCATCCCCGAGCACGGCTTGGCCAGCAGTCCGGCTACCGAGGGCGAGGACCTGCGGGCCAGGTTCCCTGCAGATTTCCTGCCCTGCTTCAAGGAGCTCCCGTCGGCTTGCTGAGCCACTTTGTTGGGAAGGGAGGGTTGGGAGGCGGAGAGGAGCCGGACATCCTGGGTGAGCCGCCCCACCGGCAGCCCTTGGATGCTCCTGTGCTTCACCAGCTGCTGGGGATGCATCAGGAGCGAGATGTGCGAGCCGGTGGCTCGGGACAGGCTGTAGTGGAGCGTTCTCCCCGGCGGCAGCGCCTGCTCGGAGCTGGGGGAAGCAGCGCCCGCCGCTTGCTGCAGCAGCGAGGTGGAGACCGAGGCGCCGCGGGACCGGGAGAGCTGGGGCTGGGGGCCGGCCGGGGGCTGCTTGGCCCCCGCTGCCATCTCCCCCCTCTGTGCCGAGCGGGGAAGGGGCTGAGCCCCCGAGCTGGGTCTCTGGGCCCCGCCGCTCTCCAGCGGTACCTGGGGTTGGACCATGGGCGAGGAAGGCGAACCGGCGGCCGGCGTGTGCAGGTGGGACGGAGCCCCGGAGGGCGAGCTCACCGAGGAGGGTCGGGAGCCCCCCAGGCTGGGCTGGGAGCGGCGCACGGGCTTGGTGAGCAGCGTGGCTTCGGGAGAGAGCGGGCTGGAGATGGAGGAGGGCGGCAGGAAGATGTGAGCCTGCAGGCTGTGCTGGTGGGTCAGCGCGATGGCCACGTTGGTGGTGGCGGCGGCCGTTTGCAGGGGTGCGTGCACCAGCGGCTCCCAAATCACCGGCTTGCCGCTCAGCTCCCGGCCCATCGCCATCTGCTGCAGGTCCTGGATGTTGTGGGCCATGTCCTGGTCGTGCTTCACGATCTGCTGGATCATCTCGGTGTTCAGGGGCCCCGAGCTGTGCTCGGCTCGCTTGCGGAGCAGGATGGAGTTCTTCTTCCCTGCAGGGGAGGCAGGAGTGCCACCGACCCGACCCTGGGACATTGGGCTCTTGGGGACAGTGTGGAAGGCAGGGACAATAAAACCTCACCAGACTTTCAGGGCAAGGGTCTAGATTAGAGCAGTGGAAGCAGCAGGGACAAAACAGGAGAGTCCTGACTCCAAAGGGACTGGGGGCTGGGGTCCTGCTTGTTCTCCACAGGCAAGGAAGGGCGAGGACAAGCAGCTGGTCACTGCCAAACACTGCAAGCACCGTGCAGTGCACTTGCATTTCCCCAGGGAACCTGTCCTATGGCACCACCTGGACCTTGCTGGGGGGGAGAGAGACGGCAGGCTCCTTCCCTATGCTCCCAAACATCCTCATTGCTGGGCGCCCACGGGGTTGGGGCACCGTGATCACCTAATCCCAGGTGATGTCACCTCTGTGACTCCATCACGTGCCCTGCAGAGGTGGCTGTGCTGAGCCCAGGAGGTCCCTCCTCCTCCTCACCTATGCGGTCCAGGCGGTCCATGGCCACGGTCTCGAAGGCTCTCCTCATCATGGGGTACTCCTCCAGCACCTCGTTGAAGTTGTCCACAGCCAGGGAGTACAGGCGGCAGTAGGTGTCGGCTCTGACGCTGGCCGTGCGCCTGCCCCGCGTCAGCAGGCAGATCTCTGCAGGGACACGGGGCTGGCCTCAGGGTGACACAGCCAGCCGGCCCCCTGCCAGCCCTGGGAGCAGCGACAGCACTGCCCTGCACCCCAGCACCCTGCACAAAGCTTGGCTCAGAGGCAGGGACAGACCCCACAGCCTCTCTCCTTGGCCAGGCACAGCATTGCCCTCCCTCTCCAGGTCATGGAGACACCCCCAGGTGTGGCCGTTGTGATGGCCTGGCCTGTTTCCCTCCCAGAGCTGTGCCTGTATCCTATAAACTGGCTCAGGTGTTCTGCTCTAACCTCCTCTCCTCCCTGGCCAGCAGTGGATGCTCCCCCTGCCCCAGCCAGCCAGAACTGGCGTGGAGACCTTGGCACTTTGGATGCCAAGACTTTGGCACTGGACAAGAGGAGAAGGGCAGGCAGAAACATCAGGGATGCCCCAGCTTCTGCTCCTGGGCAGCTTTTGGCCCCTACTCTGTCCACCAGCTCCCCCAGCCCAGCCTCACCCCCAAAGTAGGAGCCATCAGACAGCTTGGTCTCCTTGTTGCCCTTGGTGAGGATGCTGACCACGCCGTGCTGGATGAAGTACATCTTTTTGCCCACGGTGCCCTCACGGATGATGAAGTCCCCAGGCTGGAAGACCTCGAAGCGCAGCTTGGTCAGCATGGCTGTCACAAAGTTGGGGTCAGCGTTGGCAAACAGGGGCATGTTGGCCACCAGGTTGCGGCAGTTGAAGTTGATGATTTCCTGTGGGGTGAGGATGAGGAGCAGCTCAGTGGGTGTGGCCACATTTCACTTCACAGAGAAAAGCAAGACACATCTCTTCCCAAGAATATTTCTGCGTTTCACATTCTCTGAACCTCAGAGAAAGGGAAAACAATTCTTATCATTTGCTGTGCCTGTGTTGTGCCAAAGTAGAATGCAATATGAAAATTATTTACCCAAAGTGGTGGTGTTTTGTTTCCTTGGCCTATCAGGGCCAAGTGTGTACATATGTTGGGACTGTCAGCCGACAGTCATGAGATATTGAGCAGTTGTGTACAAAGTTGAGTACTTGGCAAATTCAGTTTAGATATGATATGATATTATATGATATGATTGATATGATATATTATAGGATATGATTGATATGATATGAAATGATATGATATATGATATAACATAATATAATATAAATAATAGAATAAAGTAGAATTGAATAGAATAGAATAGAAAGGAATAGAATAGAATAGAATAGAATAGAATAGAATAGAATAGAATAGAAAAATTAATTAACCTTCTGATATTATAGAATCCTTCTCATCATTTCTCCCCACACGGGGGTCATTCTCTTTTGATAAGTGGGGACATCACCAAGCCTGGCCCCTGCCAGCACCAGCCTCTGCCCTCCAGCTCACAGCCTGGGAGTGCTGCCCTCACCTCTTTGAGAGGCTCACTGAGCTCCCCCAGGATGTTCTCCTCATCAAACACCTTGCCCTCACCTCTTTGAGTGGCTCACTGAGCTCCCCCAGGATGTTCTCCTCATCAAACACCTTGCCCTCACCTCTTTGAGTGGCTCACTGAGCTCTCCCAGGATGTTCTCCTCATCAAACATCTTGCCCTGGTAGCGGTGCTCGTAGTACTCGTGGATGCGCTGGCGCGTGTCCCCAGGCAGCTTGTGGAATGACATGTACTGCTCCACTTGCTTGTACTGTGGGGACAAGGGGAGTCACACAGGGCTCAGCTGGCACCACCTGCATGGCTGCGTGATGTGTCCCTCCTCCTCAGTGGTGTAGATACACACACCCCTGCTCCAGTGCCCTGACCCAAAGGGGCTGAAGGACAGGACAGCTGTGCACTCAGGATGCACAGAGCAGAGGGCAGGGTGGGGCTACACTGTGCACAAGTGACCCCCAGCATGGACACCAATGTGGTCCCACTCTCCACCTGCAACAACCCAAGGGAGGGTGGCAGGGCCAAAGATCCCAACCTCTGGAATCACAAGGGCACAGCAGCTGTGCTGAGCTGGTTCTGGAGTTGTGCCAGGACTCTCTCCCCAGCACCCAGGCCCTCCCTTCACCACCCCACTGACCTTCTCCTGGTACTGGCGCCGGGACGAGTCCAGGGACTGGATGAGGGCGGTGGCGTGGCCGATGAACATGGCATAGCAGGTGGCCCCCACGATCATGCTGAGCATGGTGAGCCACACGTCGGTCATGCCCTCGGGCGCCTGCTGCCCGTAGCCGATGCACAGCATGTGGCTCATGGCCTTGAACAGGGCGTGTGAGTACTGCTTGCCCCAGGAGTCGTTCTGCAGGTGAGGGACAGAGGTGCTGAAGGGTTTGGTGGAAGGTGTTGTGCACCTGAACCCCCCAGTCCCACCTCCCTGAGCTGGGGAGTCCAGATACTCAGAGAGAACAAGGTTCCTCCAAGGCCAAAGGGATGATTTCTCCTCCATGAAGACTGTGAAGCTCTAAACAGGCACCAGCCCTGCTCTGGGGAGGAGGCAGGAGCCCCAACATCCTATTCCCTCCCCAAGGCATGAATTCTCCTCCATGAAGAGGACTGTGAAGTCCTAAACAGGCACCAGCCCCTGCTCTGGGGAGGAGGCAGGAGCCTCAGTGTCCTATTCCCTCCCCAAGGGATGAATTCTCCTCCATGGAGAAGACTGTGAAGCCCTAAACAGGCACCAGCCCCTGCTCTGGGGAGGAGGCAGGACCCCCAGTGTCCTGTTCCCTCCCCAAGGGATGAGTTCTCCTCCATGAAGAGGACTGTGAAGCTCTAAACAGGCACCAGCCCCTCTCTGGGGAGGAGGCAGGAGCCCCAGCATCCTGTTCCCTCCCCAAGGGATGAATTCTCCTCCATGAAGACTGCGAAGCTCTAAACAGGCACCAGCCCTGCTCTGGGGAGGAGGCAGGAGCCCCAACATCCTATTCCCTCCCCAAGGGATGAATTCTCCTCCATGAAGACTGCAAAGCCCTAAACAGGCACCAGTCCCTGCTCTGGGGAGGAGGCAGGAGCCCCACTGTCCTGTTCCTTCCCCAAGGGTTGAATTCTCCTCCATGAAGAGGACTGTGAAGCCCTAAATAGGCACCAGTCCCTGCTCTGGGGAGAAGGCAGGAGCCTCAGTGTCTTACTCCCTCCCCAAGGGATTCCCTGGCTCCAGCAAGCTGGGCTGAGATGGGAAGGTGATGCAGAGGTCCCCTCTGCCCTATATCACTGCTGTGACCACGGGGACAATGCTCACCAGCACCTCTCCCAGCAGCTCCAGCCTTGGGGTGGGAGACAGGGAAGACAGGGAACCAAATCCTCTCCCCACCATGGCAGATCCCAGCTGGAATCACCCCAGTCTGGGCACTCACCACCATGCGGTTCTTGGAGACCCAGCAGTCCTCAGGGAAGTCCTGCAGCATGGGCACCAGGAACTGGAGGCAGCCATCCCAGTGGCACAGCAGCAGCATCATCCCGATGAGGTTGAAGATCCTCACCACGGCGCTGGCCAGGTCGTACGTCATGTGGAAGATCTGGAGAACATGCAGGACCGGAGCTGCACAGGAACTCTCCTCCTAGAGCAGCCCTTGGAGCCCTCTGCCCTCCAGCTGGGGACCCCCAGCCTGGCCTGGGGCCCTGAGCAGGAGACCCCCACGGGGTTCTCACCTCCTCCCACTGGTGGATGTAGCGGATGAGGCGCGAGAGGCGCAGCAGGCGCAGCAGGCTCAGGATCTTGGTGAAGCGCACGATGCGCAGCGCCCGCGCCGTCTTGTAGACATCAGAATCCACCTGGGTCTCCAGGTCAACAATGAGGAAAATGTAGTCAACGGGGATGGAGGAGATGAAGTCGACCAGGAACCAGCTCTTCAAGTACTTCATTTTGATGGTGTGAGGGTCGAGGATGATCTCCGTGTTGTCCTCCACCACAATGCCTGTCCGGAAGTTCAGCACCAGGTCAGCCAAGAAGAAAGTGTCCGAAAGCACGTTGAAAACGATCCAGGGAGGGGTGTTCTCATCCTTGAAGAAGGTGATGCCCACGGGCAGGATGATCAAATTCCCCACCATCAGGAGCAGCATGATGAGGTCCCAGTAAAACCTGCAGGGTGGGAATGCAGGGGGCAGAGTGGGACAGGAAGACACAGTTAGACAATAAACCAGGATCAAAGTTAGGGTCTGACAGTGCAGAGAGGCAGGTGCTGAGCAGACACACGTGCCTGCCCACACACATAACTAACACCCTGGGACAGATGTGAGCAGAAGTGGGGTGCAAAAGTCACCCTGTGTGGGAATAGGGGGTGCAGGAGCTTGGCTGTCTCTGTTGCAGGGCAGTGCATGCCCACCTATGCCCCCTCCCCAAAGCTGCCACGTGCCCCATGGAGAGCTCAGAGAGGATGTGGGCTTTGCTCCCCTGAGGCTCCTTGTCATCCGCCGTCTCCCTGCCACCGCCCGAGTTGGCTTAGCAGGATTTGGGATAAGCTTTGTTGGTTATGCAAACGGAGAGCCGAGCTCCTGGGGCAGCAGAAAAGGATCAGGGAGGCTGTTGTGGTGAGCCA
Organism: Basileuterus tristriatus; assembly: GCA_035047985.1. Classification (NCBI taxonomy): domain Eukaryota; kingdom Metazoa; phylum Chordata; class Aves; order Passeriformes; family Parulidae; genus Basileuterus; species Basileuterus tristriatus. Next base: position 4,846,816 of record JAWWMR010000103.1, on the reverse strand, counting down.
GGCAGCAGCCAAGCAAGGATAGACAGTGCTGGAACCTGGGGAAAGTGGGAGGAGGGTCCAACCCTACAGGAGGTGCCACATGCACAGGGCAGGATGAGGGCACTCCTCATCCACCTCCTTTGGATGAGAGCGGGCAGGCTCAGAGGGTTTGGAAGGGAAAGCCAAGAGATGCCGGCAGCAGCTGGGTATGTCAGACACCCAGCAGCCCTGTTCACATGCAAATGCCACCAGGATGTTTTCATTCTTCGCACAGACACATCACGACTTTCTCCACCAGCCTTGGGATCCCCCATCAAAGCCTTCATGGGCCCTTGGGAAAGCACATTCAGCTTTAGGTGTCCCCAGGCATCCTCTGTTTGTCCCAGCCCTGGCCGTGGGTGTAGGCTCAAATCTCCAAAGGTGATTTCAGGGTAGCTCTCAGTGCCCAGTGAATCCAAACCAGCTTTTACAGGTGGCAGAAGAAGCCTGTGGGGATTTCCTACCCCACACCCTTGGTGGGACACGGATACTGGGATCTCTGCAGCTGGGGAAGGGGAAGAGGAAGGGGAAGGGGAAGAGAGGTCATGGTGCCTTAAGAGACTCCTTCAGAGAGAGCACCAGAGCCTGAGGGGAGTAGGGGGAGGCATCCTCTCCTCAAGGACCCACCCCAAGGTCATGTCCAGAGACCACCCCAGGGCCAGGAGGGACCCCAGGCTGCGAGGAGTCCACCCCAGGGTCAGGAATCTCTCCCAAATTAACACCTTCCTGCCAATGGCCAGGATTTGCTGGGCCAGGGAAGGAAATGAGGCAGAAGGGGCCTGACCCAGCTGAGGAATCGCCTCCTGCACCTCCATGCTGTGCCCTGGGAAGCTGAGCAGGGAAGCTGCCTGTCCCTGCAGCTGCTCAAGCCTGCCTGGAGCCCTCGCTTCAGATTTAGGCTTAAGCTCTTTAGGACAGGCCTTGTCCTTCACTGAGTGTCACACTGAACACTCGGGGCCCTGATCTCCATGGCCTTTATGTATCTCCCTAATGTGATAAACACCGGAGTAATCCCCCTGTCTGTCTACCTGCCAGCTCCCTTCATGGTGCTGCCTCCAGAAACTGCTCCTGCCGAGCTCCAGGCTCACAAACTTTGGGATGCTTTCCCTGGAAAAGGGCTCTCAGGGCTGGGTGTCATGCTGGGGTGGTGCAAGGGACCCGGTGAGTGGCAGAGGCCCAGTGGTGAATGGGGATGGCTACAGGTGCCAGGGACCCACAGCGGGTGCTGGCTGTGTTCTCCAGGCTGGGGACATCATCCATGTCACAGCTTGCTGCGGGAGATGACTGCCTGGCAGCTCCGTTCCCCGTGGAGAAAGCCCACCCTATATGACTCAACATCCCCGTGACACCCAGTTCCTCCCACATCATCCATCCCCGAGCTCCCGCTGTGATCCCGGTGACACCGAGAGCCGGGCCCGGCTCCTCGCTGGCTGACCGGCCTCGCTCCAGCCGCGGGGAGCAGCGTCCCGGGGGGATGGAGGCTCCCGATCGAATTAAAAACAGCATCGAGAAGGCCGGGGGGAGCTCTAAGGGCGGGCAAAGCCCAGCAACCCCCGCCTCCGCCTCCGCACGCCCGGGGCCGGGTCAGCGGAGCCCCGCGGCTCGGTGGAGCCGGGCTGCCCCCGGGCACCGGGAGGGCCGGGAGCCGCGGGAGCCGGGCAGGACAGAGCCGTCCGTGCGGGCGGGATAATCCCGGACGGGAAGGGGCTGGGGCAGCGCGGCCCCGGGCTCCGGCGGTGGCAGCCGCCTCCCCGGGCCGGCGCGGAGCCCCGGCTACCGGCACTTGTTGCCCCTACGGCGCCGGGCGGCGGGGCCGCGCTCAGCACCACGGACAGCGGCGGCGGGCACCGGCGCCGGAGCGGGGACCGGCACCGGGATGGGGCTCGGTGCCGGTGCCGGGGCGGGGGTCGCGGGGCCCCGGTCCCACCTGAAGTCGCTGTAGGGATGGATAATCCAGGCGCCCGCCGACTTCACCCGTTGCCGCTCGATCTCCACGGCCCGGTGGCTGCCGAACATGCGCAGCGAGAACTTGTTCACGGCGGGCTGCAGCATCGCCCCGAGCTGCCGCTGCACGAACGTGCCCGCCGCCGCCGCCTCGCCCTCCGCCACGATCTGCTCCGTCGCCGCCGGCGAGGCCGGGGCCGCGCCCGACGCCCCCGCGGGCGCCCCCGCTGCCTCCCCGTCCAGCACCGGCGGCTTCTCCCGCGGCTCGGGGCTCCGCCGCGGCGCCGCCTCCATCCCGCCGCCGCCGCCTCGCCTCACGTTTCCTTCAAACGCCCTTGCCCGGGCGCCCTGCCCGTCGCCCCGCCGCACATGCCCGGCCCCGGGCGGGCGGGCGCTCTCTTGCCGCCCGCGGCCACTCGCTC
>JAWWMR010000103.1:4823978-4837687 GCA_035047985.1 Basileuterus tristriatus | reverse complement strand
CCGTTTCCAACACTACCTCAGAAGCAATCCTGTTAGCTTTTTGCCATTTGGGGTAGCAGAGCTATCTCAGGTGTGCTGGGTTCTTCTGAGAACAAGGACCTCTTTTCCCTGGCTTGGTTTTTCTCTCTAAGAGCTTTGTTATTTCACCTTCTATTAAACCTTTTCCAACACTACCTCAGAAGCCATCCTGTTAGTTTTTTGCCATTTGGGGTAGCAGAGCTATCTCAGGTGTGCTGGGTTCTTCTGAGAGCAAGAACCTCTTGCCCCTGGCTTGGTTTTTCTCTCTAAGAGCTTTGTTATTTTACCTTTTAGTAATCATTTTTCCATTTCCAACACTACCTCAGAAGCCATCCTGTTAGTTTTTTGCCATTTGGGGTAGCTGGGCTATCTCCAGTGTGCTGGGTCCCTCTGAGTGTAAGGACCTCTTTCTCCAGGCTCAGTTTTTCTCTGTAAGAGCTTTGTTATTTCACCTTTTATTAATCCTTTTTCCATTTCCAACCCTACCCCAGAAGCCATCCAGCTAATTTTTTGCCATTTGGGGTAGCAGAGCTATCTCAGGTGTGCTGAGTTCCTCTGAGAGCAAAAACCGAGCCAGGGGCAAGAGGTTTTATCTGTAAGAGCTTTGTTATTTCACCTTTCATTAAACCTTTTTCAACACTACCTCAGAAGCCACCCTGTTAGTTTTTTGCCATTTGGGGTAGCTGGGCTATCTCCAGTGTGCTGGGTTCCTCTGAGAGCAAGGACCTCTTTCCCCCAGCTCAGTTTTTCTCTGTAAGAGCTTTGTTATTTTGCCTTTTATTAACCCTTTTTCCGTTTCCAACACTACCTCAGAAGCAATCCTGTTAGCTTTTTGCCATTTGGGGTAGCAGAGCTATCTCAGGTGTGCTAGGTTCTTCTGAGAACAAGGACCTCTTTCCCCTGGTTTGGTTTTTCTCTCTAAGAGCTTTGTTATTTCACCTTTCATTAAACCTTTTCCAACACTACCTCAGAAGCCACCTTGTTAGTTTTTTGCCATTTGGGGTAGCAGAGCTATCTCTGGTGTGCTGAGTCCTTCTGAGTGTAAAAACCTCTTTCTCCGGGCTCAGTTTTCTCTGTAAGAGCTTTGTTATTTTACCTTTTATTAACCCTTTTTCCATTTCCAACACTACCTCAGAAGCCATCCTGTTAGTTTTTTGCCATTTGGGGTAACTGGGCTATCTCCAGTGTGCTGGGTCCCTCTGAGTGTAAGGACCTCTTTCTCCTGGCTCAGTTTTTCTCTGTAAGAGCTTTGTTATTTTACCTTTTATTAATCATTTTTCCATTTCCAACGCTACCTCAGAAGCCACCCTACTAATTTTTTGCCATTTGGGGTAGCTGGGCTATCTCGGGTGTGCTGGGTTCCTCTGAAAGCAAAAACCTCTTTCCTCTGGCTTCTTTTTTTCCTGTGAGAGCTTTGTTATTTCGCCTTTCATTAAACCTTTTTCCAACAGCACCTCAGAACCCACCCTGCTAATTTTTTGCCATTTGGGGTAGCTGGGCTATCTCAGGTGTGCTGGGTTTTTCTGAGAGCAAGAACCTCTTTCCTCTGGCTTCTTTTTTTCCTGTGAGAGCTTTGTTATTTCGCCTTTTAGTAAACCTTTTTCCAACACTACCTCAGAAGCCACCCTGCTAATTTTTTGCCATTTGGAGTAACTGGGCTATCTCAGACGTTCTGAATCCCTCAGAGAGGAACTAACCCCTCCCCTGTCCCCATCCCCATCCGCAGCTACGATGACCACTCAGCAGACCGCAGGGCCTACGACCGCCGTTACTGTGACAGCTACAGGCGCAACGACTACAGCCGCGAGCGGGGCGACGCCTACTACGAGCCCGAGTACCGCCACTCCTACGAGTACCGGCGCTCCCGGGACCGCGAGGGCAGCTACCGGAGCTGCAAAAGCAGCCGGCGTAAGCACAGGCGGAGGCGGCGCCGCAGCCGGTCCTTTAGCCGCTCCTCATCGGTGAGTATCCTGCTGTGCCGTGCCTGCCCTGTAACCTTTCTCTCTCTCCCAGGTGCTGAGCTGGGTAAGTAGAAAATTCACTTTCTAAATGCTGTGTCGGAGTCGGCTTGAGCTCTGTGTGTGTGTGTGTGTGTGTTTTAGAGGAGTTTTGGTGCGGAGCGTTGCTGCTCGCGTCCCTGTGCGCCGTGGTTGGCGCTGCCCGCTGCCAGCTGGGCACGGGTGGCTCAGGCCCTCTCTCAGTGGGAGGACAGGAGTGCCCCGCGAGGCTGGCGGGTCCCCAGGGTGGTGCTGCATCTCCTCCCGTTCGTGATGCTCATGGAGGAGCCCCAGCCAGGCAGGGTTTGTGCAAGGCTCGAAGAGCCAGCGCTCAGCTGGTTCCAGTCCCAGAGAGCCTGGGACAGGTGACTGCCCCTGTGGGCCCTGTTTCGGGCCCTGGCTCTGAGCAGGATCCTCCTGGCTGGGCCCAGCTGATGTGGGCTTTGTGGAGGAGCAGAGCTTTTGGAGCACTCAGCTCAGGTGGAGGCAGAACCATCCCAGGCTCTTCCCGGAAGCATCCCTGGCTTTCTCTTCTTGTCCGTTCTGCTGTTCACCTTCCACTTCTGTTAGACCCCAGACGCATTCTCTGCTCTGTGTGTGGAGCTCTCAGTGTTGTCTGGTCTGTTCTGGCTCGGTGTCCAGGGAGGGGATTGGGGGCTGGATTTGGGTCCCAAGTCTGCTGGCTGGTTGCTCCCAAGTATGGGGATACTTAGCTGAGGAACCGAAGGCAGGAATTTTCTCTTCTCCAGCATAAACCTCTTATCTGCCTCATCCCAGGGCTGTCCCTGTTCCCTTTTGGGTTCTGCTTCTCTTCTGGAAGTTAGTCCTTCCAGGATCAGCTTCTTTGGGGGAGGGTCTAGGAAGAAGTGTCCGTCTTTTCCCCAGGCAGTCACTGGGACCTTTCCGTTTTGGATGGATCATTGTATCTAAAGCTGCTTTTCTGAAATCTCGGAGTTCATCTTCCCCTGAGTGTCGGGGCTGGGGGAAGCTGTGTGGGCGGTTATTGGAGTGGGATAGGGGTGCCTGTGGGGGCAGCCTGGGCTTGTGCAGGACCTCCCAGGCAGCACCTGCCTCCTGCTGCCCCTGCTCTGCGGCGTGCTCAGGCCGTCCCCAGGACCTGAAGGCCAGTGCTGTTCCTCTCTGAGCCCCCGTGGGAGCAAGAACAGCCAGCCTTTTCCATGCCCCTCAGCTCCCTCACTCTGACAGCTCTGCTGTCACACTGGTTCGGGTTGGGGCTGTTTGTAGGTTCTTTTTTTTCTTATTTTTTTCTTTTTTTTTTTCTTTTTCTTTTTTTTTTCCTGTTTTTTTTTCTTTTTTTTGCTACAACGAAAAGCAAACTGTTTTTTTCTTTTCTGAGCTAGTGTGTTGTATCTTGACATGTTCCCTTGCAATATCCCTATCGTTATATATTCCTCTGTGCCGTATGAATTGGCTGGGAATCTCCTCCTGCAACCCCTCCTCAAACAACCATGTGAATTTCCAAACCAACCAATGCGTGACGCTGGCTGCTGCTGCGCTGGTTTGAAAATCTGATTGGTGAATGATGAATTCCCTGTCTGCCTGGGCCAGCAGCGGAGTCGACAGAGCAGCAGAAGGGCCAAGAGTGTGGAGGACGACGACGAGGGGCATCTGATCTATCGCGTCGGCGACTGGCTACAAGAAAGATGTACAGCCAAATCGTAACATAATTTAGCTCTCTAGTTAAGCTCCCATCGCAGTCGCAGATCTGTCTTATCTTTCTGTTTCATTTTATTTTCATTGTTTATTAAAGAGAAACCCTCTCCTTTTCCTTCCCCTTTTGTTAAAGCTACGTTTATATTGTGTATTGTTACTGAAGTGCCAGGGAATTAGGGCAGCTGCCTTGTGCAGCCGGTGTCAGCCTTCCGCTGCTCCGGTCTCTCCAGCTGTGTGCAGGTTAGGTGTTGCAATGCATTCTCCTCTGCCCTGTGTATCGCTGCAGCCAGGTCCTGCTCCCTCTCTCAGCTCCTTCCCTCTCCTTCTCTCCCTCCCAGATGAGATTATCAGCACCCTGGGGGAAGGGACCTTCGGCAGAGTGGTGCAGTGCATGGATCACCGGAGGTACGTGGGGACAGGGGAGACCACGGCTGGCATCATGTGGGAGCCTGGGGGTGAAAATCAGTCTCTTAGTTTTCAATATCCTCTGCTGCTCCAGGTTCTCACCCTCTTTGTGTTGCCCATGTGCTGGGGGAAGTTTTAGGGCTGTTTTGTAGGGAGGGAAAGGGAGACTTTGGTGAACACTCCTTAATAATAACGTGCTTGAGCAAGGGAGGCTGATCAGAAAGTTCCTTTCACAGGGCACAGCCCCTCTGACCTGCTCAAGGCTCACCTTGTGCTTTCTTCATGTTTCTCCCACAGGGTTGTTTTGCAGGGAGGGAAAGGGACACCTTTGGTGGACACCCCTTAATAACAACCTGCTTGAACAAGGGAGGCTGATCAGAAGGTCCCTTTCACAGGGCACAGCCCCTCTGACCTGCTCAGGGCTCACCTTGTGCTTTCTTCCTGTTTCTCCCACAGGGGTGGTGCACGCGTTGCTCTGAAAATCATTAAAAACGTAGAGAAATACAAAGAGGCTGCTCGACTGGAAATCAACGTGCTGGAGAAAATCAACGAGAAGGATCCTGAGAACACAAAGTGAGTGTGCTCTTGGTGTTCAGCAGGAAGGGCTGGTTTCAGGGCTGGGGTGGAAGAGGTGCTGGGTGTTGTGTGGTTGAAGGTGATCCTAAATAGTTTTGGAAGCACCTTGGCTTGCTGTGAGGTACAGACTGAGCAGGGAAAGAGGAGCCTGACACAGGGGTGACACAGCTGAGTGGTGCCTGCAGAGCTGTTCCCAACTGGAATGTTTCTGTCAGTCTCTGCGTCAGGATGTTTGACTGGTTTGACTACCACGGCCACATGTGCATCTCCTTCGAGCTGCTGGGGCTCAGCACCTTTGATTTCCTGAAGGATAACAACTACCTGCCTTACCCCATCCACCAAGTACGGCACATGGCCTTCCAGGTGTGCCAGGCTGTGAAGTGTAAGTGTTCCCTGCTGCTCTCCCCCTGCTTTGGGCTGACCTGGGGAGCTGAGTAGGTTGCACTTCTGCAACTGGTGGCCCAGAGCAACAAGTTTGTGCTGTGGTTCTGAGCCTGAGCCTTCCTGCCCCTCTGGGAATGAATCTTCTTCATTTTCTGGTGCTTGTGGGCTGGCAGTAGCTCAGAGCACTCCAGCATCCACCCCCCTGCACCTTCTGGCGATCAATACAATAAATCTTTGTGCTTCTACTGAAGCATTGTGGCCTGGGCTTTGCCTGGCTGTTCACACCCAGGTTGAAATGTGGGTTCAACTGGTGCCAGTATGAGCAAACTGCGCCAGTGATGGCTTTTGGGGGGGTACAGCCTTGTTCTGCTTCTCTCCCCTCACCCAGACTCTGTTTTCTCCCTCAGTTCTGCACGACAATAAACTCACCCATACTGACCTCAAGCCAGAGAACATCCTCTTTGTGAACTCTGACTACGAGCTCTCCTACAACCTGGAAAAGGTAACACACAGCCTCACTTGGCTCTCCTCTTGGTGTCCCTGACCCTGCCAGAGGGGTCAGACACAGCCCCAGGGGATGTGGGCTCTGTGCAGTCCTTCAGGGCTTTGCCTGATCTGCCAGGCAGTGCTGAGTGAGCCATGGCTGGTGCTGGGAGCTGGTTTGGGGCTGCCAAAGCTTTCCCCTCCCGTGGTGCCCTCAGCTGGGTGAGGCAGGGGCTGGAGGAGCTGCCAGGTGATGGATCCCATTGTCCCCCCTGCAGAAACGGGATGAGAGGAGCGTGAAGAGCACGGCCATCAGGGTGGTGGACTTTGGCAGTGCCACCTTTGACCACGAGCATCACAGCACCATCGTCTCCACCAGGCACTACCGGGCCCCTGAAGTCATCCTGGGTAAGGTGCCCCTGGCTCTGCCAGGGCAGCTGTGCCCCTTGTACCCCGCTGGCATGGGGAGTGTTGGCCTTCCACATCATTCAGGAACTTTCTGGATTTTCCCTGGGAGATGGGAAGTTGATTTAACAGCTCTGGAATGCTGTTTCCTGGGAACTCCATGGTTACAGCCCTGTCGTTGTTCTGGGTTTGTTCCACCTGGGAAAAAGGAGGTTCAGGGGGGACCCTTTCACTCTCCACAGCTTCCTCAGGGGGGCTTGGGCTCTGCTCCCAGGGAGCAAGGAGAAATGGCCTCAAGTTGTGCCAGGGTTGCACATCAGGAGGAATTTCTTCCTGGAAAGGGTGGTCAGGCATTGGAAGGGGCTGCCCAGGGAGGTTTGGAGTCCCCATTCCTGGAGGTGTCCAAGGAATGGCTCGATGTGGCACTCAGTGTCCTGGGCTGGGATTGGTCACAGGTTGGAGTTGGTGATCTTGAAGGTCTTTTCCAACCTTGATGATTCCATGATCCACCATCAGCTGGGCAGTATATTGCCAGTAGAGCACCAGGAGCCTGGCTGGAATAGGATTTTTTTTTTATTAGTTATTTATTCTTAAAAGAAAGAGGGATTTGGACTCTTGTGTTGTAACTGGACCATTTATTTAAACAACATTGTTTTTCAGAGCTTGGCTGGAGCCAGCCCTGTGATGTGTGGAGTATTGGCTGCATCATCTTTGAGTATTATGTGGGTTTCACCCTTTTCCAGGTGAGAACTGTGTTGTGTGGGCACTTCCCAACTGGTGAAAGGATGCTTGGCTGCTTCCCTGAGACTGATGGGGGCACCTCCATCCCTGCAGTCCTGTGGAGACACCCAAGGTGTTGGCCAGGAAGGGGTTCTGGGTGGGGGAACACCCAGGGCTGGAGGCAGAACCACTGGAATCTATCCCATGCCTTCCCTTTACATTTCTCCCTCCCAGACCCATGACAACCGGGAGCACCTGGCCATGATGGAGAGGATTTTGGGGCCAATTCCTTCTCGAATGGTCCGCAAGACAAGGTGAGCAAAGCCAGCTGGGCTGTGCCAGCCCTCCTGCTCCACGGGCAGCACTTCATCCTGGGGGAAATCCCACTTTGGAGCCAACCAGCTGTGTCCCACTGGGGCTGGCACCTTGCTGCTGCTGCTGCAGGGTGTGTTGTGCCCAGGTGTAACCTGCTGCCACCTGTTCTTCTGACAGGAAACAGAAATATTTCTACCACGGCCGCCTGGACTGGGACGAGAACACCTCAGCTGGACGCTACGTTCGGGAGAACTGCAAACCACTGAGGGTAAGGCAGCTTTGCCCCTCCTCAGGTTCTCCCTCTGGGCAGGTTTGGGCCAGCAGAAGGGTGGTTGAAGGGAGCCTTGGCTGTCCCAGCAATAGGAAGCTGCAGCAGCCTGAGTTTCATCTGGAGGACAAGGAAAGTTCAGGAAGTGCCCCGGGAAGGGAGGGTGTGTGTGAAAATCTGTCAGTTCTGCATAGAGAGGAGTGCAGAGCTCAGCTCCAGGCTGAGTGATGGTGTGAACAAACCAGGGAACACCCCTGAGCCTGGGGAACACCCCAGGACAGGCTGTAGCCTCCCTGAGCCTCACCTTCCCCTCCACCTGCAGCGATACCTGACCTCGGAGGCTGAGGACCATCACCGCCTGTTCGACCTCATCGAGAGCATGCTGGAGTACGAGCCCTCCAAGCGTGTCACCCTGGCTGAGGCCCTCAAGCACCCCTTCTTTGACATGCTGGGCATGGAGCCCAGCACAAAAATGTGGGACTCGAGCCGGGACATCAGCCGGTGACGCCACAGGTGCCAGCCAGCCCTCGGATTCTAGCCCCCGTGGAGGCCTGTGTGATTTCTATTCAGACACTTGGTGCTTTTTTTTTTATATAAACATGAGATGAACTTCCTGGACACGTTTGTAAAGCTGTTAATATGTGAGATACTGTAAATAGCCCAGATTCTCTGTCGGCCTAGGAGCACCACGGGCCTGACCTGCTGTTGCTGCTGCTGTTCTTGTGAGGTGAGGGGGGTCTGTGTGTCCGTGCTGTAAATACCTGGTCCTGTGTTGCTTTGTCTCCTGTTCCTGCCCCTCCTCGGTGTAAATACTCCAGGACTCGCAGCTCTCTGTAGCTTATCTGTTTCCTTGTAAGTTATGGAACTGGTGGGACTGCATGGGAATTATTTTTTGGATCAATGTCATAGCCCATCCCCACACCAGAGTTTTATAAGAATTTTGTACAGTCTTTGTGAAAAATAAATATGAAGTGAATAAAGCACCTGGTCTGGGTTTGGCCTGACAGCAGCTGATCCTGGGCTTCTACTGTGCCCTGTGCGGGGAAGGAGAGGAAAGGAAATGAACTTTGTGGTGCAGCTGTATCCACCTACACTGAGTAGGAGCTGCTTTTGGACCTGAGTAGATGCTGTTGTGTGGGGCAGAAAACCAGGGACTGGCCCTTTCTTTGTGCCCTGGGTGCAGTGTTGGGGTGGGAGGCAGAGAAGGGACAGTGGGGGTTCTCTTACCTGAAGGAACCTCTCAGCCTCAGCTGGGGTTGTCAGGAGCCCACATGCAGCTGTCCTGCTGTCCTACACCCACCCCAGGGCTGGCTGTGTCTTTTTGACTCTTCCCAGTTCTGCAGGGAGCCTGGGCCTTGGTTTGGGCTGTTCCCTGGGTGTTTTCTGGGCTGTGTCACAGCTGATGGCAGGGGGAGAGCCTCGCTGGGGTGCAGGTGACAGATGTGCTCTGCTGTGGCACCATCAGGCTGTGCCAGGCTGTCAACGTGCGGAGGGGAAAGGAAATGTCTGGTTTCACCTGGAGTGAGCGTGGGGAGCATCAGGAAGGGTGACACTGAGCCATCTCCATGAGCCTGTGAGAGCCTCAGGAATGGTGACACTGAGCCATCTCCATGGGCCTCAGGAATGGTGACACTGAGCCATCTCCATGAGCCTCAGGAATGGTGACACTGAGCCATCTCCACGGGCCTGTGAGACCTTCAGGAATGGTGACACTGAGCCATCTCCATGGGCCTGTGAGACCCTCAGGAATGGTGACACTGAGCCATCTCCATGAGCCTCAGGAATGGTGACACTGAACCATCTCCATGGGCCTGTGAGACCCTCAGGAAGGGTGACACTGAGCCATCTCCATGGGCCTGTGATCCCAACTCACTGAGCTTGGGTTGGGAGCCCTCACTGCCCCTGTGCCCAGCCCCACACTGAGGCTGGAGCAGAATTAAATTGACTGAGTCATACCTTAGGATTCAAGAAAATAACAAACTCATGCTGGTGTCCAAACCCCAAATCCACAACTTCCACCTCTGCCAGGAGCAGCTCCAGGTTTGGGCTGAGGTGGGAGCTCACCTGTGGGATTCAGATGTCACTCTCAGTCTATGCAGAGTATTTTTAGCAGTTTGCTGAGCACTGGGAGGGGACAGGGCAGGGATAGTGCATGTCCTGCTCCCGGGATGCTGGGCAGGAGCCGGGATGGGGTCAGTGTGCAGTCCCCGGGCAGCTGGAGGGGAAGGATTTGGAGATTCCTATAAATAACTGCTCCAGGAGACACGGGAGAAATTCCTCAAGTGCTCGTCGTGCCCGAGTCCGTGGCTGGCTGCGGTGACAGCTGCTGGAGCGACCCCTGCGACCCCCGGGATAACGCCTGGGCAGCAGGTGAACGGTACCGGGGCTGCCCGGTAAGTGCAGAGAGCTGGACCGGGGCTCGGGACACGCAGGAGGAGCCGCTGGCCCGGAAGGTCCGGCAGGGCGGGGACCCGAAACCGTGGGGACACCGGGAGGTGATGGGCGATGGACACCGGGGGACGACGGATACCGGGAGGGGATGGGTAATGGATACCGGAACACCGGGAGGCGATGGGCGATGGATACCGGGACACTGGGGGGCAATGGGCGATGGACACCGGAACACCGGGGGGCGATGGGCGATGGATACCGGGATACCGGGGGCGATGGGCGGTGGATACCGGGACACAGGGGATGATGGGTGATGGATACCGGGACACCGGGGGGGGATGGGCGGTGGGTACCGGGACACCGGGAGGTGATGGGCGGTGGATACCGGGACACCGGGGGGCGATGGGCGATGGACACCGGAACACCGGGAGGTGATGGGCGGTGGATACCGGGACACCGGGGGGTCATGCGGTTCCGTCCCGGCCGCCACTCTCGGGGGTACCCGAAGGAAGGGCGGGCCCGGGGTTTGCGGCGGGGACGGGCGCGCCGCACGTGACCCCGGGACACGTGGCCGCGTCACGCGCGCGCCCCGCCCAGCGCGGCTCCGGCGCGTGCGCAGCGGCCCCCTGCGGCGGGGGTCTCCCCGATGACGTCACGGCGCAGCGGACCCAATCAGCGGCGGGCAGGGGCGGGGCCTGGCGGCGGCGGCGGCGGCGCCGGTCCCGCGGGTCCAGCGCGCTCCCGGTCCCGGTCCGGCCATGGCCCAGCGCGGCGGCCCCGCGGTGCTCCCGGACAACCCCTTCCAGGACCCCGCGGCGCTGCAGGCCCGGCCCGGCGCTGTGCTGGATGGCTACAACCCCTTCGAGAGCGACGCGGTGAGCGGCGGGGCCTGCCCGGCCACCGGGGCCTGCCCGTGTACCGGATCTTCTCCCCGGGTATCGGAGCCCTCCCCGCAGCCGGCGCGGGTCTCACTTCTCTCCTTTTCCCCTGCAGCCACCGCCGCCCTTCCAGACCCCTTCGGTAGCGCCGCCGCCCCCGGTACCGGCGGCCGCGCAGCCCCCGCGGAAGGCGAGTCCCACCGAGCCCCGCAACTACGGCTCCTACGGCTCGCAGGTACGGGGGGAGGCGCCGCCAGGCCGGGACACGGGCGCCGGCGGGAGCCCAAGGGTTGTGTCCCCCCTCTCCGCAGGCCTCGGCCGCCGCCGCCACGGCGGAGCTGCTGAAGCGGCAAGAGGAGCTCAACCGGAAAGCGGAGGAGCTGGACCGGCGGGAGCGGGAGCTGCAGAACGCGGCCCTCGGCGGTTCCCAGAGTGAGTGGCTGCGGGGCTGGGCAGGGGTGGGACCCCCCTGGAGCCCTCGTCGGTCCTCCTCATCCTCTTCCGTCCGCAGCGAGGCTCAACAACTGGCCCCCGCTGCCGTCCTTCTGCCCGGTGAAGCCGTGCTTCTACCAGGACATCCCCGTGGAGATCCCTGCTGACTTCCAGAAGACAGTGACAACCATGTACTACCTCTGGATGGGTGAGTCTGCAGCGGAGCCTCGGGCAGATCCTGGCAGCAGGTGGAAGGATGAATTTCCTGTGCTGCTGCTGCGGGGAAATTGGGATGAACAGGTGGTTGTGGGGGCCTGGACGGGCTCCTGAGCTCTGTCCTGTCCCTCAGCCAGCACCATTGCTCTGTTCCTGAACTTCCTGTCCTCGCTCGCCTGGTTCTGCGTGGATCCCACATCCGGCTCTGGCTTTGGCCTCTCCATCCTCTGGGCTCTGCTCTACACGCCCTGTTCCTTCGTCTGCTGGTACCGGCCCATGTACAAAGCCTTCAGGTGTGTCCCGAGCCCTGGGCACCTGCTCCAGCTCCTGAGGGCCTCTGGCTCTGCAGGATGGGCTCTTCCACCCCGAGCTCCCTGTTCTTCTGCTTTAAGGAAGGTTTGGGATCTTCCTTCCATGGCCTAACCGTGCCCATTTTTCCTCCCAGGAGCGACAGTTCCTTCAACTTCTTTGTCTTCTTCTTCGTCTTCTTTGCCCAGAACGTGATGTATGTGCTGCAGGCCATCGGCATCCCAAACTGGGGATTCAGGTGGGCCATGTGCTGACCCTGCAAAGGCGAGAGGTGGGTGGGGAGGAGGGAACCTGGGGGCCACAGCCTCTTGTTTTGCAGTGGCTGGATCCTGAGCCTGATAGCACTGCGGACTAACACGGCCGTGGCCGTGATGATGATCCTGGTGTCCTTGTCCTTCACGGGAGTGGCTGTGCTGGGGATCATCATGCTGAAAAAGGTGGGTTGGGATCAAAGCCTGCAGCCAGAGCCATCCCTCATCCCTTCTGGGGGAGGTTTGGGCCATCACAGCTCTGTTTACCAGGGTCTGCAGCCTGAGCCATCCCTTTTGGGAAGGTTTGGACCATCACAACTCTCTTTACCCAGGGCCTGTAGCTAGAGGCATCCCTCATCCCTTTTTGGGGAGGTTTGGACCATCACAACTCTCTTTACCCAGGGCCTGTAGGTAGAGCCATCCCTCATCCCTTTTTGGGGAGGTTTGGACCATGACAACTCTCTTTACCCAGGGCCTGTCGAGCCATCCCTCATCCCTTTGGGGAGGTTTGGGCCATCACAGCTCTGTTTACCTGGGTTTGCAGCCTGAGCCATCCCTTTTGGGAAGTTTTGGGCCATCAATGCCTGCAGCCCCAGCCCTGACCCCATTCCCTCGTGCCCCCAGATCCACTCTCTGTACCGCCGCACGGGTGCCAGTTTCCAGAAGGCTCAGGAGGAGTTTGCAGCCGGGGTTTTCTCCAACCAGGCCGTGCGCACGGCCGCGGCCAACGCTGCCGCGGGCGCGGCCACCAACGCCTTCCGTGCCCCGTAGCCGTGCGGGCCCTGCCCCTCCCAGCGCCCCGGGGCTCTTCCCGAGCAAGAGGAAACCCGAGGAAGAGGAAACCCGAGTCGCACTTTCACTGGATCCCCATCGGCTGTCAGAGGCTGCCTCATCCCAGCTTGGAAGTGCTGGTGCCTGAATCGTCTGCTGCTCTCAACCCCCTTTCCTCACGGACAGAGGCTGTTGTGGTTTGTGCTGGTCCCCTCCCCTCAGCAGACTGGGGGGAGCAGGGTGGGGAGCCCTGAGCCGTCGCCCTCCCTTCCAGCACCAGCTGCTGGGGGCAGGAGGCTCCCCAGATGGCTGGAATGCTGCTTCCAGGGACTGCAATGGTCACTTGCCTTCCTTGTGCTCTCCTGTTTCCCCACCTGGCGATGACGCTTGTGCTCCCTTAGGGTGTGGGAGGGTCCCCTGCCCCCGTGTGCCCTGGGACCCCCATGCTCTGCCAAGAACGTCATCCCCCTCTTCCTCCTGGGGCTTGCTCCGGTGGGATGAGGATGGGGCTGGTGCTTTCCCCAGGGTGTCTCGTCCTTTTGTCCTGTCCCTTTCCCCATCCTCTCCCTCTCTTCAGGCCCAGGGATGAGGAGAGCAGGGCAGGGACAGGCAGAGCTCGAGCAGCTGCTGCTTGTGGGGATCCTGCCTTTAACCCATGTGGAGCCCAAAGCCGGGCTGGGTGCCGAGGAGCAGCCCTGGCGTTTACATGGCACCCACTTGCCTGCAGGGAGGGCTGAACAGCTCCTCCAGCGCCCTCCCCACCCGCTTCGAGGACTGTGACCCCCTTGCTGCCCCCAGCACCCTTCAGCCAAGGCCTTCGGGGGCTGAGCCAGTCCCGGTGTGCAGCCCCTCGCCCCCCTTACCTGCCCTCTGTCCCCTGTCCTGGTGTCCCTGGGGCTCCCCAGGACAGGTCTCACGCCTTCTGCTTCAGTCCATCTCCTCTCGGATGCTCCGGGGCTGGCGAGAGCCTTTGTGCCTTCAGCCGTGGGGGCCGGTGCCCTCCCGGTCCCGCTGCGGCCGGGGCTCCTCCGGGCGTCCCCGCCTCCTCCGCTGCTCCCCGTGTGCTGTTCCCGACCGCTCCCGGTTTATTTAAGGAATAAATGAAGGTTCACTCTCTTCCTTCGCCATCTCCGTGCGCCGCCCGGGGCTGGGGGGAGCAGCGGGGCCGCCGCCGGTGTCGCGGCTCCCGGGGCCGCCGTGGGCGGACTACAGCTCC
>JAWWMR010000103.1:4799781-4823656 GCA_035047985.1 Basileuterus tristriatus | reverse complement strand
CTCCCGCCTGCTGGCGCTGCCCCGGGGGCCGCGTCCCGGGCGGCGGCTCTCGGACCCCGCGGGGCGGGATGATCTCCCGGCGGGGGCCCGGCGCTCCACCGACGGCCAGGGAGGCGGCGGCGGTCCCGGGGCCGCGCTCCGTGTCCGGCCGGCGGTTCTAGGCCGGTTCTGTTCTCCGCGGAGCTTCAGGCGGCCCCGGCTCCGCGTGGCCGTGGGCGCTGCCCGAGCCCCCCCGCCCGGGGCAGGGAAGAGCCGCCGTCAGCATCCTCCGGCGAGGCCGAAAGGTGGAGCCCGGCCCGTTCCCGCAGAGCGGCTGCTCCTGCTCCCCGCGGTCCTGGCGCGGTGCCGCCGCCTGCCCCGGGGCTCCGGGGCCGGCCCCGAGCCGCCGCCCGCCGCGGCCATGCCCTCCCCCACCGACTCCAGCCGCTCGCTGACCGGCCGCAGCTCCCGCAGCCTCACCCACCTCCGCCTCCAGCGCACCTGGCTGCAGGTCCTGCTGGTCCTGGGTCTCGTGCAAGCCATCCTGGGCGTCCTCATCGTCACCTTCAGCCTGGTGGCGGCCACCATCACTCCCTCCACCAAAATCCGGCACTCCTGCCCGTCCTGGGCCGGCTTCTCGGTGAGTGCGGGGCCGAGGCGGCGCGGGGAGGGGGCTGCGCTGCTCCCCGGGGGCCGAGCCCGCCGCCGGTCCCGGGGGAGGGCAGCCCCGCTGCTCCCCCACCCTCTGCCCGTGCCTGCCGCGGTGCATTGTGGGAGAATCCCAAGGGCTCCCCCAGGGTGACTCTGTGAGGGATGGGGACCCCCGAGGGGCGCGGGGAATGTCCGGGGTCCGCAGCCACGGGCAGGGAGGGGTGTGGGGGCACCACAGTGACCACAGGGCAGGGACAGGGTGGCGATGGGGGCTCTGCTCTGGCTGCTGGGTGTTGGGGTGGGGGCAGCACCCGGGGTCCCCCGTGGTGACCCTGCAGCACGGATCCTGGCCTGGGTTTGCTGCCCAGCCAGAGCAGCCCGCAGTCCCCAGGCCCTGAATCAGCAGTTTCTCCCATCTCGTGGCGCCAGGGCTGCTCCTACAGCCCCACTGCTCCCGGGCTGGCTCCAGGCCCGCAGGGACCAGGGGGCTCTGCCCGTGGGCAGGGGCTGCTCTGGCCCCTCTGCCTGTCAGAGCCTTCTCCCTGTGCTCACCCCGGGGCTTGTGCACCTGCAGCTGGCACTGTCCGGGCTGGTCGGCATCGTCTCCTGGAAGCGGCCGCTCACCCTGGTGGTAGGTGTTGGGGGGACACCCTTTCGCAGGCGGGGCGGCCCAGGATGGGGAGGCCGAGCAGCCCCCCCGTGCCCCCGGGTGCTCCGCCGGCTCCCTGCTCTGCCGGCAGCCCCTCTCCTCCCGCTGCAGATTGCCTTCTTCACGCTGCTCTCGGTGCTGGGCGTCATGCTGAGCCTCGCCGGCTCCATCCTGTCGTGCCAGAACGCGCAGCTGGTGAAGACCCTGGAGGCCTGCGAGAGGGTGAGGCTGAGCAGGGACCCCCGGGCTCGTTCCTGGCTGTGGGGGCCGGTGGGATGTGCTGGTGGCTCTCAGGGGGATTGCACGGCATCCAGAGCTTCCTCGCAGTGTTTCTTGTCGCCAGGAGAGGGACACGTGTGTCTGCTGCCAGGCCCGCTCGGAGCCCCCGCCCGCCTCCTGCAGCCAGCAGAGCGAGCAGCTGACCATGTTCCCCAACGCCAACTGCCGGAGCATCCGTGTGGCGCTCAAGGTGGAGGAGCTGGGGGATGCAAGGGCTCCCTGGGAAGCGGCCGCACCCCCGGCCACGCTCTGCGGGCTCTGCAGCTCACCCCACTGCTCCCCAGGATCTCCTCTTCAGTGTCTGTGGCTTGACCGTCTTCTCCACCATCATCTGCATGTTCTCTGCTGTCGTGTGCTGCATCCAGATCTTCTCCCTTGACATCGTCCATGTGGTGAGTGCCAGCTCTGGCCCAGGAGCAGAGCTTCCAGGTTGGGGTGGTCCTTGGGGTGCCAGCCAGGTGCAGATTAAAGCCCAGGATGCACATCCCTCACTGGATCTCAGGGCAGGAGGTCCCAGCTCTCCCTTCTCCCCTCTCCCTGCAGCTGGTCCCACAGCGCTCGAGCTCTGTGACATTGGAATGCACGTCCCCACCTGACACCTTCCTGCAGAGCATGATGGACTTCGAGGAGTTTGTGCCTCCAGTGCCACCACCCCCCTACTACCCACCTGAGTACACCTGCAGCTCCGAGACGGATGCACAGAGGTACCACTGGGAGCAAGGCTGGTAGGACAGGGGGGTCTGTGTACCCCCAGGCTGGGCTTGTCCCACCCAGAGTGGCTTTTCTGCTCTTGCCTCCACAGCATCACCTACAATGGCTCCATGGACAGCCCCGTGCCCCTCTACCCAACCGATTTCCCCCCATCATATGAGACTGTCATGGGGCTGCGGGGAGACAGCCAGGTGGGGGCTGTGGGGCTGTGAGCAGGGCAGGCCGGGCAGGATGGGCTCCAGCTCAGCTGAGCCCTGTGCCTGCTGCCCCACAGGCCACCCTGTTCGACTCGCAGCTGACAGAGGGCTCCCACGCCTGCACCTGTGACCGTGTCCCCTCCATCGTGCTCAGCGGGGAAGGTGAGTGCTGCCCTGGGCACGGGGGATGGGCAGCGGGGCCGGCTCTGGCGGCTCCTCAGCCGTGCCTGTCCTGTCCTCTCGAAGTCTCCATGGACAGCGGGTCCCTGATCATGTCGGAGATCATGGACATCCCCGGGGACAGCAGCCCCTCGGAGGACTCGTGCCTGCTGGAGCTGCAGGGCTCCATGCGCTCTGTGGATTACGTCCTGTTCCGCTCCATCCAGCGCAGCCGCGCCGATTACTGCCTGAGCGTGGACTGCGTGCAGTGCAGCCACCACGCCCGCAGCCCCACGCTGGCCCTGCAGGGCCCCTTCGAGGAGATGCCCCAGCCCCGCGTGCGGGGCGAGCGCTCCTATTCCTGCTCCACCGCCGAGCCCGGCCCCGACGGCGGCGGCGTCCTGGCGGGGGGAGCCGTCACCCACAGCTGCAACCGGCTGGTGGGGCCGGCGCGCTGTGCCGGGCCCTGCTTCCCCGAGGTGCGCCTCAAGGACAAGGGCTCCTCGCTGCAGGGACGCGGGGGTGGCCGCCACAGGGACACCGCCACCGCCGGCCGCCCCCGGCGCAACAGCGAGACCTCGTGCCCTTCGTCCCCGGCCCCGGGGCTGGCCCCGCGCCCGCTGCTGAGGTCACACAGTGACCCCGGCGTCCCCATGGCCGGCCGTGCCGGTAGGTGACAGTGACAGGGATGGGAGAGTGGCAGCAGCGGCTGTGCGGCACGGCCGGGATGTGCCGCAGGGTTTGGCTGCTGTTCTCTGCGGCCAGGTGGGATTACAGCCAGTCTGGGACGGAACGGGGGGAGCAGGGGAGGTCTGCTGGGCTGGGAGCGGGGGTGCTGGAGGGTTCTGCTGCCTGGGGTGTGTGCAGCTGCCCAGGCCTGAGGGCTCTCTCTGCTCCCAGCAGATTTCAGGGAAGTACTTTATACCAAAGCACTGGAGGACACCGTGTCCGACTCCTCTGCTGATACAGGTCAGGGCACTGGGGTGTACTGGGAAAGAAAGGGACACAGGGGGGTGCCTGTAGCCCTCTGGGGATTGAACTCACCCTGCTGGGGCTGGGACAGTGGGGACCAGAGGTGGCACTGCTCCTGCTGACTGGGGATGGGACACAGCGGGACCCCAGGGCTCTGAGGATAGGTCTGCAGGGAGCAGCGTCCTGGGGCGTGACAGTGGGGACAGGTCCATCTGGGCAGTGTCCTGGTCTCATGGTGGAGATGGATTCATTAGAGCAGTGTCCTGGGTCTGATAATGGGACAGGTCCATCAGGGCAGTGTCCCTGGTCTGATGACAAGGACAGGACTGCTAGAGCAGTGTCCTGGGTCTGACAGTGGGGACAGGTCCATCGGGTCACTGTCCTGTGCCTGTGAGAGCAGTGTCCCATGTCTGATGGTGGGGATGGACCCATCAGAGCAGTGTCCTGGGTCTGACAATGGGGACAGGTCCATCAGGGCAGTGTCACTGGTCTGATGACAAGGACAGGACTGTCAGAGCAGTGTCCTGTGCCTGTCAGAGCAGTGTCCCAGGTCTGATGGTGGGGATGGATCCATCAGAACAGTATCCTGGGTGTGACAATGGGACGGGTCCCTCAGGGCAGTGTCCTGTGCCTGTCAGAGCAATGTCCTAAGTCTGACAATGGGGACAGGTCCATCAGGGCAGTGTCCCTGGTCTGATGATGAGGACAGGACTGTCAGAGCAGTGTCCCGGGTCTGATGATGAGGACAGGACTGCCAGAGCAGTGTCCTGTGCCTGTCAGAGCAGTGTCCCGGGTTTGATGGTGGGGATGGATCCATCAGAACAGTATCCTGGGTCTGACAATGGGATGGGTCCCTCAGGGCAGTGTCCTGTGCCTGTCAGAGCAATGTCCTGAGTCTGGCAATGGGGACAGGTCCATCAGGGCAGTGTCCCAGGTCTGATGGTGGGGATGGATCCATCAGAGCATTATCCCAGGTCTGATGACGAGGACAGGGCTGTCAGAGCAGTGTCCCAGTCTGATGACAAGGACAGGGCTGCCAGGGCAGTGTCCTGAGTGTGACAGCAGCCTCCCCACAGGGCTGTGCTCCGAGGCCTGCCTGCTGCACCGTTCCCACTGTGACTCCCCGCCGCTGCTCCGGGCTGGCTCTGTGGGGAAGAACAAGCTGCCACCCTCCAAGAAGGTGCCACTGCAGCTCTCAAAGACAGCCACCCGCTCCCTGGGGGACCTCAAGGGCTCCCGGGGCACCCGTGGGCTGGTGGCCAGGTTCCTGCAGAGACCCAAGCGCAGCGTGGAGGTGTCTGGGCACAGCTTCCACGGGCACAAACAGGTGGGTTCTGGAAGCTACAAGGGATGGGCAGCTCCTCCTTCCCAGAGAACTCCCATCCACGCTCCCCTCCCTTCTCTCCTCATCAACACCTCCACCCTGGCCCTTCCATTGTTTCCCTTTCCCTGCTGCACCCCCGTTGTGTGGGCACCCTGGCTGCAGGCAGAGCGTTCTTCCTGCAGCGCTGTCCTTGCCCAGCCCTTCCTGGGGGGCAGCTCCTTTTCCTTGATCCCCACTGGAGCCACAGGTGGGAAAATCATTCCTGATGCAATGGCTTTGGCTTTGCCCCTGAGTCACTGCACCTGGAGGCAGCTGCTGGGACATCCCCACAGCTCAGCTTTACTGGAGTCCTTGCGCAGCCCGGGAGGCCTCAACGGGAACCAACCTGTCCCAAATGCCAGTGTGGGCGCGTGATGCACGCCTCTGCCATCCCTGTCACCTCTGTCCTCCTGCCCCGTGTGCTGCCAGGCTGTGCTGGAGCGTGGGGGGAATTGAGCACAGGGGGGTGAGCACGGGAGGGTGGCACAGGCAGAGATGCCATGGACAGGAGTGCTACAGGCAGGGTGTCACGGACAGGGGTGGCACAGAGAGGGGTGCCATGGACAGGGATGCCACAGACAGGGGTGCCATGGGCAGAGATGCCATGGACAGGGGTGGCACAGACAGAGGTGTCACAGGCAGAGGTGTCATAGGCAGGGGTACCATGGGCAGGGGTGCCACGGACAGGGGTGCCAAGGGCAGGGGTGTCACGACCAGGGGTCCATGGGCAGGGGTGTCATGGGCAGGGGTGCCATGGACAGGAGTGCCATGGGCAGCGGTGTCACGGGCAGGGTCCACGGGCAGGGGTGCCATGGACAGAGGTGCCACGGGCAGCAGTGTCACGGGCAGGGTCCACGGGCAGGGGTGTCACAGGCAGAGATATCACGGACAGGGGTACCATGGGCAGGGGTGTCACAGGCAGGGGTACAACGGACAGTGGTGTTATGGGCAGGGGCACCATGGGCAGGGGTGCCTTTGCCAGGACTGCCACAGGCAGGGGTTCATGGGCAGGGGTGCCATGGGCAGGAGTGTCACGGCCAGAGCTGCCATCCCTGTGGCTGCAGCCCGTCCCCATGGCTTGCAGGTTCCCTGGAGTGCCTGGCCGGGTGCAGAGCGGCCCCACGAAGGGATCCATCTGCAGAGCTGCGGGGACCTGAGCTCCACCTCGTCCCTGCGGCGGCTCCTGTCCTCGCGCCGCCTGGAGCGCGGCCGCCCGCGGAGCCTCAGCGGGGCCTGCAAGGAGAGCGCGCTCTGAGGGCACGGCCGGGCAGGGACCCTCCGCCCTGGGGAGGGAATCCTGCTCTGGGCTCAGCCCTGGACATTGCTCGGACATTGCTGCTGCTGCCCTGCTGGGGCTGGGCCCTGCACTGCTGCCCCGGGGCTTCGGCCGGGCCCCTTCCCCGAGCAGGGCTGGGGTTCGGGGCTGGTCCCCTGGGGTGTCTGTGGAGGGCTGGGACAGCTGTGCCTGTCCCCTGCCTGTCTGGGATGGTTATGCCTGTTCCTTGCCCTATTCCTCCTTCTGGACATGCCTGTCCCTTGCCCTGTCCCTTGTGCCAGCTGTGCCTATTCCCTGGGATGGCCACGCCTGTCCCCTGCCCTGTCCCATGTTGTGGCTGTGCCTGACCCACGCACTGGCCATCCCCTGTCCCCTGTGCCAGCCGTGCCTGTAGCCTGGCATGGCCGTGTGTCCCCTGTGCCGGCCGTGCCTGTCCCCTGCCCTGGCCGTGCTGTCCCTTTGGCTGGCTATGCTGGCTTGATCCCCGGTCCCTTGTGCCAGCCATGCCTGTCCCCTGTCCCCTCCACTGGCCGTGCCTGTCTTCTGCCTTGTTCTTTTGGCTGGCCATGCTGGCTTGATCCTCAGTCCCCTGTGCCAGCCGTGCCTGTCCTCCAGGACGACCTTGCCTGTCCCCTCTCCTGTCCCTTGTGCTGGCCCGGTCCCTGGCCTCCTGTGCCAGCGTACCCCGGAACTGCCATGCCTGTCCCTTGCTCTGTCCCCTGTCTCCAGGCCCTCCGCCCCGTTCGGTGCCGGTGCTGGCCGTGCCCGTTCCTCCCCGCCCGGCTGCGCCCGGGCCGCGCTGCGGGGCCGGTCCCGCGGCCGCTGCCCCTCGCTAGAGACCGAATAAAGGTGGTCGCCGCCGCCCACGGGGCCGGTGTCACGGGGCGGGCGGGGCCGAACGGGGCGGGGCGGGCGGTCAGCTGACCTGTCACGGGGTGCCGGGTCCCGGTTTCCCGGTAGCGGCTCCGCAGGACGGGGCGACCGGTGCCGTCGGGGCCTGGGGAGGCAGCGGGGACCGAAACCGGGACCAGAACCGGCACCGGGACCAGCACCGGGACCGGGACTGGCTGCTCTTCTCGGGGAAGGGCCGGGGGCCAGGGGAAGCGACCCCGTTCCCACGCGGTTCTCCCGGTTCGCGGGGGAAGGGCCGGGGCCAGGCCCGCCCAGGTCGGTGCCGCTCCTGCACCGGGTGTGGGCGGGACGAGCTGCCCGGGCTCCCTTAAAGGCAAGGCCGGCGGCGGAGCCGGTGCTGCCGGGTCGGCTCCGAGCGCACCGGGAGCGGCGGGGCCATGGGGGCGGTCGGTGCCCTGTGCTGGCGGCTGCTGCCGGTGCTGCTGGCCGTGCACCGGGCCGCAGGTGAGCGAGAGGGACCCGGGGTACGCGGTGGGTCCGGGGATGGGGGTCCCGGGGCGGCCCGGAATGGGAGGGGAGGAGCTGGGAATACCTTTGGATGCACGGGAGTTGTCCGGGGGTCCGTGCGCAGCGCGGGGCTCGGTGCCCGGGAGGTGCCGGCGTGTAGAGCACGGGGGCAGTGGCGTCACCCCCGGGGCAGGCAGGAGAGCTGGCAGGGACTCGTCCCTGAGGTGCCCCCACCACCCTGCCGTGCTCCCCCAGGCGCCCGGCCCTGCAGCCCCAAGTACTTCGGCCGTGATGCCATGGTCTGCGTCTGCAATGCCACCTACTGTGACACGCTGGACCCCCTGGTCCTGCCAGCCCCCGGCTACTACGTCAAATACGAGAGCAGCAAGGCCGGCAAGAGGCTGGAGCGGAGCGAGGGGAAATTCCAGCACAAACTCTGCGCCCCAGGTACTGCCGCGGACGGCAGGGATGGGATGGACCCTGCAGCAACCCGCCGTCATGCTGGGCTCCCCTCCCTGCAGATGTCGTCCTCAGGCTGGACACGACGCAGCGCTTCCAGAGGGTGAAGGGTTTTGGTGGCTCCATCACCGACGCGGCCGCCATCAACATCTTATCCCTGCCGGAAAGAGCCCAGGATCACCTGCTGCGCTCCTACTTCTCTGAGGAGGGTAGGACGTGGGGGACACAGGTGGGATGGTGTCAGGGAGTATGGACATCATGGACACCTCGTGTCCCGCTGTGCTGGCAGGGCTGGAGTACAACCTCATCCGGCTCCCCATGGCCAGCTGTGACTTCTCCCTCCATGCCTACACCTATGATGATGTCCCCTACGACTACGAGCTCACCCACTTCGCCCTGCGGGATGAGGACACCAAGCTGAAGGCGAGCGGTGGGAGGGAGCAGGGGGAGGTGGGGGGTCACGGGGGCTGAGCTGAGCTGAGCTGGCTCCTCCACCTCCTCCTGCAGATCCCCCTCCTTCACCGAGCCTCGGCCATGAGCAAGCGGCCGCTGTCACTGTACGCCAGCCCCTGGACCTCCCCCACCTGGCTGAAGACCAGCGAGTCCTACGTGGGGAAGGGGACACTGAAGGGGCAGGCAGGGGACAAGTACCACAAGACCTGGGCCAACTACTTTGTACGGTGAGGAGCTGCTGGGGCCGGGGAGATACCTGGGGGTCTCTCAGTGGTGGCACTGGGGACTCCTCACAGCTCACCCCTTCCCCCACGCCAGGTTCCTGGATGAATACGCCAAGCACAATGTGACATTCTGGGCAGTGACAGCAGAGAATGAACCCACGGCAGGGCTGATCAACAACTACCCCTTCCAGTGCCTGGGTTTCACAGCTGAGCAGCAGAGGGACTTCATTGCCCGGGATCTGGGCCCAGCGCTGGCCAACAGCTCCCACCGCCACGTCCAGCTCATCATCCTGGATGACAACCGGCTCCACCTCCCACACTGGGCCAGAGTGGTGAGTGTGGTGACCCTGGGAAGAGCCCTGTCCTTGTGGGGGGCTTGGGTGCTCTGCCTGTGGAGGGCTGGGCCTCTGTTCCCCGTGGGATTGACTCTTCTCCCTGCCAGGTCCTGGAGGATGAGCGGGCAGCTCGCTACGTCCACGGCATTGGCATCCACTGGTACCTGGACTTCATCGGCCCCATACAGGACACAGTGCTGCCCACTCATGAGCTCTTCCCTGACTACTTTATCCTGGCCACGGAGGCGTGCATCGGGGCCCATTTCTGGGAGAGGGATGTGATTCTGGGCTGCTGGGAGCGGGGGAACCAGTACAGCCACAGCATCCTGACGGTGAGGCCCCTGCGTGCTGGGCCCTGGGGAGGGTTGTTGGTGCTGGGCAGGCATCTGAGCTGTCCTGTTGCAGAATCTGAACCACTTTGTGGCCGGCTGGACTGACTGGAATCTGGCCCTGGATCTGGAGGGGGGCCCTAACTGGGTCAAGAACTATGTGGACAGCCCCATCATCGTGGACAGCAGCGAAGGCATCTTCTACAAGCAGCCCATGTTCTACCACATGGGGCACTTCAGGTGGGTTGGAGCCCACAACATGTGCTAAGCTGCCTTGTCCTGAGAGAAGCAAGGCAAATTTGGCTGGAGAGGAGCTCTTCTGGGGTCTCCCTGAGGTTGTTTCTTGTTTGTCTGTTCAGTAAATTCATCCCCGAGGGCTCCCAGCGCGTGGGGCTCGTCGCCTCCAGAGAGTCCAAGAAGACAGCGCTGGAGTACACGGCCTTCCTGCGCCCTGATGGGGCTGTGGTTGTGGTGGTTCTGAACCGGTGAGTGATGCAGCCTGGACCCCCGTGTGGGACCCCTGTCCTTCCACCCCTGTGAGGGATCCCTGTTCTGCCACCCCTGTGTGGGATCCTGTCCTGCCAGCCCCGTGTGTGACCCGTGTCCCATCAGCCCTGTGTGTGACCCCTGTCCTGCTATCCCCATGTGTGACCCCAGTCCTGCCACCCCTGTGTGTGACCCCTGTCCTGCCAGCTGTGTGTGGGACCCTTGTCTCATCAGGGAGACCTTTGTCTCATGGGAGACCCTCATCTTGCCACCCCTGTGTGTGACCCCAGTCCTGCCACCCCTGTGTGTGACCCCAGTCCTGCCACCCCTGTGTGAGATCCCATCCTGCCAGCCCCGTGTGGGACCCCTGTCCCATTAGCCCTATGTGGGACCCCCATCCTGCTTGCTTTATGTGGGACCCCCACCATGCCTTCTTTATGTGGGACCCTCGTCCTGCCACCCCCATGTGGGACCCCCAAGCTGCCACCGCTGTGTGGGACCCCTGTCCCATCACCCCTATGTGTGACCCCCACCTGCCAGTCCTATGTGGGACCCCCATCCTGCCACCCCTGTATGGCACCCCCATCCTGCCAGCCCCATGTGGGACACCTGTCCCATCACCCCTCTGTGGGACCCCCATCCTGCCAGCCCCATGTGGGATCCCGGTCCCATCACCCCTATGTGTGACCCCCATCCTGCCACCCCTGTATGGGACCCCATCCTGCTGGGCCCTGTGCAGGTGCTGCAGGTGTGACCGCCCTGCTGTCACCCCACAGGTCCCCCCAGGACATCGCCTTTGGGCTGGCAGACACCGTGGGCCTCCTGGCGGCCGTGGCTCCGGCCAACTCCATCCAGACCTACGTGTGGCAGCGGCAGTGACGGGGCCGAGGCGCCGGGGGCCGGACGTGCAGCCCCAGCTGCCCGCGGGCTCGGGCCGGGGCAGCGTCCCCGGGGCTGTGACAGAGCCAGAGCGGGCCGGGGACGCTGAGCGTGTGCAGGAGGGCCGGGGGCACGGTGCCCCTCAGGGTGGAGACCCCACAGGCTGTGAGCGCTGTGTTCTGCTGTTCCGACATTAAACACGGATGCTGCCTTGATGTCTGCGACTGGAAGAGAAAGCTCCGCGTCCCTCCCCTGCTCCTGGGCACTGTGGCTGGGTGCCACCCCAGCGTGGAGCCTGCTGGAGCCTGGAGAGCAGCACAGAGCAGCTGGAGCGTCGTGGGCAGCCCCCTCTCCCTGCCCTGCCCCTCTGCCCACCTCGGCTCCCGTGGGGCTCATCCTGCTGAGATGCTCTAGGCAGGACTCTGAGCATGCACTGCCTGGCTGGGGCTGAGCAGAGCCCAGCTGTGCTCCTGCTGCTGATGGGGACAGGTTTTAGGAGCTATCAGGTGGTTTAGGAGTCACCCTGAATGCTCTGGATGCTGTGCACAAAGCACTTGGACACCCACCCTCCATGGAAGGGCTGAGCAGGGATTGCAGCCAAGCCTCAGCTTTCTGTGCTTTCCCTGCCACTCTGGAGCCACCTGCAGCCTGATGTCAGGCCAGGGGCTCTGTGGGTCACATCTCTCCCAGCCCAAGGTCCTGAGGCCAGGGTTGGAGGCAGGGCCAGCTCCAGGGGCATGGCAGCATGGGGGGCTCAGGGTCCCAGCCAGCTCTGGCTGAGCCCCAGCTGCTCCTGGGGCTTTTCTGGGGCAGGGAGGCTGCCCAGGCTGCAGCAGCCCTGCCTGGAGCCTCCTGTTCCCCATGGGGGCTGATCCGAGGGGTCCCCACCGTGGTGAGGAAACTGGGGGTGCACCAGGGGCTCGGCACCCACCACAGATCTGGGGTACCTGGGGCAAGCGGGGGCAGGACCGGGAGTGGGTGCTGAGTGTGGGCGCACCCAGGGAGGAGGGAGGGAGCTGGCAGGGTGTGAGAGCAGGAGATTAGGGCAGGGAGGTCATAATTTCAGGGTAAGGAGAATCCGTGAAGGTGGGATGTGCCCAGGGGTGCTGTCAGGACTGACAGCCGCGATACTGCGTGGGCTGAGCGCAGCCCGGGCGTGGCCGGTGAGTGACAGTGTCACCCTGGGACAGCTGGCACGCCACGGAGCCACAGGGATGCTGCTCGTGGGACCCCGCAGCTCCGGGAGCTGCCGCCAGAGTCCTGGCGAGAGCAGCCTGCTCCTGCCCCGAGGCTGTTTGTGTTTGTCCACAAGAGGGAAATGTTTCTCCAGGATCCCGCCGCGAGCCCCATCCCCATCGCCCCGCTGCCAGCATCCCTGTCCCGCTGCGGGGCCGCTCCCCCACCTGCTCCTCGCTTACCTGCCCCGCTGCTCGCGGCTGTGGCCGGGTGCTGAATCACCCCGGTGTCCCTGCGCTCGGCTCGCTGCTCAAGGACCGACTGGCTCTGGGATAAACGCAGCGGGGGCGAATCCTCCGACGTCGCTGGGCTTGGCTCTGCTCATTAATTCTTGTGCAAAGCCTTGGCTCGTGTGGGGCTCACGGTGGCTGGGGGATGCTGGGGTCCCACCGTCACTCTGAGGACTGTCCCCACGTGCTCTGGGCTGGGGTCTCGCTGTTGGGAAGGAGTTGCTGTGATGCCACGCTCAGGCTCTTTGGCATAAATATTAACAAAGCCGTGGTCCCCTGAAAGGTGACTCAGCCCAGCTCCGTGTCCCTGTGTCCCCATCCACACTGGCCTGGTCTGGGGACAAAAATCACCCTCAGGCTCCTCTGAGGACACAATTCACTTTCTGGCTCCTCTGGTGGCTCCTTTGGCCCCACCTCCTTGAACAAACCCACCTGAGCACTGCAAAGGGCGGTCACAGCATGCCACGAGCCCCCTGCCACCCCAGGAGCTCCCCCTCTTTGGAGATTGGCCCTTTGGGGGGCTTGGTGGCGCTGCCTGGTATCTGCTGTGCCAGCAGCTCCATGTGAGGCGTTGCCCGGCCCCTGGGTCTCACTTTTCCTGCTCAGCAGGGCGCTCTTATCAGCTGGTGTTGATAAGGATGAGCCTCAGCAGCCTCCGCAGTGTTTTGCTTCCGGGAGCTGTGGGACCTGAGCCAGCTGGGGGGCTGTGGGTGACGAGGGGCAGGAAGAACTGGAGCTTGGAATGGGAAAGGGTGAGTGGGGGCATCCTGGATGACTGGAAGTGAGCTCCAAGGTGGCTGATTGCCTTAGGAGCTATTAATGCCTCCCCAAAATTGGGGCTCATTAGCCTGGGTGTATCAGTCTGGTCATGCCTTAATCACACTTGGGAGGTGGGAGAGCCACGGTGCAGCGGGACAGGGACAGGAGCTCCCTCCTGGGGTACCTGTTTGCCCCGTGAGATGTAACCAGGGGCTGCCTGGCCCCATCTGCCCCAGCCCCAGAGGCTCAGGTGTCTCATGGCTCACTCCCAGCAGAGGGGTGGAACTGTGGCACGGCCCACGGCAGGGCAATGCTGGGGCTAGGAGGAAATCTGATGAATTGATTTGCCCCAGAGCTGTATCTGATATGCCAGAAATGGAGAAAATTAGTCACAAAGTGCTGCTCCACCCATGGAGGGAAATCTAACGGAGCAGTTTAACCCTGTGCAGGGCAGCCCTGAGCTGCTGATTGATGCTCCAGGCTGGGACCTGTGGCTGGGAGCTGTGGCTGGGTTGTGGCCACTCTCCATTCCCACACCAGCCCTGTGTGGAGGTGCTGAGGATGTCCCCACATGAGGGGTACATGTCCACAGGAGTGGGAACATCCTGGCTGATGGCACCAGGTAGGATCTGTGTGCCCAGGTGAGCTGGCCCAGTTCAGCCTTGGCTGGAGGAGCAGGGAGTGCTACAGGAGCACCAGAGCTGGGCTCTGCTCCTGGCATGGTGTTGGGACAGCAGGGTCCCCTTTGAGGGTCTAACTGCTGTTGTTGACAGCTGGAGTGCAGCCCTGCTTGCCCAGGAGCTGGGGTATTGCCTGCTTGCTGTCACTGTTGTCACTGTGCCATTGTTGTCACTGCTGTCACCTTCCCCAGCACATGCTGAGTTGGGAGTGTGATGCCAAAGGCTTGGGCAGGGAATGGCAACAGCCCCAGCTCCCATGTGGCCATTCCCTGCTGCCCCCCTATGCTGCCCTGAGCTGTGCAGCCACGTTCACTGACCTTGCCTGGGTGTCCTGAACCCTCCTGCATGGCCCTGTGGCTCCTGGGGGACAGTGGGGACAGCGGGGTGGCAGGCAGGGATAAGTGGGTGTCCTGTTGGAGGTGCCCAGCAGGACAGACAGCTGTGCCATGAGCCTGCCCTTGGCTCTGCTGGGCTCTCAGGGTGATGATCCAGACCCTGCCTGACAAAATAATCAGTTCTTCCTTCAGTGAGGTCTCTGTGACCCTTCCCTGTGCTGGTTGGACCTTTCCCTGAGGCCCAGCTGCCAGCACCATGTCCCTGTCCCTCCTTGCCGTGGCAGTGGAGGGCGAAGGGGCCCCGGCGAGCAGGTGATCGGCGGTCCTCGCCCGAGGGCAGGTACGGGCCGGGAGCGGAGCAAGGAGGAGCTGTGGGGGTGGGAGAGGGTGTGCTGCGGAGGGAGGTCTCCGAGCAGCTCCCTGTAAAGGCCAGGTGGGGAGGCTGCAGCTGCTGAGGAGGAGGAGGAGGGCTGGCAGCAGCGCAGGTCGGGAGCAACCGGGGTGAGCGCGCTGCGGGCTCCGGGCAGGGATGGACCCTCCCCGAGCGAGATGAGAGTGTTTAGGGGGAATGCGGGGTGTGACAGGAGCTCCGTGGCGCTGGAAGGGGCTGAGGAGAGGGGGCTGATCCCTCCATCCCCCTGCCGTGCCTGAGGGTGTCCCCGCCGCAGGTGCTGCTCCCCGGGACCTTCCAGAGCTCGGGGAAAGCGGAGGGGCCATGCGGGCTCTCGGCATCCTGGGCTGGCTGCTCCTGCTGCTGCTACCGGTGTCCCAGGTGGCAGGTGAGCGTGGGGACATCGCGGGGGTGGCAGCGGGGCTTGGGCACCCTGGGGCAGCGCGGGGCTGGGTGCCCGGAAGGTGCCCGGGAGGTGCCCGGGATGCGGAGCACGGGGACAGCGACATCTCCCGGGGCAGGCGGGGGAGCAGATGGGGACACGTCCCTGAGCCGGCAGCCACCCCCACCCTCCCGTGCCTCCCAGGTGCCCGACCCTGCATCCCCAAGGACTTTGGGCACGGCTCGCTGGTCTGCGTCTGCAATGCCACCTACTGTGACACGCTGGACCCCCTGGTCGTGCCAGCCCCCGGCTCCTATGTCAAATATGAGAGCAGCAAGGCCGGCAAGCGGCTGGAGCGGAGCGAGGGGAAATTCCAGAGCAGTCTGAGCACCCGAGGTAGCGCCGCTGGTGGGTGTTGGTGCCACCGCGGGCCGCCGGGCAGCAGGGACCGAGCCGGGCTCTTCCCGCAGGGCTGCTGCTGACGCTCAACATCTCCACGCTGTACCAGCGCGTGAAGGGTTTCGGCGGCTCCCTCTCGGATG
This sequence comes from Basileuterus tristriatus, assembly GCA_035047985.1. NCBI lineage: Eukaryota > Metazoa > Chordata > Aves > Passeriformes > Parulidae > Basileuterus > Basileuterus tristriatus. Next base: position 4,808,341 of record JAWWMR010000103.1, on the reverse strand, counting down.
CTGCTGCCATGAACATCCTGAAGCTGTCCCAGCCAGCCCAGGAAAACCTGCTGCGCTCCTACTTCTCCGAGAGTGGTGAGCAGTGAGGGCACGGCAATGGGAGCAGATCCTGGGGTCACCAGAGGTGGCTGTGCCTGTCCCCGCTGCAGGGACATCGTCACCTGCTCCGGTGCCACTTGATGCTTTTCCTGCTCCTCAGGGATCGAGTACAACCTCATCCGGGTCCCCATGGCGTGCAGCGACTTCTCCGTGCGCCCCTACAGCTACGATGATGTCCCCAAGGACTACGAGCTGAAGCACTTCAGGCTGGCGGATGAGGACGTGAAGATGAAGGTGGGAGGCTGAAGCCGCTGCCATCAGCACCTTGTCCCCTCTTGCGCCGGAGCTCCTGCGTGTGCTGGGACCCCCAGGACCAGGTGCTGGTGTCCCTGCCCGCCGTGGCAGGGTGCATGGGGACAGCCTGTGGGAGCTGGCACCTCCTCCGGGGCACGTCCTGGCGCATCCCAGCTGGCGCTGGCAGGGTGAGGAGCCAGGGCACTGTGCCGGGGATGGTGCTTGCCAGCTGCCAGTCCCTGCTGAGGTCCCTTGAGTTCTCCCATGCTTTGGGCTCTGTGGTTTTGGGGAGCTGCAGCTGGAGCTGACCCTGTCCCTCTGCCCCCTCCCACAGATTCCCCTCCTGCGCCGAGCTTTGGCCATGAGCAAGCGGCCGCTGCTGCTGTTTGCCAGCCCCTGGACCGCCCCAGCCTGGATGAAGAGTAATGGGGACGTCCGTGGGAAGGGGACTCTGAAGGGGAAGGCAGGGGACAAGTACCACAAGACCTGGGCCAACTACTTCATCAAGTACCGTCTGTGGAACCGGCCTGGGATGGACAGCGGGAGGACCGGGGAATGGGGTGGGGTCGGGGGGACAGCGCAGCTGATTCTGCCCCTCCTTCTCCAGGTTCCTGGATGAATATGCAAAACGCAACGTGACCTTCTGGGCGGTGACGGCCCAGAACGAGCCGCTGGCGGGGCTCTTCACGCCCCCCCAGGCTCCCACCATCGCCTTCACGGCCGCACAGCAGCGGGATTTCATCGCGCAGGACCTGGGCCCCGCGCTGGCCCGCAGCCCGCACCGCACACGGCTCCTCATGCTCGACGACCAGCGCATCTACCTCCCGCACTGGGCCAAAGTGGTGAAGAGCAGCGCCCCTTCCTTCCCCTCCGCCCCGCTGCCCAGCCCCAGGCTCTTTGGGAGATGGAGCCGCGGCCTCTCCCAGCCCTAGAGAGTGGGAGCAAACCGGGTCTGCCGGAGCGGCCGCCTCCGCCTGTGCCCGGCGGGAGTGAGGACAAGAGGTGGCACCCACATCCTGGATCCCCGGATCCTGCCGGTGCTGCTGAGCACCAGCACCTTTTTCCGGGCAGAGTTTTGGCTGGTTTGGTTTCCCCCCATTATGCTATTTGGGGATATTGGCTTAAATTAGGAGGAAAGAAAGTAAAACGTGCTCCTGCCCCAGGCTCAAGCCAGGCAGTGTGTTCCTCCTTTCCCTCCATGGCTGCAGGGCTGGACCACCCCAGGGGGGTGTGGAGGGAGGACCAGGCAGCAGCAGAGCTGGTTTGGGGCCCACTGAGTGGCAAACCTGTGCCCACCCCCTTAGCACTGCCCCCAAGGAGGTGCCAAAGCCGTGTTGGGGCACCAGATCCATAGGGTGCTGCTCAAAGGGTGTGGTGCCCACGGGAGGGGACAAGAGGTGGCCCTGAAAGGCCATATGGAGTCCATGTGTCCATCCCTGTAGGCTTCAGGCATGGGTGGTCTCAGTGTGAGGCATGTCCTTTGCTCCCCAGGTGCTGGGAAATGCTACAGCTGCCCGTTATGTGGCTGGCCTGGCCGTCCACTGGTACCTGGATGCCATCGTCCCACCTGCCTGGAGCCTGGAGGCCACCCACAAGCTCTTCCCTGACCATTTCCTCCTCTACACTGAGGCCTGCACTGGCTTCTTCATGTTCCGCTTCGCCGTGTCCCTGGGCTGCTGGGAGCGAGGAGACCACTACAGCTACAGCATCCTGACGGTACAGCCCTCACAGTGCCCTCACAGTGCCCTCACAGTGCCCTCACAGTTCCCTCACTCTGCCCTCACAGTGCCCTCACTCGGCCCTCACAGTGCCCTCACTCAGCCCTCACCTGGCCCTCACCTGGACCTCACCTGGCCCTCACTCGGCCCTCACTCGGCCCTCACTCGGCCCTCACTCGGCCCTCACAGTTCCCTCACTCTGCCCTCACTCTGCCCTCACACAGCCCCTCACTCTGCCCTCACTCTGCCCTCACTCGGCCCTCACTCGGCCCTCACTCGGCCCTCACCCGGCCCTCACTCGGCCCTCACTCGGCTCTCACTCGGCCTTCACTCTGCCCTCACACAGCCCCTCACTCTGCCCTCACTCGGCCCTCACAGTGCCCTCACTCGACCCTCACAGTGCCCTCACAGTGCCCTCATTCTGCCCTCACTCTGCCCTCACTCTGCCCTCACAGTGCCCTCACACGGCCCTCACTCAGCCCTCACTCGGCCCCCACACGGCCCTCACAGTGCCCTCACACGGCCCTCACAGGGCCCTCACTCGGCCCTCACACTGCCCTCGTATCTCCAACCCAGTGCTAGGGGGAGCCCCACTCAGCCCCTTTCCTGCCCTCCCAGGTCATGAACCACTTTGTGTCTGGTTGGACTGACTGGAACCTGGCCCTGGACCTGCATGGAGGCCCCAACTGGGTCAAGAACTTTGTGGACAGCCCCGTCATCGTGGACGGCAGCAAGGATATTTTCTACAAGCAACCCATGTTCTACCACCTGGGGCACTTCAGGTGGGTCAGGGGGTCTCAGGTGTGGCTGCCAACTCCAGACCAGGGGCAGAACCCCTCTGCTGGTTCTCTCCCCACAGCAAGTTCATCCCCGAGGGCTCCCGGCGCGTGGGGCTGCACAGCAGTCGCCGCTGCCTCCTGTGCCAGCTGGAGCACGTGGCCGTCCTGCGCCCCGACGGTGTCCTCGTCCTGGTGGTCCTCAACAGGTCAGCCCAGGCACGGCATGGGGGTGGTGCTCAGCCCCAGCCGTGCCTGCTCAGCCTCTCTCCCTCCCCAGGTCTGGCCGGGATGTGCCCCTTGGAATCCGGGACCCTGCCATGGGGTTCATTGAGACTGTGGCTCCAGCCCACTCCATCCAGACCTACCTGTGGCGCCAGCAGTGACAGCCAGGGGAGTGCTGGGGGCTCAGGAGGGTACTGGGGGTCAGCTCTTCCCCCACCCTTTCCAGCATCCCTCAAGGGTGGAAGCAGAAGGTGGGAGCGCAGCCCCTGCACGAGGGGCTCCGTGCGCTCCCGGCCCTGGGACCTGCTCCTCCCCTCCCTCTCGGCACTTCCCATCCCCCTGGAAGTTCCCTTAGCGCCGTCTCCTGGAGCACGCTTCCACACGTGGCCCCCTCGAAACCTTCGCGTGTGTGGCGGCCGCCAAGTAAAGCCATGACGCGCTCCCTCCGGAATGCGCCGTTGTTCCCGTCAGTGTTTCCTCTGCGCGCTCGGAAATCTCTCGGTTTTCCTCGCCGGGGCCAGGGCTGCCCCGGGGGCTCCGGCCCCCGTGGCCTGCGGGTGGCTCCTTGTTTATCCCTGCAGCTGGAGCCTCTGCTGCTGCCAGCCCTTGATTCGTTCCATATGTGCTGTTGGTTTTCCCCAGCGTACTTTTTTTTTTGGGGAATCAAAAAAAAAAAAAAAAAAATTCCAAATGTCAGACGCTGTCGGAAAGGCAGAGTAAATGATATCAGTGTGCCCATCCACCAAACTTTATGGACAAATTAGGCTGGTGCCACCTCTCCAGGGTGGCCTCTGGACAGAGTCCCCTCTATTCTGGCTGTGGCCAACCCCGGCCGCAGCCCGCAGTGACCTCCCCGTCCTGTTTGCTTTCCCTAAATACCAGTTACAGTATTCCCTGTGCCTTTGGGAACGTTACCAGCACCTTTGAAGTACAGGAATGAGAAAGCCAGAGCTCTCCTTGGCCAGTGCCCCTGTGTGAAAGCCACGGAACTGCTGAGGTTGGGGAAAATGAAAAACCCAGAGGCTTTACAGCTGGTTTATTGGAGTGTGGTGTGAAGGTGGCACTGGGCTCCGTCCCAGCCCTGTTCCTGGAGCACACCAGCCCGTCCTGTGCTTTTATCCATGTTCCTGGGGAGTGCTGGCCCCAACGGCAGCTGGGTCTGGCTGCCTGTGCTTAGAATCATAGAATAGAGTCATGGAATCCTTGAGGTTGGAAAAGACCTTGAAGATCATCAAGTCCAACCCAAGTTCCCCCAGCGCTGCCAAGGCCAGCCCTAAATCACGTCCCCAAGTGCTCCTTACACATTTATTGAATCCCTTCAGGGATGGCAACTCCACCACTGCCCCAGGCAGCTGATGCCAGGGCTGCACAGTCTTGTCCATGAAGAAAGTTTCTTTAATATTCAACCTAAACCTTTCCTGGGAAATGCCACAGCTCTCCTGATGCAACTTGAGGCCATTTCCTCTTGTTCTGTCCCTGTTCCCTGGGAGCAAAGCCTGACCCCCACCTGGCTGTCCCCTCCTGTCAGGGAATTGTGCAGAGCCACAAGGTTCCCCCGAGCCTCCTTTTCTCCAGGCTGAGACCCCTAGCTCCTCCTGGAGCTCCAGACCCCTCCTGAACTCCATCCCCTTCTCAGGACATGCTCCAGACCCCTCCTCAGCTCCGTCCCCTTCCCTGGACGTGCTCCAGACCCCTCCTCAGCTCTATCCCCTTCTCAGGACATGCTCCAGACCCCTCCTCAGCTCCATCCCTTTCCCAGGACATGCTCCAGACCCCTCCTCAGCTCCATCCCCTTCCCTGGACACGCTCCAGACCCCTCCTCAGCTCCATCCCCTTCTCAGGACATGCTCCAGACCCCTCCTGAACTCCATCCCCTTCTCAGGTCATGCTCCAGCCCTCATGAGGGGCACAGATCTGACCCCCAGGATTCGAGGTATGGCCTCATCAGTGCCCAGGTCCTGCTGCCACTCTATTCCTGACGCCTTGGGAATGTCCCCTTCCCAAGGGACATCGGACCTCTGCTGTGCTGGGATGGCCCACACAGAGCCCTCATTCCCCGGTGCTCAGCAGTGCCCAGGGGCAATCATGCAGGGAAAGGCTTTAGCCCAGTCCCTCTGGGCTGTCTCGCTGCTCCTGCCTGTTTAGAACCACAGCAGGATGGTTGTGAGGGGTGGGGTGAGGCTGAAGAACCACCCCCACCATCCTCAGTGCCTGCAGCGTGGGCTGGGGGATCCCTTCTCCGGGGGCAGCAGGAGGAGCAGGGCCTGGGGTGGGAGGTGTGTTGGAGAGGTGTTTTCTTTATGGGATGGGACTGTTGGGGTACATTCCTTGAGCTTTATTTGCTGCATCAGCCTCATGACATGGTTGGGACAACAGGAAGGTAAAGCTCATGTACAGCCAGTAGCAGCTGAAGGTTTCTTTGTTACAGAGCACTTTAAAAACTTTCTAGCCAATAGCACATTGCTAAAGCTCACAGGCAATTGTTTTAGCCGATTACTAAAAGTACTAAAAGTACTCATAACATTTTTTACTTTCAGACTTTGCAGCTGCAGCTAGTTCTCTGCTCTTTCTGTTTCTAAGGCCTGCTTTTGCAGCTCTCTGAAAATCATCTCACCTTTGGGGCTGCGACCCTGGCTCGGGGGCTGTGGTTCCTGGGTGGGGATGTGACACTGAGTGAGGGACGGTGGCCCCTGGGTGGGGGTCTCTTCCTGGCCACCCTCACCAGCTGCCCCAGGGGGACCCCGGGCAGCTGCCACTCCCCCTGTGCCTCTGCCCGCCTCCTGTTTCTCCAGCGGAGCAGATGCCTGTAATTAGGAAGGATCCCAAATTAGACGGTGTGGAGCCCAGACTTGTTTTGCCGATGATAAACCGCTGCTGCCGGCTCCACCCAGCCCGCTGCGGCGTGGGGCTCCGGCCTCGGGGGCACGGCGGGGGCGAGGGGACTTGGGGGGCAGCCCCCGCTGTGCCCAGCCCAGGAGGGGTCGGGAGTCCCTGCCGTGAGCGGCTGCTGCCTCTGCCCGTGCCAGGAAAGGTCCTGGAGCAGCCACAAACGGGACACAGGTCGTGGTGGTGGCAGTGGTGGCACAAAGCTGAAGTTCTGCCAAGAGCAGGGACCCACAGCCAGCCCTGTCCGAGATGTCCCAGGGACACAGGGCTGCTCTTCCCAAAGGGAGCAGGGCAGGCCTGGCTGTGGGGGTGATGGAGGCACTTGGGGGGCTTGTGAGCATCCTCCCCTCCCCAGCTTCCCTCTGGCCACTGGAACAGGTTTCAGGAGAGCTTTGCAAATGCTGTGGTGTGTGGAAAGCTCATTGGAGCCAGGTTGCAAAATCATCCCCAGGCTCCTCTTCAAACACAGAGTCCCATGAGCTGTCCCATTCCAAACTCACCTTTCCTGCTCCTCCAGAAGCGTCCCCTCCCACCAGGCTCAGCTGGGACACGGGACCTGCCACTGCTGCCACAGAGACGCAGCAGCAGAGGTGGTTTGGAGGCAGGTGAGTCCCCTGGACCTGAGGTGGGAATGGGGACAGAGATGGGCACAGGTATGCGCATGGGACAGCCCTGGACAGCAGGACCGTGCTGAGGCCATGCTCTGGCCAAGCTGGGCATCATTCCCAGGCAGGGAGTGGGAGGCAATGGAGGTGATACAGCTGCCTGGTCCTGCTCCACATCCCACAGGAGCTCGGGGAGCTACAAGACAGCACCATCCCACCCTGGCAGAGGTCCCCAGGTGTCCTCAGTCTGGCACCAGGGTCCCAAGGCTTGGAGGTGGCTCCTCCTGTGCTCTCATTGAGATGCTCCTTGCCCAGCCCCATGGGAAGGACAGGACAGGGTGTGAGCGCATGAAAGAACAGGGGAATGTGTGACCCTCCATGCCAGGGGCTGGAGCCCCAAACCACTCTGGCTGGACAAGCCCCAGCTGTCAGGCATGTGGGATTGGGAGTGTGGAGCTGTTTGCTCCTGGGCACGGCTCGGGGGGCACTGGGGATACATGGGGTGATGCAGCATGGCATGACATGGCATGGCATAGCTGTGGAACGGGTGAGGAGGGAGAAGGAGTGGGAGGGAATTGATGGGAGTGAACAAAGTTGCTGGGTACAGCCAGCGTGGGCAGCTAGGAGCAGCAGGCTCACACCTGGGGGCTGCCCACACCTGGGGGGCTGCACCCCAACCTGGAGCAGAGCCAGAACTGTTGGTGGACTCTGGAGGGGTGGGAGGGAAGGTGGGTGCTGGGCTGGAGCAGTGGGCAGAGGGCAGGACAGGCCTAGCCCTGGCTGGGGGGTTCTGGTGGTCCCCTGGGCAGGGGGATGATGCTGGGGTTCTCCCTGCCCCATGTCTCTGTCCCTGTGTGTGGCTGGGCCAGGCTGAGCAGCTCTGGGTGCTGACACCTTGTCCTGCTCCCAGCGTGTCCATCGGCATCGTCGGAGCCGCTGCAGCAGAGGTGCCATGGGGCCAGGCTGTGCCAGTGTCCTGGGCTGGCTCCTGCTGGCACAGGCAGCACTGCAGGTCACAGGTACGTGGTGGCACGTGTCCCTGGGCTTTGGAGGGTGGCAGATTTGGAGTCTGTTGTGAGTCAAAGGGATGAGCTGGGCTCCTGTCACAGCCCTCAGTGCTCACCCACTCTTTCCTCTGCTGCAGGTGGCCGTCCCTGTGATGCCAAGGATTTTGGGCATGGCTCGCTGGTCTGTGCCTGCAGTGCCACGTACTGTGACACTCTGGACCCCCTGGTCCTGCCAGCCCCTGGCTCCTACATCAAATATGAGAGCAGCAAGGCTGGCAAGAGGCTGGAGCGGAGCCAGGGGAGCTTCCAGCACAACACCAAGAGCACAGGTACCACCCTGGGCTGTGGGAGGGTCTGTCCTCTCACAGGTGGCAGGGCTGGTGACACTGTGTGTCCCCACAGATTTCCACCTCACCCTGGACACCACACAGAGGTACCAGAAGGTGAAGGGCTTTGGTGGCTCCATCACCGACGCAGCTGCCATCAACATCCAGTCCCTGTCCAAGGCTGCTCAGAACCATCTGCTCCGCTCCTACTTCTCCGAGGAAGGTGAGTCCAGGGCAGCAAAGCTGTTGGGGTCTGGCTGCTGAGGTTTGTTCTGGGGAGCTGGGGGATCTGGAGCCCCAAAATGCAACTGGAGAATGCCCATCGCCACCTGCCCTGTCCTCAGGCATTGAGTACAACCTGGTGCGTGTGCCCATGGCCAGCACTGACTTCTCCATCCGCCTGTACACCTACGCTGATGCTGAGGGTGACTTCGAGCTGAGGCACTTCAACCTGACCGAGGAGGACACGCACATGAAGGTGAGGCCTGCAGAAAGGGTCTGAGGGACTGGGGCTGCTGCCTGGGTGGGATGGGACAGTATGGGCAGGGGATGAAAGGCACCTCCTGCTGATTAGGAGGGAGAGGACTCATCCTTCCACCTGGCGGGGAGAAAGGATGGGATGGGATGGGATGGGATGGGATGGGATGGGATGGGATGGGATGGGATGGGATGGGATGGGATGGG
>JAWWMR010000103.1:4761154-4782486 GCA_035047985.1 Basileuterus tristriatus | reverse complement strand
GGCGGCGGCGACAATGGGCGCGGCGGCACCGGGCCCCTCTTAAAAGGGCAACGCGGGGCTGCCCTCCGGTGTTGGGACCGGGACCGGGGCCGGGGTCTGTGCCCGGGGCCGCGGCGGGAGCGCAGCTGGCTCTCCCCGGGAGTACCGGGACAGGTGAAATCACCGCTGGCTGCTGAGCGCCTCCTCCCGCGCCCCCGAGCTGCGAGGGGCGACCGCGGTTCCCGTTCCTGTTCCGGGCCTTCTTCTGCTCCCTCTCCGATCCCGGTCCGGTACCGTTCCCGGTTCCATTCCCGCTGCGGTCCCCCTCCGCTCCTGCTCCCTCTCCTAGTCCCTCTCCCGCTCCCGTTTCGCTCCAGTATCGCTCTCACTCCCGCTCCGCGTTACTGCACTCGACTCCCGATGCCGCTCCCGGTCTGTTCCCAGCAGCGGTTCCGCTCTCGCTCCCGTCCCGGTCTCATTCCAGTAGAGGTCCCCTTTGCCCTCCCGGTCCCGGTCCCGGTTCTGGTCCCGGTCCCGGTGCGCGGCGGGAGCGTCGTGCGGGGCTGTGTCCGCCAGGGGGCGCCGCAGGGTCGGGGCCACCGGCCCGGGCCGGGCACGCGCGGGGCGGGGACGGGGAGAGTCGGGACCACCGGGCACGGACACACGGACACACCGGGCACGGACACACGGGACACACCGGGCACACAGACACACCGGGCACGGACACACGGGACACACCGGGCACGGACACATGGGACACACCGGGCACACGGACACACCGGGCACGGACGCACGGGACACACCGGGCACGGAAACACGGACACACGGGACACACGGACACACCGGGCATGGACACACGGACACACCGGGCACACGGACACACGGGACACACCGGACACGGACACACCGGGCACACAGACACACCGGGCACGGACACACGGACATACGGACACACGGACACACCGAGCACGGACACACGGGACACACGGACACACCGTGCACGGACACACGGGACATACCGGGCACGGACAGGCTGGACACAGGCTGGACACAGGGAATCCACCGAGCATAAACAGGCTGGACACACTGGACACAGACAGGTTGGACATAGGGGGTCCACTGGACACGGACAGCCTGGACACAGAGAATCCACTGAGCTGGACATGGGGGATCCGCTGGGCATGGACAGGGTGGACACACAGGACCCACCATACAGGGTGGGTGTGGGCACATGGGACCCACTGGATACAGTGAGGTTGGGTACACAGAATCCATTGGCAGGGTGGGGTTGAGCAGATAAAACCCACAAGACACAGACAGGGTGAACACATGGAACCCGTGGGGTGGTGGGCACACAGGACCCACCAGACATGGGCAGGGTCGACACACGGAACCCCCTGGACATGGACAGGGTGGGCACATGGGACCCCCTGGACATGGACTGGGTGGACACATGGAACCCACTGGGCATGGACAGGGTGGGCACATGGAACCCACTGGGCATGGACAGGGTGGGCACATGGAACCCACTGGGCATGGACAGGGTGGGCTAATGGCCCCTGCTCCCAGGGCTGGTGGGTGAGAGCAGTTGCTGGGACCCTCCTGCCCCTCAGCCCCACACACAGTGTGTCCTCTGTGGGTGTCTGCAGGAGGAAAACTGCAGTCCTCACTCTGGGGGGATGGCTGACTCAGGGAAAAGGCCCCAGAGCTGCGTGGGGAGGGGGATTAGGGCTGGAGCAGAGGGCAGCAGGGGTCAGCATCACTGCACGGGGAGAGCCATTCCCGTGGTGAGGCCTTTTGGGAAGGAAATGTTTGCCCAGAGGTGCTGCCTGCAGCTGCCTGCACGTGGCCTGGCTTGCCCAGGCTGTGGCCGCTGTGGGGGGAGCAGAGTGCTGCTGGCTCCCACTCCACTTGCACATCCATCCCTTGCCCTCAATCACTGCGGAACGCAGGGTCCCCCTCTCTGCTCCCCTTCTCAGCACCACCTCACCTTTGGCATGGCCAGGGTGGCACTTTGGCCTCACACGAAGCTGGCCAGGAGCCAAGTGTGGAGACCCCAACCACAACTTCCCCAGGAACTGGGACCCCCCCAGGAATCAGCACCCTGCTGAGAGACTGGGGCTTTCCCAGGGATCAGGAATTTCTGCAGGGCAGGGGCAGAGTGGGACCAGAAGCTTTTGATGTCCATCCGTGCCAGGAGCACATGTCACCTGCGCCCAGGCACGGCGGTGCCCGTTACCTCTGGGGTGGGGCGCTGGCACCTGGCATCACCCGTGTCCTGACTGGGGATGGGGGTTTGTGCCTGCTGGGGGGGCCCTGGAACCTGCAGGGAGCTTACTGGGAGGTACTGGGACATGGTGGGGCCCTGGGCTGTACCTGCGGAAGCGTTTCGGGGGGGTCACCGCTGCTTATTTGAGTGTAGGGCGAGGCGATGACCAGCCGCTAATGATTAACCCTGGGCTGAGCCAGAGGATGAGGCCCCCCCTGCACGAGGGGCTGGGGGGCTCCGTGTGCCCCCCGTGCCCCCCACCAGCTCGGTGGCTCAGCTCGGGGAGCCCGGCAGATGCTGCTCCACCCCTGCCCCAGGATGCCCGGTTGCTGTCCCGTCCTGTGCCCACCGGGGCTGTGCCCACCCGTGGCACGGGGATGCTGCCAGCGGGGTCTCCCCGAGCCAGGGAAGCTTGAGAGACCCCACCTGGGGGGCTGATGCTGCAGGGACCCCATGGGCGCCGTGGCACCCCTGTGCCAAGAGGGGCAGAACGACCCCCCCTGCCTGGAGCCGGCGGCGGGGCGGGGCGTCCCCACCTGCTCCAGGTGCTCTATAAAGCTCAGGCCGCTGCCGAGCTGCCAGTTCCGGATCCCTGCGTTGAGGCGTGTGCCACCAGCTAACGGGAGAGCAGCCGCTGCCGAGCCCCGAGAGGCGCCGGCACCACCCGGACAAGCCCCATGGCGATCCCTGTCCTTCTGCTGCTGCTGGTGCTGGGCACAGGTGAGGGGCTGGGCGCAGGTGAGGGGCAGGGGGAGCAGAGTGGGGTCCCTATCAAAGTGGGGACCGGGGGATACTGGAACTGGCAGCATCCTGGCAGCAGGGACATTTTCCCCGTTCTGGCTCTGGGGTGCAGCGCCCTGGCGTTGGCTGTGCCCAAGAATGTTGGTATCTGGGGGCTCAGGGCATGGCCCCTCTGCCGTGTCCAGGGCTCGGCCAAGGGCTGGGCTGTGCCGGGACCAGCCGGAGCAGGCTGTGCCCGGGGCTCGCGGGCTGGAATGCAGGTGTGTCCCGGTGAGCACCCGGACCCCGCTGGGAACCTGCCCGGGAGCTGCCTGTACTGGCCCCCAGCCAGGCCTGGCAGGTCTGGAGGGCACGAGGGCACCCCAGGCTGCCACCCACAGCAAGGGGGGCTTTGTTGGGTGGCGTGCCTGAGCCCCCAGCACGGCAGGGACACCCCAGGGGCTGCAGGGCTGGGCATGGTGCAGGTGTCGGTGCCCAGTCAGCTCCACATGGACCCTCGGTGGTGCCACAAGTGCCCGATCTTGGGGTGTTGCTGAAGGTCTCCTTAGCCTCGTGGGCAACAGCAGCTGGCTGTTGGCTGCTGGGGGTTGTGGTGCTGCCCACAGTGCCCAGCTGATGAGCTGTTTTGGGTGAAACCTTCCCTGATTGGGCTGCAGGCATTGACTCCAGGGGTTTCCTCCAGGTACCCGTGCCATGCCACCCGAGACAACCATGGAGATGGAAACCACCGAAACGACCACCGTGGAGATGACCACGGAAAGCACCACCACCGCCTGGCTGCCAAATATATTCCCCAAAAGCACCCGGGCCAGCCGGCCCCAAACCTCTGTGTTCCCCTACGCCACCGCATTCCCTGGCAAAAACACCACGAACTTCCAGTTTGGCAACCACTCCACAAGCAATGTCACATCCAATGGCACTGTGGTGCCTGTCCCCAGCAGCCCAGCCATCCCCCATGCCAATGTCACCTCAAACAGCAGCAGCTGGGTCTCCCACCTCGGCACCAACAGCAGCTCTGCTGCTCCCACCACCATGCACGGCAGCACCAAAGGCAACGGGAGCACCAGTGCTCAGGTCTTTCCCACCCAGATAACGTCTGAGGGCAGCACAGCTTCCACCCAGGGTGGTCCCAACCCCAGCAAAACCTCAGCCCACCTTCCTGGTCCTGCCCAGCTGCTTGTCCGTGTCCCGCTGTCCTTCCGCATCATCAACAGGAGCTTCAATGAGAGCCTGCGTGACCCAGCATCACAGGAGTACAGGAGCCTGAGCCGCACTGTCCTGACCATGGTGAGTCCCAGCCCCACCAGCAGAGGCCCTGGGCCGTGCTAGGAAGGAGCCAGCTCACCCTGGGGCAGAGGCTGTGCTGGGAAAGGGCCCCCTCGCCTTGGGGCAGAGACCCTGGGAAGGACCCACCACAATCTGGGGCTTTCCATGGAGGCACCCAGAGCATCCATTCTGCCAGTTCTGCACGGAGACAGGAAAAGGGGGTGTCTGTGTCTGTGTCTGTGTCTTGGGGAGGTGGCCATGACCTCAATGCTTCCTTCCAGTTCCAACATGTCTTTGGCTGCGCGGGCTGCATGGGCACGCAGACCTACACGGGGTGCAGCGAGCTGCAGTACAGGTGAGCAGCAGCAGCACCACTGAGGTGTACTGCGGTGTATCCCCCTGGTTTGTACCCCCTCAGGGGGCAGTCCAGGTGCTGATGCCTCCTCCCGTGCAGCCAAGGCTCGGTGGAGGTCCAGTCCACCCTCGTGTTTGGGAACGGAAGCGAAGCCGTCACTGCCGACGCTGCTGAGCAGCGCCTGAGGAAGAGCCTGGACCAGAATGGCTTCATCATGGGCCTGCAGCTGGACAGCATCCAGAGTGAGAGGCTGGGGAGGGAGGGGGATGGAGCCTGGGGGAAGCTTGGGGGGCTCCAGAAGCATTGCCCTGTCCTGGCTGAGGCAGGGGCTTGCTTGGTGCTGTGATGGGCTTGGGGTTTGCAGAGGGTGGGGGACATTCCCAGTGCCTGTGTCGGGCAGGATCCCACTCAGCAGGGCTCAGACCCTGTGTCCTGTCCCAGGGATCTCTCAGGGCTCTGTCCCAGCTCTGCCCGTGGTGCACACACAGCTCTGCTCCTTTCAGGCTCTGCAGCAGTGATATCCCCAGCTCCAGCACCCATGATCCCGGACTGGGCCATCGCTCTGTTGGTCCTGGTCAGCATCCTGCTGCTGTTCACCATCTTCACCTGTCTCCTCCTGATGGTGAGACCCCATCCTCATCCCTCACCCGCACTCTGCTGCTTGGTGCCCTGTCCCTGTCCCCACACCAGCCAAGCTCTGACCCCTCTCTCTCCCCAAGTCCACCTGCACCTGCCGCCGCAAGAGCCGAGGGAAGCTGGACCTGCTGAGCCAGAAGGATTCCTACCACCCCATGGCTGAGTACCTGCAGTACCAGAGCCACGGGCGCTACGCGTCCCCCAACAGCAAACCCAACCCCTACAGCCAGGTGAGAGCCAGGGCCCCGCACCTGGGGGCTCCCAGAGAGCAGGGGTGCCTCCCTGGGTGAATGGCTGGGATCCCTGGGTTAGGGGGAGATGATGGCAGGGCAGGGATGGAGATGGCAGGGACAGAGATGGCAGAACAGGGACAGAGATGGCAGGGACGGGGATGGCAGAGCAGGGACAGGGATGGCAGGACAGGGACGGGGATGGAAGGGCGGGGATGGAGGTGGCAGGGGCAGGGACAGAGATGGCAGAGACAGAGATGCAGGGCAGGGACAGAGATGCAGGGCAGGGACAGAGATGCAGGGCAGGGATGGAGATGGAAGGGCAGGGGCAGAAATGGCAGGGACAGAGATGGCAGGGAGGGAGATGGCAGGGCAGGGATGGGGGTGGCAGGGGCAGTGATGGCAGGGCAGGGACAGGGATGGAAAAGCAGGTATGGAGATGGCAGGGACGGGAATGGCAGGGCAGGGACGGAGATGGCAAGGACAGAGATGGCAGGGGAGGGATGGGGATGGAAGGGATGGGGATGGCAGGGGCAGAGATGGCAGGGACGGGGATGGCAGGGCAGGGGCAGAGATGCAAGGCAGGGACAGAAATGGCAGGGCAGGGACGGGGATGGCAGGGACAGAGATGGCAGGACAGGGACAGAAATGGCAGGGCAGGGACGGGGATGGCAAGGCAGGGACAGAGATGCAGGGCAGGGACGCTGCGCGGGCAGCTCGTCCCTCACCGGCCCCGCCGGGGGGTGAGTGTAACATTCACGCCTGGCTGGAGCAGCAACCAGCGCGGGCAGACCCGGCCCGGCTCCGGGGAGCTCCCCCGACCTTGGGCAGCCTCTCCCCGTGCCCGGCAGCAGGGAGCTCGCTGCCTGCCCACCCTGCCCCTTCTCCTGCTCTGCTGTGTCCCTCAGCTCTCCCGCATCCTCTGCCGCGAGTGGGGAGCAGCGCTGGGGCACTGCAGAGCTGAGGGAGCGGGGCTGAGGAGGGGATTCCCGCAGCCAGCATCCCTCATCCCGCGCCGGCAGCTCCCAAACTGCAGCTGGAGCTGCTGCTGTGGCGCCGGGAGCTGCCCGGAGGCGCAGAGGGCTCTGCGAGGCGATGCTGGGCACGGGGGGCCGCCCTGCGCTCCCCCCAGGCCGGGCTGTGGGCGGGGGCCGTGTCCAGCTGCTCCGGCTCCCTGAGAGCAGCTCACCCTGAGCAAATACCAGGGGCCTGGGTAAATATTTACCTTCACACTCGCCAGGCCGGCTTATCGTGCGGGAACACGGCCGGGGCCACCGCGGCTCCTCCTGCGCACGGGGAGGGGCGGCCCAGGGTGTCCCTGGGGGCCCAGGGTGCCCGCAGTGCCCATGGATGGGGGCTCAGAGTGCCCGCAGTGCCCATGGATGGGGCTCAGAGTGCCCGCAGTGCCCATGGATGGGGGCTCAGGGTGCCCGCGGTGCCCATGGATGGGGCTCAGAGTGCCCGCAGTGCCCATGGATGGGGGCTCAGGGTGCCCGCAGTGCCCATGGATGGGGGCAGTATCCCATCACGGTGGGAGGATGAGATTTTTGCTTGCCCACAAATGGGCATGGAGAGGGTGAAGGTCTTCCTGTGCCCACCCGATGGGAGGATGAGATTTTTAGTTGCCCACAATGGGCATGGATCGTGCAGATCTTCCTGTGCCCATCACAGTGAGAGGATGCAATTTTTGCTTGCCCACAAGTAGTCACGGAGAGGGTGCAGGTCTTCCTGTGATGGGAGGATGCAATTTTTAGTTGCCCACAGTGGGCATGGAGAGGGTGCAGATCTTCCCATGTCCACCACGATGGGAGGATGCGATTTTTGGTTGCCCATAGCGGGTATGGAGAGGGTGCAGGTCTTCTGTGCCCACCATGATGGGAGGATGAGATTTTTGCTCATCCACAAGTGGGCATGGAGAGAGTGCAGATCATCCTGTGCCCGCCACGATGGGAGGATGTGATTTTGCTTGCCTATAGTGGGCATGGAGAGGGTGCAGGTCTTCCTGTGCCCACCACGATGGGAGGATGAGATTTTTGCTCATCCACAAGTGGGCATGGAGAGGGTGCAGGTCTTCCTGTGCCCATCATGGTGGGAGGATGCAATTTTTGCTTGCCCAAAAATGGGCATGGATCGTGCAGATCTTCCTGTGCCCACCACGATGGGAGGATGTGATTTTTGCTTGCCCATAGCGGGCATGGAGAGGGTGCAGGTCTTACTCTGCTGCCCCGGGGTGGGGGCTCAGCCCATTCCTGACACCCCCTCTCACCTTTCCTGCCCCGAAGGTGGCCGGCGGCAGCACCACGAGGTCCGGCACCTTCACCTACACCAACCCCGCCGCCGGCTCCGATAACCTGTGAAGGGCTCGCTGGAAGGAGGGCGGCTGCCGAGGGGAGGGGGCGGCCGCAGCCCCCCACAACCGGGAGGGCAGCGCCGGCCCCGGGCGCATCCCCCGGTGCTGCTCGGCCGTGGGCAGCGGGAGCCGGACGGTTCTGGCGCAGCCGGATTCGTGCACATGACAGAACTGCATGGACGGAGATGGGCGGCGGAGAGGGAGGGAGGGTCCCGCACAGCCCACGGCCCCCGAAATCGCTTGGCTTTGCAACCCTGCTCCGTGCCGGGGCGGGTGGAGGACGGGGCTCGGGCTCCCCCTGCGATTCAATGGCTCTTTTTGTGGTGTTATTTTATATAAATATCTCTGTTTGCGGGGTGTTGGTGCCGGGCTTGGCTCGGCGGGGTGGCAGCTCCTCGGCTGGGGTGTATTTATCACAGTTCAAATAAAAGGATGGGGGCAGCCATGTGCCAGGGGGGCTTCTCTAGGACAGGGCTGTCACCCACCGAGGTGGCCTGGGCTTGGGTGGTGGTGGCTCTTGTTTCCCATGCCAGGCAATCTTGGGCTTGCTGCTGGGGGTGTCACCGTGTCCCTGGTCCCTGCACGCCTCTGGATGTGACATGCCCTGCCAGACCCCGTCCCTCTCACCCCTCCTGGCAGTTTCTGCTCATGGTTTGACGTGTCTGGTTTGACGTGCCCGCTTTCCCCGTGGCTGCACGGGCGGAATGTTCAGCTGCACGTGTGTCCCTGGCTGCCTGCAGCATGTCCTGCTCCCCTCCCCTGCGGGCTCAGGCTCTTCCAAACACAGTCAGCGAGCCCCAAAAAGGCTCTGGGGATGCTGGAAGAAGAGGCTGTGTGGCAGCAGCAGGGCGCAAACCTCGGGAGCAGCCATCCCTGGCGGCCCCCTGGCAGCTCCAGTTTGAGCTGGGCCTGTTCCTGGGCACTGGGAGTGTTTTGGCAACCGCTGAAAAGGCAGGAAAACAAGGAAACCAAGCCTTGCCCAAAGAAAAGCCCATGCGGTGGCGGGCACGGAGCCAGGGCTTGGCTGGGAGCAGCCCCTGGAGCAGCCCAGCACCGGGCAGCTGATGGAGCCCTCGGCCACAGAATGTGGGCTCTGGGTGGGGCCGTGGCTGTGCCAGGTGCCCAGGAACCCTGGCACGTGCTGGGAGCTATCAGAGCTGGGCTGGGGTGCAGGCAAGGGGCTGGGGGGGTCTCTGGAGCACAGGGGGCTCCCTGAGACTGTTGGGGGGATGCACTGATGGGGGTCTGGCACCAGAGCACCCCCCACCCCCAGATCCATTCTGGTTGTGTGCTTAGGACAGAGCCCCAGAGGGGATGGGGTGTGCCTGGCACTGCTGCTTCCCCTCCCAGCGCCCCCAGCTCAGGGATCAGAACAGGGCCCTGATTTGAAGGGCTGGGCCCTACAAAGGGTAGGGGCCTGTTCACAGAGAGCTCAGCCCTGTGACCCCCTCCTCTTCCAACTCAGGGGCTGGGAGCTCCAGGGACCCACCCAGGGGGGCCCTGCCCTGCCTGTGGCCCCTCCACCTGCTGTGCAGAGCACCCAGGTGTGGGTATCCAGCTCTAATACCCATCTGAGAAGGGTCCTCAGCACCCAGTAGCCCCCCTGGCTGGACTGGCTGCCCATGGGACTCCCCAGCAGTGCTGATGGAGTTTATTCTGGGCCCAGTGGAGATGTCCCCTCCAGGAGCCCCCTGTGATGGGGTGGCAGTGACCACGTGGCCAGGCAGAGCACGGGCAGGACCTGACACGTCAGCACTGCCCAGGCTGGGCAGGGTTGGCACCTGCTGGCCACGGCCCAAAGGACAGCCCGGCCCCATGGCCCCAGTCCCGTGCACGCCTCTGGACACGTGCCTCTGGACAGCCTGCTCTCACGGGCCCACGGCCAGCCCAGCACCACAGCCCTGTGACCACATAGCCCTGGGACCCCACAGCCCTGAGACCCCACAGCCCTGTGACCCCACAGCCCTGAGACCCCATAGCCCTGAGACCCTACAACCCTGCTACCCCACAGCCCTGCGACCCCATAGCTTTGTGACCACATAGCCCTGAGATCCCACAGTCCTGAGACCCCATAGCCCTGCGACCCCACAGCCCTGCGACCCCATAGTCTTGTGACCACATAGCCCTGAGATCCCACAGTCCTGAGACCCCATAGCCCTGCGACCCCATAGACCTGAGACCCCAGAGACCTGAGACCCCACAGCCCTGGGACCCCATAGCCCTGGGACCCCACATCCCTGTGACCCCATAGCCCTGTGACCCCACAGCCCTGAGTCCCCACAGCCCTGTGATCCCATAGTTCTGAGAACCCACAGCCCTGTGACCCTACAACCCTGCTACCACACAGCCCCATTACCCCACAGCCCTGCGACCCCCTGGCCCTGTGACCCCACAAATCCATGATTCCACAGCCCCATGACCCTATAGCCCCATGACCCCACAGCCCCATGACCCCCCAGCCAACCCAGCCCCAGCTCCCCATGTCCCTTGTCACCCTGTCCCCATGCACACTCTGGCCCCCTGCACAGCTCAGTCCCATGGCCCCCCTGTGCCAGGGAGGCTCTGGACGAGTCTGGCATTGCAGTTTATTGTAGGAAACCATGAAAATACAGCGTTTGTTGTAACAGAACCCAGGAGAAATGACAGCAGCTTGGACAGACCCCGGTGTGGGACTGCTGGCACAGCCCCCACGGCGCTGGGGCTCCCTGGTGGGTCAGATCCAGACCCTGCAGGCCCACCCACGGGTTGGGCACCCAGAGGTGTAACGGGAGCCAAGTGTGGCCCTGAGGCCACGTGCAGGGCTGGCCAGGCACGTTGCTCCCCAAGGACAGGGCAGAGCAGGCAGCAGGCACTGAGGTGCCCGGCAGCCCACGGGAGGGACCCCACGCTGGCTGTGTGCACGGGCTGTGCCTGGCTGCAGCCAGATGATCCACGTTGAAAATGAGCCATTTTACAAAACATCTTCACACCTTGTTCCAGCCCAGCCTCCCCCCACCTCCCTCTCCCCCACCCCAGCTGCCTCCCCCACCCCAACCAGCACCCAGCCTCTCCCCTGCACTGTCACCCCACTGTCACCTTCCACCCCCCTCCCTGCACAGCCCCGTCCCCCTCCCTGACCCCTCTCCAGGGCTGACCCTCTGCCAGCCCTGCCCACAGCCCCAGCCCAGAGCAGCCTGGGGCTGGCTGGAGCCAGGGGCAGGCAGACAGGGTGAGCAGGGGACGGCAAAGCTGTCCCCGTCCCCCCCTTCCCACAAAACAAACACCTGGCCTGTCCCCAGTGGTGGCAGGGCCGGGGCCACCCCTGCTCTGCTCTGCTCCCTGGCCACCTGTGTCCCCCTGGTGCTCGCAGGGTGCCCGGGGGGCACGTGGGGACCGCGGGCGTGGCTCAGTCCAGCTTGGCAAAGTTGCCAATGGTCACTTTCCTCTCCTGCTTGTTGGCCACCAGCTCCTGCAGGTGCAGGGCCCCCCCTCCGATGAAGCAGAAGGCGGGGCAGACGGGCCCTGAGCAGTCCACGCCGCACTCCCAGAGCTCACGGAAGGACACGGCGTCGTAGAAGCTCACCTTGCCCTGCTCGTAGTCCAGGCAGATGCCAATGCGTGGGGGCAGGGGCACGGTGCAGCCGTTGGGGTCGCGGGACGTGAGGGCCGAGCCGTGGGACAGCAGGATCTTGCCCATGCCGATGGTGAGGAAGGCATAGGGAGGCGGCGCCTCCACCGTTGTGTCCTCTGCCCCGCTGTCGTGGCCACTGTCGGGGTCGTACCTGTGCAGGGGGGACAGGTGAGTCCTCCCACGGGACAGGCTGGAGATCCCTCCATACCTCCAGGGACAGGGACCCACCCAGGAGGGTCCTGCCCCACCTGTGGCCCCTCCACCTGCCATGCAGAGCACCCAGGTGCAGGGATCCAGCTCCAATACCCATCTGAGAAGGTGCCTCAGCACCCAGCAGCCCCCCTAGCTGGACTGGCTGCCCATGGGACTCCCCAGCAACGCTGAAGGAGTTTATTCTGGGCCCAGTGGAGAGCTGTCCCCTCCTGGAGCCCCCTGACACCCTGCTGGGAACAAACCCTGCACCCCCCAAGCTCACCTGGGGCTCACCACATCCTGCGGCACCTGGAACCACTCCTGCAGCTTGCTCTCCAGCCCCACGCCCACCTTGACCAGGTAGGAGCTGGGGTCCACGCAGCAGGCCCAGTAGCTCTTGCCCTGGGTGATGGCCACGTCGCCGATGACCAGGTCGATGGACAGGTGGCAGCTGGTCATCAGGCGCTCGGCGGCGAACAGCATGGGGATGCCGGGCACGCTGCGCACCGCGCGCTGGTCCTTGCTGATGGCCAGCCGGTCCCGGTTGAAGCCCCAGCGGTTGTCCAGGAAGAAGTTGAGGACTGTGGGGAGCAGATAAAGAGGAGAAAGGTGAGCAGCACAGCACAGCGGGGTGCCCTGCGCTGATCCAAGCACCCAGGTGTGGTAATCACATGTCCTCTGAACAGGGAGAGACATAGTTCTCCCAGGATTTTCCTGGGAAGCTGTGAGAAAGCTCAGAGAAAGAATTAAAACAATTATCTCAATCTCTGCATCTAGCAGGCAATCTCTGCTTGTCAAAGATGTTTACAAGAGGGAGCTGTCCCTTCTTGATCAACAGGTGAGAGAAGATTCCTAAAGGCCAGTCAGGTCTTAGGTCCACCATTGTTTCTATAAGAACTGTAGATTTCTAATGAAGTGCCTTTTTTCATGCCTTCTGATGATGGAGTCTCTATATCACCTTTGTCTGTCCCTGCTGACAATTGACAACCCTGACGTGATCCCATCCCCTCTCACCTGGGGTGGGTGGGCGACACCCCTTTGGTGACAATTGGCGACCCTGATGTGATCCCGTCCCCTCTCACCTGGGGCAGTGACAATTGGTGACCCCGGCATGATCCCATTCCCTCTCACCTGGGGCTGGAAGGTGGGTGACACCCCTTTGGTGACAAGTGGTGACCCCGATGTGATCCCATCCCCTCTCACCTGGGACAGGCAGGCGATACCCCTTTGGTGACCCCAACGTGATCCTGTCCCCTCTCACCTGGGGCTGGCAGGTGGGTGACACCCCTTTGGTGACAATTGGTGACCCGAGTGTGATCCCATCCCCTCTCACCTGGGGTGGTGGGCAATACCCCTTTGGTTACAATTGGTGACCCCGACATGATCCCAACCCCTCTCACCTGGGGCGGGCAGTTGATACCCCTTTGGTGACAATTGGTGACAACTGGTGACCCCGATGTGATCCCATCCCCTCTCACCTGGGGCGGGCGGCGTGTGCAGGTAGATGTCCTCGCTGTAGTCCCCAAAGCCCGCCTTGTTGTAGCCCTTCACCCGGAGCACGTAGACGCTGTCGGTGTCCAGGTACTCGACGAGGGCACAGGTGCCCCTGACCTCCTCCCGCCGCTGCCACAGCTTCAGCCCCTTGGCCTTGGCGTCGGTCTTGCGGAACTCCACGGTGTAGTGCCAGGCGGGCGGCGAGTGCTGCGGCAGCCGCCAGCACAGGAAGATCTGGTCATAGGTGTAGGTGCGCTGCGTGTCGATGACGGGGGCCTCGGGCGCTGCGGGGAGAGGCGGCAGCGGGCGTCAGGCGGCATCCCCCACCCCGAGGGCAGGGAGGCGGCCGGACGCGGGGAGGGGGCATTCCGGGATTCCGGACGGACGGACGGACGCACAACCAGCGGAGTCTAGAGGGGTCTGACTGCGGAGGACCGTGTGTCGGCACCGGAGGAGAGCGAGAGTCAGGGAGACAGAGGAGCTGCTGCTGTGGGGCTCCAGGGACCAGACAGGCCGAGTGCAAGTCAGGAGGGAGGAGAGAGAGAGAGAGAGAGAGAGAGTGGAGGCAGCAGGAGAGGAGGAGGAAGAGGAGGAAGAGATGGGGATGGAGGGTGGTAGAAGGTACTGGCAGGAACAGAGGCAGGGCGGGGAGGGGAGATGACGGGTGGCAGGTGGGAGAGGGGTAAGGAAAGGATGGGAATGAGGCAAGGAAGAGAAAGGAAACAGGATGAGGAGGGAGGTAGAAATGGGGCAAGGAGAGGGATGGAGATGGGAGAGGAAGAGGACAGAAATGGAGCGAGAGTAAGATGGAAATACAGAGAGAAGGAGAATGGACACGGGGCAACAATGGGGCAAGGACAAGGTGGGAATGGGATGCAGAAAGGGAAAGAAATGGGGTGAGCAGGAAGGAATTGGGGTGAGGAGGCAGATGGGAATGGGGTGAGGGGGGAAAGAAATGGGATGAGGAGAGGGGTGGAAATAGAGTGAGGAAGAGGAGGGAAATGGGGTGAAAGGGAGAGAGAAACGGGGTGCAGACAAGAACATAAATGGGGGGAATGTGGGCATAAATGGGGTGAAGGGAGGACAAATATGAGACAAGGAAAGGAATGGAAATGGGATAAGAGGGGGAAGAAAACTGAACAAGGAGAGGGGTGGAAATGGGGCAAGGAGAGAATGAAAATGGAGTGAGAAATGGGGTGAGACTGGGGTGGAAATGGGGTGAGACTGGGATGGAAATTGAGAGTGGGGGAATGGAAACGGGATGAGAAGAAAGTGGGAAAAGGGCAAGGATGGGGTTGAAACGGGGCAAGGGAGAGCAGAAATGGAATGAGGAGGGAACAGAAAATTGGATGATGAATGGGACAGAAGTGAGGTGAGGATGTGGACAGAAGTGGGGTGAGAGCTGAACAAAAATGGGGCGAGGAAGGGAATGGAAACAGGACGAGAGGAGACAGAAATAGGGTGAGGAAGAAAATGGAAACAGGGCAAAATGGGATGGAAATGGGGTGAGAGAGGGTGGAAATGGGGTGAGAGAGGGCAGAAATGGGGCAAGGAGTGGGACAGAAATGGGGCAAGGAAGGGGATGGAAATGGAGCAAGGAGTGGGACAGAAATGGGGCACGAGGGGGATGGAAATGGGGTGAGGATGGGGATGGAAATGTGGCAAGAGGGGGCGGGAGGGCAGGAGGAGCGGCGGCAGATGGAGGAGGCAGAGGCACCGGCTGCCAGCGCCGGCGGGCAGGACGGGGATGGAGGGGATGGAGGGGATGGAGGATGGCGGCGGAGCGGGGCCAGGGTCGGGAGCAGGATGGAGGGATGGAGGGATGGGAAGAGAGAGCGGGGCGGCTCTGGGGCAGGGGTGTGACTTGCCTCAGTTACTTCGGTGACGCCTCGGCAGCGGCCGCAGCCTATAAACAAAGAGAGGTAGAAGCAGGTCTGAAACGTGTCGCCAGCGGGTCTGGCAGGGCCACGCGGCTCCTGCCCTGCGGGAAGCGCCTGCCCGGCAGCGGGGGCAGCTCCGTACTCACCCCGCGGCACCGCTGCTGCCCTCACCTGGCACCATGGCCCTGCCTGCCTGCCCCTGGCCCGGACGCCCTGGCACAGGGCAGGGCAGGGGTATCTCTGGGGGCTGCTGGGGCGGGGGCTGTCCCTGACGGGGAGGGGGCACCGGCAGATCCGCGAGCAGCCCTGGGCAGCCATGGCTGAGCTGCAGCTCCGAGGCGGGCAGGGACCCGCTCTGCCCGCAGGGGCTGTGCCTGGGCACGGGGCACAGCCGGTGCCCGGGTCCCGGTGCCTTTACCTCGGATGAAGGCCAGGTCAGTGAGCAGCTTCAGCTCCCTGCTGACGTCCAGCTGGAAGTGGCTGAAGGAGGCGTTGGCTGCAGGACGGAAGCTCTGCAGCGAATCGGTGGCCCTGAGGATCCTGCAGCACAGGAGAACGGTGATGTCAGGGTGGCACCTCAGGCACCAGAGGATCTCAATGCCCCCAGCAGCCCCATGCCCGCAGCCCAGTACCTGTTGTGCAGCTGCTTGGCAGCCTGGACAAAGCAGGGGTGGTCAGTCTCCTTCAGCACCTCCTGGGCATAGCCCACCATGCCCGAGTTCTCCAGCATGGCCTGGTGCTCCCGGATCTGGCCATGCAGGCTGGCCAGCCGCTCCTGCTGGCACTCCTCGATGGCCTGCAGCAGCGTGGCCCGCTTCTCCTCCAGCATGGCACAGAGCCCCTGGATCAGCTGGGACACCTCTTCCTTGGCCTGTGAGCCGTTTACCTGCCGGGCACAGGCATGGCAGGGTTAGCGTGTGGCACCTCCTGGGATCACAGGGGACCGGGCTGGCTGTGCCACTCCTGCCTAGGGACATCTTGGGGACAGATGGGCACCCTCTGCCCTTACCTCTGTGTGCTTCACTGTCTCCTCCAGCTCAGCAATCTGGGTCTGCACTGTGTCCTGGCTGCTCAGGATGTAGGCGAGGCTCTTCGTCAGCTTCTCCTGCAGGAAGGTGATGAGAGGTGGTGCCAGCAGCCCCCGCCCCACACCCCCCATCTGCACTGGGGCTCTGTGGTGCCCCCAATTCCCCACAGAGCCCCAGCCTGGCCCCAGGAGCCCTTACCCTGAGGGCCTGGTAGGCGCTGAGCACCGGGGTGATCTTGTGGCTGGTGTGGGTGCGGCGCACGCGGCAGAGCTGGCACACCAGCCGCTGGCAGGTCTTGCAGTAGTGAGTCACCTCCTCCTTGTGCTCTGGGCACATCAGCCCCTGCACGAGCACAGTGGGGCTCAGGGGGCTCTGCACCCCCACAGAGTCCCACCCCTGCACCCCAGATCTCAGCGTCACAGAATGGTTGGGGTTGGAAGGGGATCTGGAAGATCATCTTGTTCTAACCTGCCTGACATGAGCAGGGACATCCTCAACCAGACCCCATTGCTCAGAGCCCCACCTCGGCCTTGAACACTTCCAGGGATGTGGCATTCACAGCTTCCATGGGCAACTTGTCCCAGGACCACACCACCCTCACTACAAGAATTTTTTTCTAATTTCTAACCTAAACTTTCTCTCTCTCAACCTGAACCCATTGCCCTTTACCCTGTCACTCCAGGCTCTTGTCAACAGTCTTGCCCCATCCTTTCAAAAGCTCCCTTCAGACACTCAAAGGCCACAATTTGGTAACCCCAAAGCTTCTCCTCTCCAGGCTGAACAATCCCAGCCCTCTCAGCCTTAATCAGGAGGATTAAGGTGGGCAGGAGGACCCACCTTGGGGCGGAAGGTGAGGGTGGGGGGCGTGGGCTCATGCTGGGCTTTCTGCGTGCCCCAGGGGTGGTAGAGCTTGAAGCACTCATTGCAGAAGCTGGACTTGCACTCCGTGCAGCCCTTGGTGGCCTCCAGCTGCGGGGGCTTGCAGAACTGGCACATGATGGCGGCGCTGATGTTGATGGTCTGCCGGTAGCGCTCCACCACCCGCTCCAGGGTCAGGTTGCGGAAGAGGCTGCCCAGGCCCCGCTCGCCCAGGTCCACGTCCCGCTGGCAGGCGGGGCACGGGAAGCTGACGGTCTGCGGGTGCACGGCGCCCCGCTTGCGCCCTGGGTAGGTGCCAAAGCCTGTGGGAGGGAGGAGGGGATGGGGGTCAGCAGGGCAAAGAGCGCCATCCCCACCTCCGTCCCTTCCTGTTGTCCCTGCTCCCAACCCCTCCGGCCATCCCTGTCCCCGTCCTTTCCTGCCATGCTCACCCCCTCTGTTGTTCCTATTCCCTCTGCCATCCCCTCCAGTCACTCACCTCCCCTCCATCCATCCCTGTCCTCTCCAGCCATCCCTGTCCCCATCCTCTCAATCCATCCCTGTCCTCTCCAATCATCCCTGTCCCCTCCAGCCATCCCCCTCTCCTCCAGCTGTCCCAAACCCTTCCAGCCATCCCTGTCCCCATCCTTTCAACCATCCCTGCCCTCTCCAGCCATTCCTGTCCCCTCTGCTGTCCCCATCTCCTCCAACCATCCATCCCTGTCTCTCCAGCCATCCCCCTCTCCTCCAGCCATCTCTGTCCCCTCCAGCTGTCCCCATCCTCTCTGGCTATCTCAAACCCTCCAGCCACCCCTGTCCCCATCCCTTCCAGCTGTCCCAAACCTCTCCAGCCACCCCTGTCCTCTCCAGTCATCTCTGTCCCCTCCAGCTGTCCCCATCCCCTCTGGCTATCCCAAGCCCTCCAGCCACCCCTGTCCTCTCCCCTCCATCCCTGTCCCCTCCAGCCATCCCCCTCTCCTCCAGCCATCTCTGTCCCATCCAGCTGTCCTCATCCCCTCCAGTTCTCCCAAATCTCTCCAGCCACCCCTGTCTTATGCAGCCATCCCTGTCCCCATCCCCTCAGCCACCCTTGTCCTCTCCAGCCCTGTCCCCATCTCCTCCAACCATCCATCCCTGCCCCCTCCAGCCATCCCTGTCCCCTCCAGCTCTCCCCATCCACTCTGGCTACCCCAAACCCCTCCAGCCATCCCTGTCCCCATCCCCTTCAGCTGTCCCAAACCTCTCCAGCCATCCCTGTCCCCATCCCTTCCAGCTGTCCCTATCCTCTCCAGCTTCCCCTGTCCTCTCCAGCCATCTCTGTCCCCTCCAGCCACCCCTGTCCCCATCCCCTCCGGCTGTCCCAAACACCTCCAGCCACCCCTGTCCCCATCCCCTCTGGCTGTCCCAAACCCCTCCCTGTCCCCATCCCCTCAGCCACCCCTGCTGTCTCCAGCCATCCCTGTCCCTATCCCCTCCCGCTGTCCCAAACCTCTCCAGCCACCCCTGTCCCCTCCAGCCACCCCTGTCCTCTCCAGCCATCTCTGTCCCCTCCAGCCATCCCTGTCCCCTCGCTGTCCCTCCTGCCGGCCCCTCCAGCCCCACCTGACTTGAGGAGGCGGTCCAGCCGGTCGGGTTTGGGGACAGCCCTGCGGCCCAGGCGGGGGCTGCGGGTGGAGGGGGTGGCGGCGGGCGAGGTGGGCTCGGAGGTGGGGTCGCAGTACAGGTGGCCGTGCTGCAGCAGCACCTCGCTGGCACACACGTGGCACACGTTGTGGGTACAGGGCAGGGCCAGCGGCTGCTTGTACATCTCCTTGCACACTGGGCACACCAGCTCCCGCTCCATGTTCTTCATGCTGGTCTGCGGAGAGAGGGGAGCGTCACCCGCTGGGGACAGCGGGGCTGGACCAGATGGGACCAGCACTGGGGCCAGGATCAGGGCTGAGATCAGCACCAGGACCAGCACCAGGGCTGAGATCAGAACTGGGGCCAGGATCTGGGCCAGGATCAGGACCAGGATCAGGGCTGAGATCAGCACCAGGGTCAGGACCAGGGCCAGGACCAGCACCAGGATCAGGGCTGAGATCAGCACCAGGGTCAGGACCAGGGCCAGGATCAGCACCAGGGCTGAGATCAGAATTGGGGCCAGGATCTGGGCCAGGATCAGGACCAGGATCAGGGCTGAGATCAGCACCAGGGCCTGGATCAGGGCCAGGGCCAGGATTGGGACCAGGACCAGCACCTGGGCCAGGATCAGCACCAGGACTGAGATTAGCACCATGGCTGGGATCAGGGCTTGGGAACAGCACCAGGGCCAGGACCAGGATCAGGGCCAGGGCTAGCATTAGGGCCAGGATCAGCACCAGAGTCAGGATCAGCATCAGGGCTGAGATCAGCACCAGGACTGAGATTAGCACCATGGCTGGGATCAGGGCTTGGGAACAGCACCAGGACCAGGGCCAGGATCAGGGCCAGGACCAGCATTAGGGCCAGGATCAGCACCAGGACCAGGATCAGGGCCAGGACCAGCATCAGGGATAGGATCAGAATCATGGCTGGGACCATCACTAAAGCTGGGATCAGGGCCTGGGACCAGCACTAGAGCCAGGGCCAAGACCAGCACCAGGGCCTGGAATTAACATCAGGGCCAGGATCAGGATCAGGACCAGTACTGGGACCCAGACTGGGATGGAGACAAGGACTGGGACCATCATCAGGGCAACGATGGGGCCTGGGACCAGCACCAGGGACGGGATGAGGACAAACACCAGGAGCAGCAGCAGGATGAGGATCAGTGCTGCCACTGAGGTGAGGAATGGAGCTGGGATCAGCAGCAGGGCTGAGATCAGGGCCAGCACTGGAACCGCAGCCAGGAGCAGGGCCAGTGTCAGGAGCAGCACTGGGATAGGGGCGAGGGCTGGGACCAGCATCAGAACCAGGATTAGGCCTGGGGGCACTCTGAGGAATGTCAGGGCCAGCAGCAGGATGAAGGACTGGGGATGGGAACTGGGGCCACAGCAGGACCAGGACTGGGGCCAGCACTGCCACCAGGGGCAGCATCAAAGCCAGGATCAGGCCTGGGGGCAGCAGCACGGTCAGAACCAGGATCAGCACTGGGATGGGGCTGGGGGCTGAGGCTGGGATCACAGCAGGGTCAGGATCAGGCCTGGGGGCAGCAGCATGGGCAGAATCAGCACCAGCACTGGGATCAGAGCCCGGATGGGACCCAGGCCTGATGTGGGAATGGGATTGGGGCTGGGCCCAGGATCAGACCAGTGTCAGGACTGGCAGTGCAATGGGGATGGGGGCCACCATTGGGATCAGCACCAGGATGGGCCCAGGGCTGGGGTGGTGGCTGGGATGGGGACGAGGACCAGCACTGGGAATAGTGCCAGGAATAGGCCCAGGGCTGGGATGGGGATGGGGACTGGGATGGGTGTGGGATTGGAACTGGGATGGAGAGGGAGATGGGGGCCAGGATGGCGATGGGGGCTGGGATGGGGACTGGAGCTGGACCCACAGCAAAGCCCTGGGACCAGCGCCAGGACCGGGCTGGGCACCAAGACCAGCGCCGGGATGGGGCCGCCCTCTGGGCACCCGGTGCTCCCGGCTCGACCACGGCTCGGTGTGGACGGATCCCGACGCCGGGGGATGCCCGGGGGTCGCTGCGGTGAGTCGGGGTGCGGGTCCGCTGCCCGCCCACCCCTCAAGGGCATCGCCCTCCCCCCGCAGTCCCCGCCGCGTTGCCACGGCGACCCGGTCCCGGAGGACCCCTGTCCGCCCCCCCGCCGCCACCGCGGCCGCTCACGCTGATGCGGACGAGCGCGTCCATGATGGAGGTGAAGGTCTGCAGGTCCTCGCCCTCGGCCATGGCTCCGCTACCCGCGCCCGTGCTTGCGGCGGCGGCGGCAGCAGCGGCGGCCGCGATCGCCCCGGTGTGTTGCAGGGAGCGGCGGAGCGGGGGGGAGGGCGGGGGGCGGCGGCGCGCATGCTCGGCGGCGCCCGCCCCGCCGGCACCGGAGGGCGGTGGAGACACCGGAGGGGCGGCACCGGTGTGGGGTGGGGGGAGGCGGTGCGGGGATGCTCTCGCCGCATCCCCGGGCATCCTCCGAGGAGCGACGCTCGGGGAGCGGCGCCGGGGGCGGGCTGCGGGCAGGATGAGCATGGCACCGGTACCGGCGGTGCTCCCGGGGGTGCTCCCGAGGGGGGGGTCCCGGTGCTCGGTGCGGGGATCCCGTCCCCGCGCTGTTCCCGTCCCCGCCGCCAGAGGGCGCTCCGGGACGGCGCGGACTTGCAGTGCCACTCCCGACCGCCGGGGGGCGCGCGCAGGGAGGGGCGGGGCCTTCCGCGCATGCGCATTGGCGCGGCCACGGTGCTGCTGCCGTGTCCCCGCTGCGCGCGGGCAGAGTGCGCATGCGCGGAACGGCGGCAGATCGGAAGAGCGTCG
>JAWWMR010000103.1:4728556-4743962 GCA_035047985.1 Basileuterus tristriatus | reverse complement strand
CCCCCCGCACGGCCCCGCAGCGAGCCCCGCACCGGCCCCGCCGCCTCGCCCAGCACAAAGGCCGCCGGGGAGCGGAGCGGCGCCGCCCGCGCCCTCGGGGCGGCCGGTACCGGGCTCGGTGAGCGTTTGCGGTGGGGGGGGGTCCCGGTGGGAAGCGGGGGTCACTCACCGGGGGTTGGAGCTGTTCCAGAACACCGTGTGCCGCTCGGCCGCCGCTGCCCAGCACAGCCCCAGCCCCAGCCCCAGCAGGGCCAGGGGCACCCCCGGCTGCCCCATCGCTCCGCGGGCGCTGCGCTCCACGGGCGGCCCCGCGCACGCCCCCGCCTTATGTACGGCCCCGCCCCGCCCCCGCCGCCGCCGCCACCGCCCCGCGCTCGCACAACAACACACGGGACGAGGAGGGGGGGGACGACACATACACACACGACACACCCCCCGCCGGTATCGATCAGGGGGGCAGAAACCTTTAAAACATCCCCACACCGAGAGCAGCAGCACGGGCGGGGGGAAACGCACTCCCGGACACCGGGACCGGCAGCAGGCAGGGGAATGCAAACCCTCCCTACCGAGACCGGCGCTAACCGGGACACAAACACAGCCCCAGCACCGGGATCGGGCCGGGGGACACAAACCCCGGCACCGGGATGGGGACACAGTGCTCTGACAGTGACCAGCGCCCTCCCCACACACGACACCGTGCTCCAGGTCCACCCCACCTCCACACACACCCCATCCCCCACACGGGACCGGCCCCGAGCAGGGCCACCCCCCAAAAAGTGTGACCCACACCGGGCAGGGGCTCCACGCACACACACAGGGGGTTGTGGGTGCAGAAATGTGGCTGTGGGTGCAGAAATGGGGCTGTGGGTGCAGAACAGGGGACTGTGGGTGTAGGATGGGGGGCTGTGGGTGCAGAAATGGGGCTGTGGGTGCAGGATGGGGCTGTGGGTGCAGGATGGGGGACTGTGGGTGCAGGATGAGGCTGTGGGTGTAGGACGGGGCTGTGGGTGTAGGACGGGGCTGTGGGTGCAGGATGGGGCTGTGGGTGCAGGATGGGGGCTGTGGGTGCAGGACAGGGGGCTGTGGGTGCACAGTGGGGGGCTGTAGGTGCAGAATGAGGCCGTGGGTGCAGGATGGGGGACTGTGGGTGCAGGATGAGGCTGCGGGTGCAGACTGGGGGGCTGTGGGTGCAGACATGTGGCTCTGGCTGCAGAATGGAGCTGTGGGTGCAGGATGGGGCTGTGGGTGCAGGACAGGGGACTGTGGGTGCACAGTGAGGAGCTGTGGGTAGAGGAGGGACCGCTGTGTGTGCACACTGTGGGGCTGTAGGTGCAGAATGAGGCCGTGGGTGCAGGAAGGGGGACTGTGGGTGCAGAATGGGGCTGTGGGTGCAGTATGGGGCTGTGGGTAGAGGAGGGAGAGCTGTGGGTGCAGGATGGGTCTCATGGGTCTGTGGGTGCAGGATGGGGGGCTGTGGGTACACACCAGGGGCTGTGCATGCACACTGGGGGCCCGTGGGTGCAGAAGGGAGAGTTGTAGGTGCAGGATAGGGGCTGTGGCTGCAGGATATAGGGCTGTATGTGCAGGATGGGGCTGTGGGTGCACGATGGGGGACTGTGAGTGCAGAAAGGGGCTGTACGTGCAGGATGGGGGGCTATGGGTGCAGACATGGGGCTGTGGGTGCAGGATGGGGGGCTGTGGGTGCAGACTGGGAGGCCATGGGTTCAGGATGGGGCTGTGGGTGCAGCACAGGGGTCCGTAGGTGCAGGATGGGGCTGTGGATGCACACTGGGAGGCTGTGGGTGCAGGATGGGGGTCTGTAGGTGCAGCACAGGGGTCTGTAGGTGCAGAGCCAGGCTCTGTAAGTGCAGGATGGGGGTCTGCAGGTGCAGAACGAGGGTCTGTAGGTGCAGAGCCGGGGTCTATAGGTGCAGGACAGGAGTCTGTAGGTACAAAATAGGGGTCTGTAGGCGCGGGGCAGGGGTCTGCAGGTACATGATGGGGGTCTGTACGTGCAACACAGGGGTTTGTAGATACATGATGGGGGTCTGTAGGTGTAGGACAGGGGTCTGTAGGTACATGATGGGAGTGTGTATGTGCAGAGTTGCGGTCTGTAGGTATACAATAGGGGTCTGTAGGTGTAGCACAGGGGTCTGTACATGCAGAGTTCAGTCTATAGATGCAGCACAGGGGTCTGTAGGTGCAGCACAGGGGTCTGTAGGTGCAGGATGGGGGGCTGTACATGCAGCACAGGGGTCTGTAGGTACACAATAGGGGTCTGTAGGTACACAATGGGGGTCTATATGTGCAGAGTTGGGGTCTGTATGTGCAGAGTTGGGGTCTGTAGGTGCAGCACAGGGGTATGTAGGTGCAGCACAGGGGTCTGTAGGTACACGATGGGGGTCTGTATGTGCAGAGTTGGGGTCTGTAGGTGCAGCACAGGGGTCTGTAGGCACAGAGCCGAGGTGGGCACCACAGGCACGCTGCCACTGGCTGGCAGGAGCGCGGTGCCGCGCTGTCGGCTCCCATTTGCTCCGACACGGATCCATCCGTGTCCCGGCCGGCGCGCGACGCTCCGCCGCGTGTTGTGAAGCGATAACTCAGCCGCATTTGCAAAACAACTTTCCTCTTGTTTATTCCATAATGATCCATTGATTGTGGGTAATGTTGCATGCCCTGTGCCGCAGCGGGCGCGCAGCGCTCCCCTGGCACGCGCAGGGGGCTCCGGCAGGCGCCGGCACGGCAACCTGAGAGCGGCTGTGCCTCCAAATCCTCCGGGCCCAGGCCGTGGGGCTGGGTGCCCCACATCCTCCCCACACCGCCGTCTCTGTCCCCACCCCCTCGCTCCCAGGGAGGCTGCTTTGCTCTCATCCTCCCTGCTTGTGGCCAGGCCTGACATCATCCATAATGACAGTGCCAGGCCTCTGCTCCTGGGATGCCGGTGCTGCCGTGGCTTGTACAGGGGAGCACTCCTGGGAACACGGCTGGCAGCCCACGTGCAGGCCACGGGGATGGGTGCAGCACCAATCCTGTGGTCCTGGCATCACCCTGGTACTGCCCCGTCCGCGTCAGGAACAGGCTGTGCCTGGGGAAACCAAGCCAGGGAGCACTGACAGGGGAGGGCTGGGCAGCCCCTGGTGGCTGAGCCTTGTGCTGGGCCTGCCAGGGGCATAATGAGCCTCCTGGGGCACCACGCTGGATCCATCCTGTGGCACTGGGATGTGCCACCCAACCCCACTGGCCAAGGGGCTCCCCTGTCTCATCTGCCATGGCCCCAGCCTGGGAGCAGGGCCACCAGGTCACAGGGAAGGGGCTGGGAGTGAGGCCATGTGGACACAGCAAGACCCAGTGTCACCACCAGAGCGTTGGTGGAGGAGCGCGAGTGGAAAGACAAGCCCATGTCCCCTGCTGGGGACACTCTGAGACAAAAACTGAGGCTAGAGATGCCCCATTACCTCCATGGGGACCCAACAGTGGGGCACAGGGTAGGGTGGGTGCCTGCCTGCAGCAGCACCAGGGGTGCCAGTGGTGGTGTGCACATGGTGCACATGGTCACGGCCACGCACCTGGGAGCAGGTGACAATGGGCTGGGATCGGTGCCCGTAATGGAGGGACAAAGGTAAAGCTTTTCAGGCTGTAAACATCCCTGCTGCTCCGTGTGGGGCAGGTAGGCTTGGCCAGAGGCCGCCGAACTCGTGACAGTGTTTGTGGTTCATTGGCCGGGGACACCCGGGAGTGCCCGGCTCCTGGCTGGGCTGACGTCACCCTGCCAGGCTGGGGGAGGAAGAGGAGCCGTCCAGTTTGTGGCCGGGAGCGAAGGCCGCAGTGACGCTGTGCCAGCTGCGTGCAGCCTGGCAGGTAGGCATGGCAGGTAGGCATGGCCTGGTGCCAGGCTGGAGGGGGCAGAGCCACAGCCCCAGGGCTGTCCAGCCGTGCCAGGACCTCGTGCCTTCGGCCACAGAGCCCTGACCGGGCAGGGGAGCTGCCCCGAGGTGAGGCAGAGCCTCGTGCCACACACCTGGCACACATCCCCTGCCTGGATCTGCTGCCCAGGCTGTGAAACCCCAAAGTAGCCAAGGGGCACCCAAACCTCGGCACTGGGGTCCCAACAATGGCCCCCCACTTGACTTGGGGCAGCTGGGCCTGGCAATCCCCTCTACCAGCGCCCAGAAGACTCCTGGTGGGTCTGGGCTGTCCCCCTGTGCTCATCCCTAGGGCATGGAGCACACCTGAGCCAGGTGCCCACCGAGCCATGGGTGGTGCCATGCGTGCCCAAGAAGCGGTGCCAGGGTCGAGGCAAGTGGCAGGAGGGCTCCTGCAGGCAGAGCTCTCTGTGCCAGGGCAGTGACTCCGGCTCTCACACCCCCGCAGGGCACTGGCCACCCAAGCTGTGCCAGTCTCACTGCGCCACGTGCCACCAGCATGGCACCACACTGGCACAGGTGCTTTGGCCAGCCCCTGGCAATCAGCACCTGGCCAGACACGGCCCTTGGCAGTGGCAGCGGTGCCGCCCCACCCACGCCGTGCCCACCCTGCCCTGGGTGGGTAATGGTGCCTCTCTGGTGGCACCTGGGGACCCCGGCAGGGGAGCCATGGCAGGGAGCTCAGCCCCATCCGGGCCAGCCCTGCCGGAGCGCGGGGGGGACGGGGCGAACCCGGCGCCTTCTGGGAGAGCTCCAGGACCCGTCTGACGGGTTCGGCGGCTCTTCCCGCACCCGGACAAGCCCGGGCCGGCGGGACACCCAGCCACCGCCCTGCAGCGCCTGCTGGGTGGGGGAGAGTGGCTGCCCTGCTCTCCGGGGCTGGGAGGACCCCCCTTCCCCAGGAATCCACAGGGCAGCGGGGCCCTCGCAGCCCCTCATCCCTGCGGGGAGAGTTGCTGCCCCCTCCCTGGGGGCGCTGAGCCCCTCCAGCCCCGCAGAGCGCAGAGTGAGGAGCCCACGAGTGCCCCTCGGGGTCTGTGGGGGTCTGGGTACCACAACAACACCCCCCTTTAGATGCGATCCCACTTCAGGCACAATCCAGCCCCCACATCCCCTTGGCTGGAGGTGGTGGGGGGGAGCTGAGGGCGTCCCCCAGCCCTCAGGAGCCGCACAGACAGCGTGTGCCAGATCCCCCCGGAACAGGCAGGAGCCGGCATGCCCGGCACAGCCAGACGCGCCGCAGGGCCGATGCCGCAGTTCCCATGGCGTTGCCAGCACCCCGTGTCTGCTCCGTGCAGCTGCTGAGGATGGCAGGGAAGGATCTCCTGCTCCCAAACGCCACCCCAGGGCTGCGTGCCACGGGTCCCCCGCCCTGCCCTTACCTTCAAGCGCTCCTGCTGTCCGCGCCACATTCCTGCGGGAAGCACCGCGTCCCTGCCGGCGCTGGGGGGTCCGGTGGGGAGCAGGGCCAGCGGTGGGAAGTGCCCTGCGCGCCCCTGCCAGCGGTACGAGCCTGGTGTGCCTGGCAAGGCGGGTGGCACGGTGGAGGTCAGCCCTCTCCTGAACGCCTGTCCGAGCTGGAGCCCCCCTAGGACCCCTCCGAGGGCTGGAAGTGCTGCACGCCACCGTGACAGGGATCCCTTTTTTTATCCTTTTATTATTTTTTTTTATAGACTAAGAGCAGAATATGAAAATCACCAGCCAAAGCACTTGAAAAAAAGATCGAGAATGTTTTTTTTTTGTTTTGTTTTTGTTTCGTTTTGTTTTTCCCCAAAAAGTGTCTGTGCGTTTGCATAGGTCGGGTCTTCACGGAAGACGAGGAAAATCCAACACGTTCGACTATGTACAAGCCAGCCCGGGGCCGGCGCCGCTGCCTATGGTACAGTATAGATATAATATCTCTGTAGTCGCTCTCTGTACAGTATGTATAGATCTATATGGGTATGTACAGACTGCCCGGCCCCGGGGGTCCCTGCTCTCATCGGGCTCGGCGCTGCCCCCCAGGCACGGAGCGGGCACCGGGGGGAGGCTGCGGGCAGGACCCCGCGCTGCCCGGGAGGAGCCGCATCCCTGCGGAGGTGCCAGTCCGGCCGGATCGGTGCGTGCCGCGATCCCCGCCCCTCTCCGGGCAGGGGGTGGTGGTCTCGCCGTGCTTCCGAGGCTCTCACGAGGGGCAGCAGATGGAGGGGGCCGCGCTCGGCAGAGCGGCGCTGGCCGGGCCCCCGCGGGCTCCGGGAGCTACGAGGCCAAGAGCGTCATGAGGAAGAGCGCGGCGGCCACGGCCAGGGGCAAATGTTCCCGCTTGGGGCTGGTGCCGCTGATGCTCTTCTCCAGCTTCGGCATCTCCGGGTTGAAGTTTTCTATGGGGGAAGGGAAGGAGAGGATGAGGAGGGCAGCAGCTGGCGGCTCTGAACCCCCACCCCGTGGCTGGGGCTGCCCCAGGGGCGGCGGCGGGGAGCGGGGGGGACGCGGCTCTGGGGGCCGGGGGCTGTGCCTGACTCACCCAGGTCCTCGATCTTCACCTCGGGCCGCAGGGTGAACTGGGGCAGGGTGGGCGCCAGCTTCTCCCCGGAGTGCGACGCTGTGGAGGGAGAGAGGGGACGGGGGTCACGCTGCCTGCCCCGCACCGCAGCCCCCGCATGCAGCCACCCCCGCAGGAGGGACGGGGCACCCACGGGCCAGCCTCGCCGCCCCTGGGATGGGCACGGGGGTACTTACTGGAGGCGCAGCAGACAAACACCTTCATCTTCAGGCAGGCCCGGCGGTGGTTGTGTGTTGGCGTGGCTGCAAGGAGAGAACGTGCTGAGAGGGGCTCCGTGGCAGGGACCCCAACCCCAGCACCCCGAGGCTGGGTGGGTGTGGACAGAAAGGGGGCTGGTACTGCCCAGGAGTGAGCTCTGCACTGGGGGAATGCAGCAGCACCCCAAATCCTGCACTGATGCCCTGCAGCAGCACCCCAAATCCTGCACCCATGCCCTGCACCGGCACCCCAAATCCTGCACCCATGCCCTGCACCAGCACCCCAAATCCTGCACCCATGCCCTGCACCAGCACCCCAAATCCTGCACTAATGCCCTGCACCAGCACCCCAAATCCTGCACCCATGCCCTGCACCAGAATCCCAGGCCTGAATAATCAGCTCCAGCATCCCAACCCAGCAGCAGTATCAGGCACCAACACTGCAACCCTGCAGCAGCAGCCCCTGAACCCTGGTCCTGCAGCAGCATCCTGCATCCTCCACCATCATCCCCCAGCACCCCATCGTGCACTGGCACCCCCATGTTTCCCCACACCCCTCTCTGTTTCCTGCATCATGTAAACAATCCCTCCCCCTGTCCCTTTGCTCCTTCAACCCCTCCAGGAGCTCCAGGTTCCCACTCTTAGAGGGGAAACAGCTGCCCAGTTTTGGGGGTTCAGGGGAATCAGCCAAGGGGGACGCAGAGGGGCCTGACTGGGGTGGGACTGAGGGGACCCAGCTGGGGTGGGAGAACCTGAGGGGACCCAACTGGGATAGGATTGAGGGGACCTAACTGGGGTGGGAGGACCTGAGGGGACCCAACTGGGATAGGATTGAGGGGACCCAGCTGGGGTGGGAGGACCCAAGGGGACCCAACTGGGGTGGGACCTGTGGTTTGGGGGCTGTGTGGGGGTCCTGCCCTGGTGCCCCACGTACACATGTAGTAGCACTCACACATGTAGCAGCACTCACACACGTAGTAACACACATAGTAGCACTCACATATGTAGCAACACTCACACGTGTAGTAACACTCACACATGTGGCAGTACTCATACATGTAGTAACTCACACATGTACTAGCACTTACACATGCAGTAACTCACATGTGTAGCAGCACTCATGTGTAGCAACGGTCACATGTGTAGTAACTCCCACGTGTAGCAGTACTCACACAGGTAGCAGCACTCACACAGGTAGTAACTCACACATGTAGCATTACTCACATATGTAGTAACTCACACATGTAGCATTACTTGCATATGTAGCAACTCACACATGTAGCATTACTTACATATGTAGTAACTCACACGCGTAGGATTACTCACACATGTCGTAACTCACAGGTAGCATTACTCACACATGTAGTAACTCCCACAGGTAGCATTACTCACACATGTAGTAACTCCCACATGTAGTAACTCCCACAGGTAGCATTACTCACACATGTAGTAACTCCCACACGTAGCATTACTCACACATGTAGTAACTCCCACACGTAGCATTACTCACATATGTAGTAACTCACACATGTAGCATTACTCACACATGCAGTAATTCATGCATGTAGCATTACTCACACATGTAGTAACTCACACAGTAGCATTACTCACACATGTAGTAACTCACACACGTAGCATTACTCACACATGTAGTAACACACATGCAGCATTACTCACACATGTAGTAACTCCCACAGGTAGCATTACTCACATATGTAGTAACACACAGGTAGCATTACTCACACATGCAGTAACTCACATATGTAGCATTACTCACACATGTAGCATTACTCCCACAGGTAGCATTACTCACATATGTAGTAGTACTCCTGGCCCGCACGGAACTCGTAGCCCAGCGAGAAGGCGCTGTAGCGCTGGAACTTCTCCGAGAACTTGATGGGGCTGTGGGGCGCGTGGGGCCGGTTGCACTCCCAGCGCTTGAAGCCCTGGCTGGTGTTGCAGGTGCGGTAGCCCTCCGCGTTCACCATGTAGAGCACGTACTGCTCCAGCCGGTGCTCGGGCACCGAGGCGTTGTAGTGAGGGCAGTAGATGTCCAGGTAGTCGTTGACGTTCACCTGCACCGTGTAGCCCTCCCGCCGCAGGCTGCGAGGGAAGAAAGGATGGGAGGTCAGCGTTGGGGAGGCGTTGCACTGCCCCAAAAAGGGTTCTCCAAGGAGAGCCAGAGGCTGGATGAAGTTGCAGCGAATTTTGGGGGCAGTGGTGGCCCCTGTTCAAGCCCTCTGTGAAGCCCATGACACAGTGGCACCCCTGCACAGCCTGAACCTCACGAGTGAAGCAGAATCCCTGTCCTGGAGGGCACGGGTGGACCTGGGGGTGGGCACAGGTGCTGCTGGGACAGGTGTCAAACCACACGTACAGGTGGGATGGGCATGAGCACGGGCATATGAGACAGCCTCAAAGAGGAGACGACTCACAGACACACCCAGAAGGACATCAGGGTGCCACAGGCATCAGGTTCTCCACGGGACAGCCCGTGGGCGTGCGGGGGACCCCGGAATTCCTTGGAATTCCTCGGAATTCCCCAGCATTCCCCATTTCCAGCAGCCTGGAGCCGACCCACCGCTGCCGCCCACCACGGCCCTGGCACGCGCCGCAGCTCGGAGCCAGGATTTCTCACCCTGCTCCGGCTAATCCCGTTAGTTCGTTAATGCCGTAAAGGGTGGCCCTGGGGGAGCCTCATTTACATTGATTAGGAGCAGCAATCCCCTCAGATCCACTCAGGAGAGGCTCCGCTGGCTCCTAATCCGCGCCCGACGGAAATCCCGGCCTCGGTAATCCTCGCCGCCGCGCTGACCCGCTGCTCCTGCCAATTAATTACCACCCGGCGCTGGCTCGGCACCGAGCCTCCGCCGCCGCGGCACCGGACCCTGACCGGACCCGCATCCCGCAGGACGCGGACAGCAGCATCCCGGCACGCGTGGCCGCTGTGGAGCTCCAGCTCCGGGAGCATCGCTCCGGATCACCCTTTCCCCATTCCTCAGGGCAAACCCCACTCCGTGCGGCCCCAAAGCATCACTCGGGGTTCCCTTTGCCGCGGGTGGGGGGTTCGCCGCCCCTCCCGGAGCCCAGCGGCTCGCTGGGTCTCTCTCCCCGGCAGGGCTGGGCAGGCAGCGGGCAGGGCTGCGCGTGCAGACGCCCCACCCTGCACCATCGCCCCCGGCGCTGTTTGAGGAGCCCCGGCGCTCCGCCAGCGCCCGCGGCACCGGAGCCGAGCTCCGAGACAGAACCGTAGCGGGACGCGGTGACGGAAGGCAAAGCGGGGGGACAAGAAGCGCTGCCTCCGGTACCGGGGGGGCAGCAAGGGGGAAGCTGATGGCAAAACTCATCACTCGTGGGACAGGGAGCGCAGCCCCACGCGGCCCCTCCCTCGCTGCGCAGCCGCTATTCCGCAGCCCATCCCGGCACCCGCCGGCAACTGCTCCGCCGGGAAGGTGCTGAGGCAGCCACCCTTGCTGAGCGGGCGCCGGGACCTTTCATCTTCCCCCTTTGATGTGGTGGGAAGGGGGGGGCGGGGGGAGAAAAAGGCTTGTTATTAAAGAAATGGCCCCAAGGAGAAAATTGCAATTAACTCCACGCGGGACGCAGAGCTGGGACGCCGGCGTACCCCAATAGCAGCTGCCCCACACCGGGGCGGGCACCCGCAGCTGGGGCTCCCCACAGTTGTGCCATGGGACAGAGGGACTAGGAGAGGTGTCACGAGTGACACTCTGTCACGGGGTGCTGGGGAGAGGTAACCCCCGTTCCCCTGGGGCACCCAGTGCTGAGGAACAGCCCCCTGGGAGCCCAGGCTGGGGCTCGTTAAGGAACAGCTCATTAACAAGTGTGGCTGCTGATAAACAGCCTCACTAACGAGGCACCGAAGTGTCCCCTGGGCTGGGGGACAGCAGCACCCATGGCAGGGTGCAGGAGCCCCAGCTGGTGTGGCAAGAGACCCACGGGCATTGCCAGGAGCCCACAGGGAGCACCAGAAGCTGGGAGAGGCTGGGGAATGGCCCCATATGGGGAGAGCCACAGGGCCACCACAGCCCGAGGCACATCCAGGTGACCCCAGCAGCAGCTTTGGTCACAACACTGTGTCCCTGCCATGCTTGGGTCCTGCACAGTCACTGCAGAGCAGCAACTCTAGATACCCCCAAATCCCTCAGTGCAACGGCCCAAATGCTCCAAGATCTGCTGACAGCACCATCCAGGGAGCCCGTGGGCCTTGGTTTGGGATGGAAGGGCAGGAAGAGACACTCGGAGAGAGGGACTCTGCCTCTTTTCTCACCAGCACCCATCCCAGAGCAGGCACGGGCTGCCTGGTCCCTTCCAGCTCCACAGATACCGGGAAGCACCATCCCCCGGGCTGGGATGGACCCTCCACACCCCCGACTCTGGCAGCCATGGCACGGCCGGTGGGGCCGGTGGGCTCTGGCAGTGCCCGAAGGGTTAAGTGCGGGAGGAGAACGGGCAGCATCACTTCTGCACGACTGCGTTTGTAGAGCAGGGCTTGGCGAGGCGGTGGTACCTTCCAGCAGCCTGTCATGCTGGGCAGATGGATGTCCCCTGGCAGCACCGGCCCCGGGCTCAGTGCCCACCGGCCCCGCACCAGAGGGACGCTGGTGGCACTCTGGTGGCACCCTGGTGGCATCTCTGGCTACCTGGCACGCCGCAGCCACCGGTGAGCCGGGCGGGCGGGCGCTCCGCTCCCATCTGCTGCCATAAATCCGGGCTGCGTGCCGCACGCTGGCTCCCACACTGCCGGGGAGCGCCTGGTGCACTGCAGCACGCCCTGGCAGCGGTGGCACGGAGGGACCGGACCCCCGGCGGGACCCCCACCCTACAGAGACTCATTCCAGTGGTGCTGGAGAGGCCTGGAGGGCAGCAGGGCCAGAGCCGGGCTCAGCACCCCGCAGTGTTGGTGCCAGCAGTGAGGAGCAGGGCAGTGTGGTGTGTCCTCCATGTGGTGCCCCCCAGCACTGGGCAGCCCCCAGCACAGCCAGGCTCTTTGTTCGGCTCCAGCAGCTTCTTCCTTTTGGCGCATCCGGGGCCCATCCATCACCCAGGGAACAAAAAAGTGCCATTGATTTACGAGTCCCCTTCCCGTCACCCCGCGCCACAGCGAGAGGCAAAGGCGCATCGACCGCTGCGGCCGCTCCATCCCCACCGGACGGAAGGACAGACAGACAGACAGGCCACCCGCCCGTCCATCCTCCCGCACCCAGCGCGGGGGAGCCGGGGGGCTCAGCGCAGCCCTCCCCACGCAGGCAGCGCTGCACAGTCACGGCGCCCAGACGGCCACGCACACGCGCGCTGGCTCGGCAGACAGCGCCTGCGACGCAGCCCACGCACACGGGTGGCACCGAGCCACAGCACAGCCCCCCCGGCCTCGCCTGGCGCAGCCGCAAGGCGCGGGCGCTACCGGCACACGGTGTCCCCGGGGCCACCTCCCTCCGAGGGGGGGAAGGCGAGGGCTGATCCGCACGTGGAGGGAGCGGGCAGCGCCCGGCGGGACAGGGAGAGCCGTCGCCGAGCTCGCCGGGACTCCAGCAGCACCCTACAGGTGCCCCCCGTCGCTATTGACGGCCATGCTATCCCTGTAATCCCGGCTAAAGCCGGCACCTTCCCGTGTTGCTAACAAGATCAATGAGGTTTCTAATTGGGTTTTAATTAAACCATCAATCTGCAACCGGTGACTCAATTACCAGCCCGGGCAGGAGCAGGTGGCCCCGGCCCTGTTGCACCCCGACACCGCGGCCGCTTCTCCCACGGGAACGCCGCCGGTGCTGCCGGGGCTTGGTGCCGCCCCGCGCCGTGACTCACGGGGCACGGCACGCTCTGCCCATGGGCACCGCTCCTTCCGCGCACGCCTGCGTGCTTGGGCCTCTTGGGTGCCCAGCCTGGAGGGCACAGGCATGGGGTGGGAGCTGGCCGAGCCCCCCAGCCAGTCCTGGGGGGTGTTTTTGTCACTGTCCCTAAATTCAGCTCCACAGGTGGGCACGGAGCTGCCCCTGCTTGGGCACGGCTGCCCAGCACCTCCTGCTGGATGTCCCCAAACCCGCGGGTCCCTCGTGCTGTGGGTGACGACTCCTCAGCCCTGTGGGTGCCCGTGGGTGGGGTGGGGGGATCTGGCCAGGCACTGCCCTGG
Organism: Basileuterus tristriatus; assembly: GCA_035047985.1. NCBI lineage: Eukaryota > Metazoa > Chordata > Aves > Passeriformes > Parulidae > Basileuterus > Basileuterus tristriatus. The sequence goes on along the minus strand of JAWWMR010000103.1, from coordinate 4,731,152 downwards.
TGTTGGGGTTTGGCTGCTGCAGAGGAGCCTGGGCCCCTCCGGACGTGCTCTGCAGGGCCGTGACTCCTCTCCTGTGTGAGACACTCCCCAGCTCTGCACTGAGGCTTTCCAGAGCTCACTCCAGCCCTCTCCAGGGCCCACTCCAACCCTCTCCAGAGCCCACTCCAGCCCTGCTGCCTGCAGCACAGCCTGGGCCCGATAAAAGCCACCCTGAAGAGGTGAGCGTGGTGGCAGTGCTGGGGCTGGGGGGAGCTGCACGAGCTGTGTGCCTGCACAAAGTGCCACAACCTCCTTGCACACAGGTGGGGCCTGACCCCCACACCACAGCCAGGCACCCTGTGTACCCCTGTGTCACCACTCCCCCCACTCTGCCCCCTCCATGGCACCCAGTGCCCTCAGAATGAGCATCCTCAGGTCCCAAATCAGTCAGTGGCACAGTGTGGTACACCCCAATCTGCTCTGGGGTGATTCTTGGGGTGCAGCAATGTCAGGAGCACTGGCCGTGTCTGTCCGTGAATTGCTGTCCCCATTTTGGCAACTGGGACACGCAGCAGGGACAGAGCCTCCAGCATGCCAGGGCCCAGCTTGTCTGGGGGCACTCCAGGAGCCCCTGACTCTGCTCAGTGGGACACCCCAGGGTCACAGGCCCTAAAAAAGCTGCTGCTGGCTGGACATGGCTGTCCTGCACCTTCGTCCCATGCCACCAGGCCTGTTCCTGGCAGGACTGGGGAGTGGAGGGCAGGGATGAGTCAAGGGTCATCCCACACCCTCAGGGCTTGCTGGCTGCCACCAGGGGAGGTGATGGGACAGACGGATGGAATGCACAGCTGGACCAACAACCAGGCCGAGCAGGAGCAGGATTTGAGGATCCCACCTCCACACCTCCCCTGGGCTTTGCCAACACACCCCAAACCCATGGCATGAGGGGTGTTCTGCCTGCCTGGGGACCCTTCCTGGCCTCCTGGCACCCCCAAACATTCCTTGTGTGGCCAAAGGGGCTGAGCTGCCACCAACCCCCTGCTTCCCAAGGCACCATCCGGCTGCTCCCTGGGCTGCCCCTCGTCCTGTCATCCCGCTGAGGGCACCAACAGGGGTACCCAGGGTAGCATGGCAGGAACCCCAATAAATCTGTGGCCAAGGAGTGGCCACAGCCAGCAACCTCCTCCTCCCCGGAGAGCCCCGCAGGGCCGCGCTGGGCTTGTTTATGGCTCCACTTGCAGCAGGGTTGCTGGGATTTGCAGGCTGCGGCCCAGGGAGCCTAATTCCCCCCATAATTTATCTAATCCAGACACTTTGCCGTGCGGCTATAATTGCGTCCGAGCTGCCGCACTGCCTAACAATAAATATCAGCTCCGGAGTCCCTGGGACACGGCTCTGCCGCAGCCGCCCCCACCGCGCCGCCCATGCCCTGAGCCGGACGCCGGCAGCCGCGCCAGACACGCCTGCGCAGGGGGTGCGGGCATCTGGCTGCGACACCCCCGCCTTGGCACGGCCCGGGCACTGCCAGCCCCTCCGCCCTGTCCCCCGAGAGGTGCCAGGGCAGCGGCAGGTCACGGAGGAGATGGGCTGGGGGAGTCACGGAGAGACAAGGGTGAGGGTGGCACAGCTGCCAGCGTCGTGGCGATGCCACGGTGTGGGGAAGAGGTTGGGGGTGCAGGGGGTCCGGGCAGAGCAGGGGGGTGCGGGAGGATGGATGCTGAGTGTGGAGGCACCTCGGCATTGTGCTGCGCCTCGGCACGTCGCACACACGCACGATTTATGGGGCCCGAGCTTCCGCCTGGCGACACAATCTCAATGGCAGGGGAGGGGGCTGCCGGGGCTGCTCCCACCCTGCACAAAGGGGTGTGGGATGGGGGGGAGAGCCCAGGAGAGCCCCTGCACCGACGGGCGCCAGAGGATGCTCTGGCTGGATGCGTGTCCCCGCCACACCCCTGGGCACTCGCACCAGCGAGGGACCGAGAGGTGGGCGATGGCAGCAGGCGCAGTTCCCCGTGGAGGGGTCCACGGACGCACCACAGGAGCGCAGCCCCCATTTCCCGAGAGGGTCCAGCCCAGACCGTCCCCATCCACATCGGCTCTGAGCTGTGGGTGCGCCGGCGAGGGCAGGGCAGCCCCGGCGCAGGGTGTGAGGGAGGGGCTGGGCGGCCAAGGCCGCCGACCCCCGACTGCTCCGCTCCCGGTGGCCGCTCCCACCCTCCGCTCTCGCCCCCCGCTGTCCCCGCAGCCCCGGAGCCGCCCTGGGGGTGCCACGGCTGCCAGGCAAAGGCGGTGGGGGGCGGCGGGCACCTGTCGGGCCCCCCCGCCTCCGCCGCGCCGCCGGTGCCGCTCCCGCACCCAGACATGCGGGGGGCGCGACTGGCGGGGGGAGCGGGACCCGTGCCCTGCCCGTCCCGGCGCACCGGGAGATGGATGCCAGGGGGAGCCGGGCTCTCCCCGCTGCCCCCAGTGGGTCAGCGCTGGCGGGGGGGGCTCCTCCCCCGGTGCCCACGACCCCGTCGCGCCCGCACCGGGAGCCGCCGAGCCCCGCCCGGCAGCGCGGCCACGGGGACACGAACCGGCCGGGCGGCTGCCCCCCCCCGCCGCCGCAGCGATCCCC
>JAWWMR010000103.1:4714480-4727816 GCA_035047985.1 Basileuterus tristriatus | reverse complement strand
CGCGCGCTCCCGCCGCCACCCCGGGCCCGCCCCGGCACCGGCACCAGGCTCGGGGCTGCGGGTCCCCGCACGTGGAGACACCGGGGCCGGGTCCCGGGAGGACAAGGCGGCACCGGGGTCTCGCCGGGACCCCCATGAGCGGGGGGCGTTACCTGTGTGGGGTCCTGCTGCCATCGGGGTCTCACTGGGACCCCCGTGGGTGCTCCCACACCTTGGTGCACCCCTGCGTGTCCCTGCGGGGTCCGGTGCCACTGGGATCTCCCTGGGACACCCGCAGCCGGGGGCAGCAGGGCCAGGAGCCGGCGGGGTTGGGGTCGCTGCGTTTGAGAGCTCCGGGCCGTGGGGCAGCAGCCCCTGTGGGTCTGTGGGAGCCCTGGGTGCGGGCTCAGGGCCCCAGAGGGTCCTCCCGGTGCTGCTGCCAGTGCCATGGGGGTCACACGTGCTCACAGAGGGGTTTGGCCACCCTGGAGGCGCAGGAGTGGGTGGGAGGGAGTGTGCCCGTGTGCCAGGACAGCCTGGCTACCGAGGAACACGGACACAGTGCCAGGCTCTGCCGCCTACCCTGACCTCCCTCAGGAAGCAGCACTTGGCCAAGTGCCCACCCACATGGGCAGGCCCTTGTTCTTCTCACACCCCAAGGGTTTGTAGGATGGAGGTTCCCGGGGGAGTCCCGGGGGCTGGGGGGCTACCCTGGGTGTGGGGATTGAGCTGAGTGCCAGCTCCCACTGCCCGTCCTCGGTGGGATCCCTTAGCAACTGCCGTGCAGCGCTGCCCGGCAGAGCCCAGTGCCAGGTGATCGGCGCCCTGGCACATGTGGGCACGCATGGGCACGCTCGCACTGGCACGGGCACGCGCAGCTCAGCAGGGACGCGCAGCTCAGCAGGCACACACAGCCCAGCGGGCACGCGCAGCCCAGCGGGCACACACAACCCAGCGGGCACATGCAGCCCAGCGGGCACACACAGCCCAGCGGGCACACTCAGCTCAGTGGGCACATGCAGCTCACTGGGCATACTCAGGCCAGCGGGCACACACAGCCCAGCAGGCACATGCAGCCCAGCGGGCACAGTCAGATCAGTGGGCACACGCAGCTCAGCGGGCACACTAAGCTCAGGCGGCACACACAACTCACTGGGCACACGCAGGTCACTGGGCACTCTCTGCTCAGCGGTCACATGCAGTTCACTGGGCACACACAGCTCAGTGGGCATGCGCAGCTTGCTGGACACATGCAGCTCACCAGGCATGCACAGCTTGCTGGGCACACACAACTCAGTGGGCACACGCAGCTCAGCGGGCACACTCAGTTCAGCAGGCACACTCAGTTCAGCAGGCACACTCAGCTCACTGGGCACACTCAGCTCAGCGGGCACACTCAGCTCAGTGGGCACATGCAACCCAGCGGGCACACTCAGCTCAGCGGGCACACACAGCCCAGTGGGCACACTCAGCTCAGCGGGCACACTCAGCTCAGTGGGCACACTAAGCTCACTGGGCACACACAGCTCAGAGGGCATACAGCTCACTGGGCACACTCAGTTCAGCGGGCGCACTCAGCTCAGTGGGCACACACAGCTCAGAGGGCACACGCAGGTCACTGAGCACTCTCTGCTCAGTGGTCACATGCAGTTCACTGGGCACACACAGCTCAATGGGCATGCGCAGCTTGCTGGGCACATGCAGCTCACCAAGCATGCACAGCTTGCTGGGCACACATAGCTCAGTGGGCACACACAGCTTACACAGCACACGCAGCTCAGGGGGCACACTCAGGTCAGTGGGCACACACAGTTCAGTGGGCACACTCAGCTCTGCGGGCACACTCAGGTCACCAGGTGTACGTAGCTCAGAGGGCACATGCAGTTCACTGGGCACACTCAGCTCAGGGGACGCAGCTCAGGGGGCTCAATGGGCACATACAGCTCAGTGGGCACACGCAGCTCACTGGGCACACTCAGCTCAGGGGGCACACTCAGCTTAGCAGGCACACACAGCTCAGGGGACACAGGTCACTGGGCACACTCAGCTCACTGGGCACACGCAGCTCACAGGGCACACGCAGCTCAGGGGGCACACGCAGGTCAGTGAGCACACTCAGCTCACTGGGCACACTCAGCTCAGTGGGCACACGCAGTGCACCCCCAGCTCCCACATGGGGCCACCATCCCCAGCCCAGCAGCCTCTGCCCCGGCAGTGCCGGCGTCGTGCATCACCTGGAGCTTTGGCAGCCTTGAGGAGCTCGTGAATGAAAGCAGGAGTTCCCAAACCGTGGCTGGGCTTGCTGAGCCGGCCCGAGCTGCTCCTGCCAGGAGCTATCTCTCTGGCGTGGTGAGCGTGGCCAGGGTGGTGCTGTGCCAAATGTCATCTTCCCATGTCCCCAGCGGGCCTGGTGACTCTCAGGTGCCCTGTGTTGAGTCTTGGGGGATCTCCTGGCTCCCCGGAGTTTTGGGAGAAGCTCAATGTGGGAGGAGAACCACCCCATTTCCCCTCAAGGTCCCTTTGGCCATGTGGATGCTGCCCTAGGTCATGGAAGGGGGACAAGGAGGATGATGATGGGCAGGGCCCCTGGTGCCACTCAGCACTGTGGGAGACCCAGTGCTGTGATGCCCACGGCAGGGCTGTGCCCCAGTGCCATTCCCCGCCCATACTGGTGGCACTGGGAGCCCAAACCCCTGCCAGAGCCCCGCCAGGAAGGGGGAGGGGGCCAGCGGAAGGGCCCGGAGGACCAAAAAAGCCTCTATTAATTATTCATCCGAAGAAGTGAAGTGAAGAAAACACAACACGTGGAAAAGGGCTCTGGCTGCCTGGGGGTGGGAGCGGGGGAGAGCTGGGGAGGGGGGCGCAGGGGCCGGGGTGAGGTGGCAGCGGCAGCGGTGGCATCCCAGGGTGCCGCACACCTCTGGGAGGACCCAGAGCACCGCGCTGCCACCATGGAAACGCCTTGGCTCGGCAAACCCATGGCAACACCCACCTCCACATGGAAACCCCCCCCCCGCTCATGGCAACGCACGCTCCGCCGTCAGCACCCGCACCACGGGGGGACCCCCGCCACGCACGGCCGTGTGCGGGGACACGCAGGGACACGGAGGGACACGGAGGGACACACCCGGGGGGCAGAACACAGCCCTGAGCATCGCGGGGTGTGCGGGTGTCAGCGCCCAGCAGGAATTACTCCTGGAATTACACACAGAGGGGGCTTGGCCGCGTTTGGGCACAACGGGAGGCAGTGGCTGTGGTGGGATGGCCGGGGACACACCCTGGTGGCTTCGCTCTTGGAGGGATGTGAGGCCTTGAGCTGTCCAGAGCAAGGGCATGGAGCAGCCCTGGTTCTCCCTCTCTCTCCTCCACGCTGTGCCCATCACAAGGACCAGCAGCTTTCGGCGTCAAAGCGGTGGGGAAAGCCTCGCACCTGCCGTCCATGAGCCCCGAGGGGCTGGAGCGTGTCCCCGGCGGGACAGGGGACTCGCTTGGCCCGCCTGGGTTAATGTTTAACCGCGGCTTCCTGTGACAGAATGTCGCAACCGCAGAGCAGAGCCGGCATTCAATAAATCATCGCGCTGGGCTGGGAGCTGGGCTGGGGGAGTGGGGAGGGGGCAGCGCCCAGCCGAGCGAGAGGGGGAGCCGATAAATAATTCATTAAATAAATAAACATGGTGAGAGTGCGGGGAGGAGGCAGGAGTGTAACCAAGAAAGGGCTCGGTGAACGCGGGCATGAAATATTCACCAGCCACACCTAGCAGGGCCCAACGCGCTGAGCTCAGGGCTCCCGGCCCGCCCGCGGGAGCCAGGTGCCGGCACGTGTCCAGCCAGACACGGCGAGAACAAGCCAGAGGCATGCAGAGAGCACGGCCTGGGTCGGGGAGCAGGCAGCTGGCAGGGCTGGCATGGCCGTGTCCTGGCTCCTGGTGGCGTTTGGGGCAGCTCCTCACAGCCCCATGTGGGTATTTGGGCACGGGTCTGTCCTGCCAGGCGGGCACGCCTGGGGCACGCTCAGCACACACCGTGTGCCCGGCAGCCCTGCTCCTCCCTGCCCCTTCCCTTTTATATCCCGTGTCAGTCGTTAAATTTGAATGAAGCCTCACGGATGGTTGCGCCGCGCCAGCGCCTTGACGAGCGCTGGGCGGGCATCGCCTCGGGGAAGGCACAGGGGCTGAGCCTTCCCGTTTCCCAGGGAGAGGGGGGAAAACCCAGCTCTGGAGGAGCCCTGGGGAACATCCTGGGGCTGGGCCTGGGCGTGCTGGCAGCGTGGATGCAGGGAGGTGAAGATGGGTGGTCAAATCCCTGGTGAGGAGGGAGAGCGGGGTCTAACCAGAGGGACCAGAGCGAGCCCTACTGCTCAGAGGGACATGGGAGAGATTGCTTAATTAGCGGCCTGGGTTAATTGATGCAGAGCTGGATTCTGTGGCCTTGCAGAGGAGGGTGAGTTGCCACCAGTGAGGGAGCAGCGGTGCCAGGCGGCGGTGCCAGGGCCGTCAGAGGAAATCAGTTTCCTGCTGGAGCCGCTGGATGAAGCCGTGCGTGGCTCCAGCCCCGCTGCTCCGCTGCCCGGCAGGAGGAAGCTGCAGGGTTCCTGCCCTGGCGCCAGGTGCCTGTTAGCCGGAACCCTGGCTCCAGCAGCTGTGCCAAATCTCACCCGCCCTGGGTGTGTGGGCACCCAGAGGTGGCAGCTGGGAGGTGAGAGCCACCAGCTCCTCGTGGCTCCCACGGCTGGCAGCCACGGTGCCAAGGTGAGCCCCGGTGAAAGGGGTCACCACTTGGTGCAGCACAGCCGTGCACACTGCCAGCTTAGCCCACCCTGGGTGCTGGACCGGTGTGCCAGGCAGTCCTGTCTGTTCCTCGTGCCACATCCTTGTCCCAGTCCTGTCTGTCCCCTGTGCCACATCCTTGTCCCAGCAGCCCACGCCGGCAGCGGAGGTTACCTGGCAGGAAGCGCCTGAGTCAGCAGCCGGCCCCGGGTGACTCAGCCGGCTCCTCTCCTCTCCAAACCTCAAGATCACTCCAATATCATCCGCCGGGGGCAGCCCCGGCCTCACTCCAGTCCCCTGCTGCTGTGACATGACCACGGTGTGGATGTGCTGGAGGGTGTGAGGGCTGTGCCAGGTGGGAGGCTTGGGTAGGGCAGGGCTGGCACATGGCCCCACTGCAGCCACAGCTCTCTGGGGAAGGGACAAGGACACCAGAGATGGGTTTGTGGCTGCCAACCAGAGCACCTGGCTCCCCACTGGCTCTGGAACATGCTCTGCTCATCCCGGCCATGCCACCCTGGTGTCCCTTGTGAGGTGTCTGGTGGTGTGTAAGTGTCATTAATCTGATGAAGGAGTGACAAGCAGCATCGATATCCTGCTCCCACTGCACACAGATCACGCCACAATTAGCATCTGGGAGCACTGGCAGAGGTGGCAGTGAAAGGGGAGGTGCCAGGGACAGACCCACAATGTGCCATGCTCTAGGTTGTCCCCGTCCCAGGTGATGCTGCCAGGGGACCTGCAGACCCTCAGGCCCAAATAAGGGCTGGGGATGAGCACAGGAGCCATCCTAGGAACCCCCAGCTGGCACTGAGCTTGGCAGTGTGGGGCTGCTCTGGCTCTGCCACCATCAGTGCCCACCTGCCCCTTGGGAACAGCCCATTCCCATCCCATTGCAGGCCACAGGTGACTGTCCCCAGGGAGAAGGGCAGGGTGACACCGTGGCCCTGCCTTGCTGCTGGGCAGAAGCACAGGGAAACAAAGGAGCCAACGAGCTGGGGGGGCAGGGGGGGACCGGGGCTAAGCGTGCAGGCGCAGGAGATTTCAGGGCCTGAAATATTCATCAGGGCTGAGGCGGCGCCTGCCGTCACCGCGGCCGCGAGCGATGGCACGGGGGGGCTTCAATCATGCATCGCTGGGAACGGCTCAGCAGAGGGGCTGGGGGCACCGGGAAAACGGGGGCTCCCTCCACTGCCTCACCAGAAATGGGGGCTCCCTCACCAGAAATGGCTCAGCAGAGGGGCTGGGGGCACGGGGAAAATGGGGGCTCCCTCCACTGCCTCACCAGAAATGGGGGCTCCCTCACTGGAATGGCTCACCAGAAATGGCTTACCAGAAATGGGGGTTCTCTCACCAGAAATGGGGGTTTTCTCACCAGAAATGGCTCACCAGAAATGGGGGTTCTCTCACCAGAAATGGGGGTTTTCTCACCAGAAATGGCTCACCAGAAATGGGAGTTCCCTCACCAGAAATGGCTCACCAGAAATGTCTCATCAGAAATGGGGGTTCCCTCCATGGGCTCACCAGAAATGGGGGTTCCCTCACCAGAAATGGCTCAGCAGAGGGGCTGGGGCCACAGAGAAAATGGGAGCTCCCTCCACTGACTCACCAGAAATGGGGGTTTTCTCACCAGAATGGCTCACCAGAAATGAGGGTTCCCACACCAGAAATGGCTCACCAGAAATGGGAGTTCTCTCACCAGAATGGCTCACCAGAAATGGGGGCTTCCTCCACTGGCTGCAGCTGCCCCAGGCCTGTGCTGCTGGCCAGGTGATGGGAGCTGGGTGCTGGACAAGGAACAGGACAGGAGGTGCTGCTGGCACTGCCAGGAGAGCACCAGGAGGTGCTGGCAGGTGTGGGGTGCCCCGTGCTGCTGGCAGGCGAGGGGTGCCCCGTGCTGCTGGCAGGCGTGGGATGCCCTGTGCTGCTGGCAGGTGTGGGGTGCCCTGTGCTGCTGGCAGGTGTGGGATGCCCTGTGCTGCTGGCAGGTGAGGGGTGCCCCGTGCTGCTGGCAGGTGTGGGATGCCCTGTGCTGCTGGCAGGTGAGGGGTGCCCCGTGCTGCTGGCAGCTGCCACTTGAGGGGCTGGCAGAGGACCCTGTGTGGGTGCAGTGTCCCTGCAGCCTGGCAGTGCCCAGCTGCTCCATCTGGGCTAGGTGGGGGTCCCATGGCTGGCTGTGAGCATGGCCCCGTGCCCCCCATGCAGGTGTTGCTGTCGCAGCCACTTTGTGCTCAGTAATTCAGAGCATCCACCCACCTGTGCTGCTCTTGCCTCTGGCCATGGGCTGGCCACACCAGCCAGTCCTCCTGCCAGCTGCTGGGACTGGCCTGGCCTGTCCCTGGGCACCCGAGGAGCTGCCCTGGTGCTGGTCAGGCAGCTCAGGCTCTGCCCTGGCTAACGAGCTCTTTGCCAGGCAAGCTCGTTAGCAGCTTGAGGATCAAAGGAGCACAGGGCATGTGGTGATGTTGGGAGCAGAGCTCAAGATGTTCCAGAGCTCCACCTCCACCTCCCTCACAGCATCCTTCTGCTGGAGAGGCCGTGAGCCTGGTGACACCCTGGCACAGAGCACCTCAGCATCCACTTGGGCACCTCCCCTGGGTGGGCACCTAGCCCAGCCTCTGTCCCCACTGTCTGGCTGCCCTGGAGACAGGGACACTGTGCTGGGGTGGTGCCCCGTGTCATTTGCATCCACACATTGAAATCCTAATCATTCTCCCCAGGGATGCAGAGATTGTCCCAGCACGGGGACCGTGCAGGCCCTCAGTCTGCAGCAGCTCCAAGCAGAGCTGGCAGCAAGGGCAGCTCCTGCCCATCCCTGCTCTGGCATTGTCCGGCAGGATTATTGTCCAGCAGGATTACATCACATTCTAGCACGTGCAAGGGCACAGGCACGACAGGACAGACGGACACAGGCACGGACACACAGCCACCCTGGCCCAGAACGGTGATTGCACGGGCAACATCTGTGCCTACACCCCTGCACGGGCACACCCACCGGTGCCAGGCTGTCTCACACACACCGACTGCCACCCTGGCCCCCGGAGCGGGCACACCTGGCAGCAGGGACTGGCCAGCTGCTCTCCCATCCCCCGGGGATGCAGGTGGGGTGTGCCAACCCCTGCCTGCGCCGGTGCCCGTGCCCTCATTGCTATGGCAGGAGCGGGCTCGGCGCGTGCAGCTCCGGTTAATTAAGCGGCGCGGGCCGGCTCCCTCCAAGCCCCCGCTGAGTGTTTTGCTCAATGATAACCTTGACGATGCACATCATCGGGAGGCTGCTCGGGGAACGAACGGCTGCTCCGGCCCCTGCACCCCCTGCTCAGCCCTGCTGAGGGGCTCTGGGGCTGCCCGGCCACGGGGGCATCACAAAGAGGTGGCACCACGAAGAGGTGGCATCAGGAAGAGGTGGCACCACGAAGAGGTGGCATCCCTGAGGGTGGCTGCCGGGTAGTGAGGGAGCTGGCCCGAGGTGGGTGATGGGCTCTCAGGGTCCTGTGCCCAGTGCCCGCTGTCCGGTCCATCGTGCCCAGTGCCTGGCATTCCCAGTGCCCTGCTCCTCAGGGCTCAGCGTGCGTGTCCCCTCAGCACACGTGTCCCCTCGGCATGTCGAGCCAGTGGCCCCGTTTCCATGGTGACACGGAGCCATTTCCCATCTCCGGGATGCTCTCGACAGCTCCGGGGTGGGCGCTGCCGCTGTTGCCCTTCGCCCGTGGGGAACAGGCAGGGATGGGCCCCGCTGCCCTGGGGGGGCTGTGCTCCCCCCTGTCAGCCCTCGGGGAGGGGCACCGAGCCCCGTGTCCCCTGTGTGCCCTGGGGCCACCCCGGGATGGCTGCAGAACCTGATTTTATCCTCGTGCCGGGCTGATGAGGGGTCTTTGGGGCCACGGCAGGGTTGGGTGGGGGCAGCGTGGCCGGGTGAGGGATCTGGCGCCAGGAGGGGGAACACCACAGAGACAAAGGGATTGTGCCCAGCAGGCTCATCCTAGTGCCACAATCCCTGTTGTGCCAGTGAGCCAGGCCATGCGGTGGGCACGGCCATGCTGTGCTCCCTCCTCAGTGCCTGCTGTGGCTCCCAGCCCCTGGCACGACACGGTTCTTTATCCCGCTCTCCATCTCCCTGCTGCCTATTACCATTTCCCATCGCTTGCTACGCCAGGTGATAAATTTTTCCTTCCCACTTTCTGAAGGTTTAACTCCCACCCACCTGGGGCACCCCACATCCTCACCCCAGCACCCCGGGGCTGGTGTGGGTGGCACTGGGGAGGGGGGTAGGGGCGGCCCCGAGGCAGGGGGGTGGCGAGACAGAAGGGATGGGCTAATGGAGCCCATTCCTTGAACAGATTCAATTTCTGCCGCGGCGGCTGCGGGGTGCGGAGCCATCAATTGGATTCAGGGGACGGGGAATCTGATTTGGAGCGGCCGCGCCATCAATTAGCCGTTATTGATGGCATTGCTCATTGGAAGTCGATGGGATTTGAAGCTGGTGGCAGCTCCTGCATACCAAACAACACTGGCTCAAGGACAGGGCCCAGACCTAGCACCCACTCTGGGGGTCCCACAGGAACCCCTTGGGAGTCCCTGAGGGTCTGGGGAAGGGGTGGTGCAATGGGTAACCCCCCTGGAATCACTGCATGGGTTCCTGCAAGGCACAGACGGCCAACATCCCTGCACAGGGGGCCTGCAGGGCACAGCTGTCCTGTGGGGGGGTTCTTTGGGGGATGCCCTCACTCAGCATCTCTGCATGGAGGTCCCACAGGGCCTGGTTGTTCCCTGGAATCCCTGAATTGGGGTTCCACAGGGTACAGCCCCCTGGAATCCCTGCATGGGTGTTCCAAGGGTACAGCCCCTTGGGATCCCTGCATAAGGGTCCCAAAAGGCATGGTTGTACCCTGAAATCCCTGCATGGGGGTTCTGCTGGGTACAGCCCCCCAGAACTCCTGCATGGGGGTCCCACAGGGCCTGGTTGTTCCCTGGAATCCCTGCATGGGTGTCCTGCAGGGTACAGCCCCCTGGAATCCCTGCATAGGGGTCTCACAAAGCATGATTGTCCCCTGGAAACCCTGCATGGGGGTTCTGCAGGGTACAGCCCCCTGGAATCCCTGCATGGGGGTCCCACAATCACCACCACCCCCGACATCCCCACCCACCACCCTACAGGCCCCATTGCCCCCCAGCATCCCCCCAGGTGGGTACTTTGGGGGCTGTCCCACCCAGCACCCTACCCGGGGGTCCCTTGGGTACGGTGCCCCCCAGGATGGTCTCACCCCCTCCTGGGGAGGGGAGGGTCCCACAGGAGATGCCCCCCTGCACCAGGCAGCCCCTGTGCCCCCCGGGGGGATGGGGGACCCCTCCCGCAGGGCAGTGGGGTGCGGTGGGGGAAGGGCAGGCAGCCGAGCGGGGGGAGGGGAGCGGCACGGTCGATGCTTTCTCTCTCAGCCTCTTGCCAAGCAGCTTCTCTCTCCCAGAAGCCATAAAACCTGTCTGACGTGCCCGGCACCACTGCGGCAGGCGGCCGGCAACGCCTGCACGGCCAGGGGCTGGGGGGGCCCGGCTGCAGGCGGTCCCGGGGGGGTTTGGGCCCCTCTGGAGCCCCTCAGGAGGGTGAGTGGGGGGCTGCACTCACGGGATGGGGGACTGAGAGTGCCAGGGAACTCTCCTGCTGTTGGCACAGTTGGGGCATGTGGCAGAGCCATGGCTCTGACAGGGACCTGGTTGTGCCATGGGATGAGCCCCCACTGATCCCCCTTTCACTCGGGAAGGGGGAACCCTGTAGCTCCCCACATCCCCCATTTTGGGCATCTTATGGGGTGTGTAGCAGATGGAGAGATGGACAGAGAGCAGCTGCTCTGTGGGCACCCCAACCACACCCAAAGGTGGCAAAAGGGACCAGGGTGCCTGGCTGGAGGCTTTGGGTGAGTGACCCCCAAGCCCACTGCCCCCTCACCCCCTGTCCCAGCGCTCATCCCACCACCAGGTGTTAATTACCAGCAGCTCGCCTGTAATTAAAGCTCTCCGGTGACAGGAGCTGACGACTCAATATCAAACTGCTGCAATTAAGGCCATGAGGGCTGCGCAGGGAGCGAGGGGCAGGGACACCCTGGAGGGGACACCCTGGAGGAGCCACCCTGGCACCCGAGCAGGGTTTGGGGGCACGGGCAGGGGCACGGCGGGGGCTGCACAGCCGGGGCGCAGCGATCTTGCAAATATTGTATTGCTCAGTCACTACCAAGGGTTAAAACCAAACCGAGGGCACGGAGGAAGGCGTCTTCCCAGAAGACAGATCAGCGTGTCCTCGCTGCAGGAGGACACGGCAGAGCGGCGGATGCCGCCATCGGAGCTGCTGCCCCGCTCCGGGCTCGGGGGTCCCTGGGCCCCAGGGGAGGGGGTCCGTGGGGAAAGGCACGAGATGAGGTGGTGGCCGTGGGGCAGAGCAGGCGTTCGCTGAGGGGACCCCAGCGCCGGGCCGGTGGCCGGTGGGGCAGCGCCGGGGTGCGGCAATCCCAGCGCAGGGACTCTCGGCAATCCCGACGTGCGGCGATGCGATGGCCCTGGGAGGGAGAGAGCCCCGTCCGGGGATGCTTGAGGGCAGCCCGCAGGTGCTCACCCAGTGCCCCAGAACCCCCTGCTGCCCCTCACCTTCCAGCCCGGAGCTCCCGGCCCCAGCTCGGCTTTGCGGAGGTCCAGCAGGCGGGTCATGGCCTGGGGCTGCCCCACGGGCTCGGGGGTTTGGCTGGGAGGAAGAGTCTGGAAGCGGCGTTGGGGCAGAGGAGCCCATCCCCCCGGCAGGGGCAGCGCCGGGGTCAGATCCAGAGCAGGGCCAGGAGCACGAGCGTCAGGCATGGGGTGCAGGGCTGCGATGGGACCGCGGTGCCCCGGGCAGGAGCCACATCTGCCGGGGCACAGGCAGGGGTCAGGGCGAGCCGGTTCCCGACCTCCCAACCCCGCCCCCGTACTCACCTTCGGGGCCCCCGCGCCCTCGGGGCTGCGAATTCGGCACCTCTGTCACCGGCTCTGGCGCTGAAAAAAAACCCCCACGGTGGTCAGGGAGCGGCTCCCGTGGGTTACGTGGAGGCTCCGGTGTCCCCCGGTGGGGAGTGGTGGAGCCCCCGAGTTTTGGGGCGCAGCCCCCCCGCCGGACTCACTGGTGCCTCGGCAGCAGACGGTGACGCGCAGCTTCAGGCATCGCCCGGCGCTCTCGGGGCTGGGCACGGCTGGGCAGGGGGGGTCAGCGGGGACCGGCTCCGGTGCGGCCCCCCCGGGACCCCCCGACGGCGGCTCCGCGCGGCCCGGGGGCGCCCCCTCCCGGCGGAACGCGGGGACCGCGCCCCCACCGCCAGAGCGCAGAGCCCCCCCCGGAGCCCGAACCGGGGACACCCCGAAACAGGGACACCCAGAGACCCCCTGCACCCCGAACCGGGGACACCCAGAGCCCACCCTGCACCCCGAACCAGGGACACCCGGAGACCCCCTGCACCCCGAACCGGGGGCACCCAGAGCCCACCCTGCACCCCGAACCAGGGACACCCCGATCCAAGGACACCCAGAGACCCCCTGCACCCCGAACCGGGGACACCCCGAAACAGGGACGCCCGGAAACAAGGACACCCAGAGCCTGCTCGGACCCCGAACCTGGGACATCCTGAAACAGGGACACCCCGAACTGGGGACACCCCGAACCGGGGGCACCCCGAACCAGGGACACCCCGAACCGGGGACACCCAGAGGTCACCCTGCACCCCGAACGGGAGACACCCCGAACCGGGGACATCCTGAAACAGGGACACCCAGAGACCCCCTGAACCCCGAAACAGGGACACCCCGAACCGGGGACACCCCGAAACAGGGACACCCCCGAACCAGGGGCACCTCGAACTGGGGACACCCCGAACCGGGGGCACCCAGAGCCCACCCTGCACCCCGAACCGGGGACACCCCGAACCCGGGACATCCCAAAACAGGGACACCCAGAGGTCACCCTGCACCCCGAACTGGGGACACCCCGAACCGGGGGCACCACGAACCGGGAACACCCCGAAACAAGGACACCCCAAACCAGGGACACCCAGAGCCCACCCTGCACCCAGAACAAGGGACACCCCGAACTGGGGACACCCAGAGCTCACCCTGCACCCGGAACTGGGGGCACCCCGAACTGGGGACACCCCGAACTGGGGACACCCCGAACTGGGGACACCCCGAACCGGGGACACCCCGACTCCTCCTGCCCCCCGCTAGAGCACCCAGAGCCCACCCTACACCCTGAACCAGGGGCATCCCGACCCCTCGTGTCCCAACCCCAGAGCACCCAGAGCCCACTCTGCAGCCCACCTCCCCACACATCCCCCATCCCAGAGCATCCAGACCCCACCCATGCACCCTGATCCCCTTGTGCCTCCCTCCACGGGCATCAGAGACCCCTTCAACCCCGATCCCCTTGTGCCACCCTCCAGGGGCATCCAGAACCCTTGTGCACCCCACACCTCCATGAATCCCCCACCCCAGGGCATCCAGAACCCCTGTGCACCCCACACCTCCATGAATCCCCCACCCCAGGGCATCCAGAACCCCTGTGCACCCCACACCTCCATGAATCC
>JAWWMR010000103.1:4689912-4701048 GCA_035047985.1 Basileuterus tristriatus | reverse complement strand
GACGCTCTTCCGATCTCCGTCGCGCATGGCCCCGGCACCGGCACCGGCACCGACCCCGCCCGGCCCGGCCCGGCCCGGGGGCGGAACTTCCTTGCGAGCGCCGTGGCCCCGTTCCGCTCCTCCGGCACCGCCCAGGCCGGGGCGGAGCGGGGGTGACTCCGTGTGCGCCGGGAGGGGCTGGTGGCGGCCGGGGGACGGCTGGGAAGGCGGTAGTGGTGATGGGGTGGGACCCCTCCCCATCCCGAGACCCCTGCCCTCATCATCCCGTAGAGTGGAGATCCCCACCTTCACCACCCCGGAGAGCAGAGCCACCCATCTTCATCATCTCATGCTCTGGAGACCCCTCCTTCATCATCCTGGGCACTGGAGACCCCCACCTTCACCATCCCGGAGAGCAGAGGCACCCACCTTCACCACCTCATGCTCTGCAGACCCCTCCTTCATCATCCTGTATACTGGAGACCCCCACCTTCACCACCCCGGAGAGCAGAGGCACCCATCTTCATCATTTCATGCTCTGCAGACCCCTCCTTCATCATCCTGGGCACTGGAGACCCCCACCTTCACCACCCCGGAGAGCAGAGGCACTCATCTTCATCATTTCATGCTCTGGAGACCCCTCCTTCATCTCCTGACACTGGAGACTCCCACCTTCACCACCCCAGAGAGCAGAGGCACACATCTTCATAATTTCATGCTCTGCAGACCCCTCCTGCATCATCCTGTGCACTGGAGACCCCCACCTTCACCACCTCGGAGAGCAGAGGCACCCACCTTCACCATCTCATGCTCTGCAGACCCCTCCTTCATCATCCTGTGCTATGACGACCCCACCTTCACCACCCCGCATGGCAGAGCCCCCTGCCTCCATCCCCCCAGGCAGGAGAGACCCCCACATCCCCCAGCGTCACCAGCCCTGCCTTTATCTCCTCGTGCAATGGAGACCCCCACCTTCACCACCCTGAAGAGCAGAGACCCCCGCCTTCATCATCCCAAACAGCAGAGACCCCCACCTTCATCATCCCAGACAGCAGAGACCCCCACCTTCATCATCCCAAACAGCAGAGACCCCCACCCTCACAAGCCAGACACCACAAAGCCCCACGTTCACCTTTTTAAAACCAGATATAAATAAGGAGACTAAGAAAAAGATTGTGTCAGGTTTTTTTCCTTCTTTGTGACTGGTCTTTGTGAAGGGAGGTCGCTTCCTTGGAAGATTTCTTCCCCCTCTTTTTCCACACAGAAAACTTTGATTTATTATGAAACACTGCCGTCAACAAAAAGGACTATTTAAAGCAAAGAAACATATTTAGTTTCCTTCCTCTGTTGATCAGATTTTACATACAGAAGACCCCCCCACTTCCATCTTCCCTATATCCTCTTTCAACCCCCTGGCAGATGCACCCCACAGACCCCATTTCACACCATGCATGGGGGCTGCAGGCTGCATTGCTGCTGTCCTGCAGGAGCCTGGGGTCTGTGACACCACCGGCAAGACACGAGCTGCCACCCCCTCTGAGACACCACAGGAGCCCTGCTCCATCCCATTCTCCATTTCTGGGAGCAGGAAGATGATCCAAGCAAGGCTTTATGGCCTATCTGGGTCACCAAAATGTTCTCCTGAAATGGGTTCCTCCCCCTGGTGTGTGAGAGGCCAATCCCAGCCAGAGCCGAGGGATTTGATTGATCTTCAGTTCTGTGCAGGGGTCGATCCCCAATGCAACCCCAAATGAGCAAACTGTTTGGTATTTCTGTGTGGAAGAGGTTTTACAGCGATTTCTGTGAGCCAGAGAAGTTTGAGAAGAGGATTTGTATTTACCCCTGAATTTTCTACCAAAGTTGTTGACATAGAAACCAAGAAAAAAGAAGGATAAATAAAAGAAACCTGCAACTGCCTGTTCCAAGGAGCACTTTGTTTGTCTTTCCTGACCAATGAGTAAAGTGTAAACTTATGAGTTTTGTAGGAATGTATAAAAAGCATGCATGCTGAAATAAAAACATTTTGAAGCCTTCTGAAAATAGAGTGTGTTGCTTTGCATTATCTCTGTCTCCACTATGACATTTCTACACCTTAGCAAACAAGTATTAAACATGGTCTGCAAGTTACACAGTTCCTCATTAATTAGTATTAATGAGTATTTTCTCTTCTATTGGTTAAATGAGTCTCTTGCTTCTCATGCTAATTAGGGTGGAGGAGAACCAGTGTTCTCCTTTTGGATCAGTGGGTTTCTTGACTCAGTGGTTGTGATCTTCCCCTGCTGCAATTAGCCATTTTGCCCTTTTGGCTGATGCCTGGCCTTGTTTGTTCCTCTCCATCTCGTGACTGTGTGGCCAAATGTCCCTGATCTGTGTCTTCAGTGTCCCACGGGCTCTGGTCCCCAGATTTATTGGCCGAAGTTTCTTCTCTCTACAACTGCTGAGGCTTATTAAACCTGCAATTACTGACACGTAATTACACAGAATTTCTCTGTTGGGAAGATGAACATCAGGGTGTTGAGCTTTTACTGGGTCTGGTGTCTTCAAAGAGACACGAGCAGCTGTGGGTTCCTGTGAGGTTGTTCATTGCATGAATACATCAGTCTAGAAGGCGAGAGTTCAGGGTGTGAAAATCCACGTTAAAAGCTTTCCTAGTATAGAGTCCCAAGCTGGAGTTTGGGTTATACATTAGAGGGGAATCTTTGGTATCAGGTGTTCTGGGAAGTCTATACCTCTTAAGTAGCTCAGAAATGGGAAAAGAGAGAGAGAAATTAGGATAAAAAGGAGGCTGCATCCTCCAAAAATTGGAGAGACCCCAGGGGAATGCTCCATGGCCTCTCCCTTTATTCAAATAAAGTTAAAGGACGCCTCTGTCTCCTTTTTGGACATAAACCTCTGGTGTTTGTGGATTAATTTTCCTGACAAACCCCTGCATTCATTTCCCTCGCTGAGGAGCTCAGAGACTCTTGCATTCCAACGCACCCAGTGCAGCAGAGCTCACCTGAAACTGGGTTCAGTTTCAGGGGTTCTGAACACAACGGAAACCGTCAGGCAGGACCTGCAACAGTGCAGCAGCAACGCTGGAATCCTCTCTCTCGCTCTGCTGTTCTTCCACCCAGACAAAGCTGGAGGGAGCAGCAGCAGCCCTGGCATGAGGCTAACTTCCATAAAAAATTAAAAATTTAGAGAGAGGGTTATACATAAGAGGAGAATTTTTGGCATCAGGTGTTCCAGGAAGTCTGTACCTCTCAAGTACCTCAGAAATGGGGAAAGAGAGAGGGAAATTAGGATAAAAAAGAGGCTGTGACCCCCAAAAATTGGAGACACCCCAAGTGAATATCCCATAGCCTCTCCCTTATTCAAATGAAGTTACAGGACCCCTCTGTCTCCTTTTTGGACATAAACCTCTGGTGTTTGTGGATTAATTTTCCTGACAAACCCCTACATTTATTTCCCTCCCTGAGGAACTCAGAGAGTCCAACACCCCCAGTGCAGCAGAGCTCAACTGAAACTGCCGAGGGGTTTCGAACACAACGGAAACCGTCAGGCAGGACCTGCAAGGATTATGGAGTTTGTGATTATGGAGTTTGTGGGTTGGTTTTCATGACAAGGTCCTGCATTCATTTCCCTCCCTGAGGAACTCAGAGACTCTTGCATTCCCTTCCTGAGGAGCTCAGAGAGTCCAACACACCCAGTGCAGCAGAGCTCAACTGAAACTGCCGAGGGGTTTCGAACACAACGGAAACCGTCAGGCAGGACCTGCAACGGTGCAGCAGCACGCTGGAATCCTCTCTCTCACTCTGCTGATCTCCCACCCAGACAAAGCTGGAGGGAGCAGCAGCAGCCTCGGCATGAAGCTGGGGTCGGGCCTGGGCAAAGATCTGCCCAAGGACCGGGCCCCGCGGGCCAGGGCCAAGCGCAGGCCGAAGGAGCCCAGCAAGGCCCAGGAGTTCGCCCGCAGCCTGGGCGGCCTCACGCTGGGCCTGCTGCTGGCCAGCATCTACGGGGCCCTGGTGCTGCTGGTGCAGGGCCACAATGTCTGGTACTGCCTGAGCATCACCATCTTCATGGGCGCGGGCATGGGCCTGGGCATGGCCTTCTCCATGAAGACGCGGATGATCGTGCTGCTGGCACTGCCACACTTCTTCACCAGTGAGCGACCATGGGGTCCAGGGGATGCCAGGGGATGCTGATACTCTAGATACTAAAAATTTAAATTTTCTGGGTTAAAAAACACAGACCCTCAAGAGAACACTACATTTGACCTAAACCCGTAAAAAAAAGTTTCCAAAATTAATTAATAACAGATTAATAATAAGATGATGTTATATTTAGCAGATTAGTTATATGTATCAGATTAATAAGAATCTAAACTATATATAACATATTAATATTAAGATTATAAATTATTTATCAGATTAGTTATATGTATCAGATTAATAAAATTATAAATTATATATAACAGATTAATAATAATATTATAAATCATATATAACAGATGAGTTATATGTAACAGATTAATTATAAGATTATAAATTATATATAGCAGATTAGTTATATAGAACAGGTTAATAATAAGATTATTGATTATATTTAGCAGATTAGTTGTATATAACAGATTAATAATAAAATAATAAATTATATATAGCAGATGAGTTATATAGAACAGATTAATGATAAGATTATAAATTATATATAACAGATTAGTTATATAGAACAGATTATTAATAAGATTATAAATTATCTATAACACATTATTTATATATAACAGATTAATAATATAATTTTATATAACAGGGTAGTTATATATAACAGATTAATAATAAGTTTTAAAATTATATATAGCAGATTAGTTATATCTAATAGATTAATGATAAGATTATAAATTATATATAGCAGATTATTTATATATAACAGATTAATAATAAGATTATAAGTGTGTAGTTGAAATAGAAGTGTGTAATATCACCTAGTGATATTACAACCTAGTAGAAAAGTTGGAGTTTAAATTTTTAATGTGTAGTAATATATATATAAAATATAAAAAAATTAAAATAAAATATATATAAAACTAAGTAATTTAAGACAGTAGCTAATCCTTCTTCTTCACCTTCTTCTTCATAAGTCTAAGTAGTATTTTATAATTAAACTTTAAAAAGTCCACATTGCAAAACACAAATTATTAGTTATTCAGTTAAAAATATAAATAATTTAAGTGTCATTTCTTAATTAGATTATTTTTCCTTTAAAGACCTTGTAAAAATAGATATAAAAACCTTTTTGTAATTTATTACTAAAATACTGTAGAACTCACAGTTTATAAGACTGTGATATAGATAAAAAGTAATGAACATCTAAATCCAGACACAAAATACCATATTGAGCACTTTCAATCCCAACTCTAACAGAAACAAAAAAGAAGTTAAATAACCAACATTAGTGGTACCCTGTGTGAGGATCGGATTCACAACCTTCAGATTATGAGACTGATTCTTGCCCTGTCAGATTATGAGACTGATTTTTGCCCTGTCAGATTATGAGATTGATTCTTTGCTAACAGATTATGAGACTGATTCTTCACTGTCAAATTATGAGACGGATTTTTCCCTGTTAGATGATGAGACTGATTCTTGCCCTGTCAGGTTGAGACTGATTCTTCACTGTCAGATTATGAGACTGGTTCTTGCCTATCAGATTATGAGACTGATGGATTTTTCTCTGTCAGATTATGAGGCTGATTTTTGCTGTCAAGTTATGAGACTGATTCTTCCCTCTCAGATTATGAGACTGATTGATTTTTCCCTGTAAGATTATGAGACTGATTCTTCCCTCTCAGATTATGAGACTGATTGATTTTTCTCTGTCAGATTATGAGACTGATTCTTTGCTGTCAGATTATGGGACTGATTCTTGCCTATCAGATTATGAGATTGATGGATTTTTCCCTGTCAGATTATGAGACTGATTCTTGCCCTGTCTTTGCAGAGGAGGGGAAGATGATGATCATGATGCTGGCGCTGTGCCTGACCGTACAAGGCCCTGGCACCAATCTCATGCACAACATCTCCCAGCTCGCCAAGGCGCTGTCATGTGGGGCTGAGCTGGCCCAAAACCAGACGGCCGAGCGGCTGCAACGTGCCAAGGAGCCACTGCTGAGTGAGCAGGGGGTGGGGGAAGGTGGAGGGACTGGAGGGGCCCTTCCTGAGGGGGAACAGACAGCTTCAGGCTACCCTCACTCTTTGGGGCATGCTCAGGTGTCCCCTCTCTCTGCAGACTTGCAGAGGAAAATCAAGGAGATTGGCCAGAATGCCAAGGTGCTGGGTGACCGTGTCCGTAAGTTCATGCGCTCCATCACAGACTCCACCAGACACATCGGTGAGCGTTGGACCCCTGGGGGTGCCCCCAGCCCCAGAACCCCCTACCCTCCTCTCAGACCATCCCAGTCTCCAATGTCCCCTTCCTGCCCACAGCCCGGGCCCTGCGCAACGTTTGGATGTGGCTGGCGAGGGCTGGGAGCATCTGCAACCGCGAGCTGGGGGATCCCAAGACCAGCTGCTTTCGCTACATAGACAAGGCCAAGGACAGGTGTGAGCGTGCCCTGCCCTTCCTCTTCCACATCTGCTACGTTGTCATCACCTTCAAGGCCCTCTGCAGCACGATCAGCACTTGTGAGTCCCTGTCCCTGTGCCATGGGGGGCTAATGGGGGTGATGGGGCAGATGTGTCCCCATCATGGGGGCCCAGCCCTACAGAGATTCCCCTCTCTGCAGTTTCTTTCATGTTCTGCTCCATCCCAAAGTACATCCAGACCTTCATCCGGGCCAATGTTGCAAACCGTGAGTATCCAGTGCCATGCAGGGGTCGGGGGTTGTCATTGTTTTACATGAGAGACATCTGTGGAAGTGATACAAAACTTTTAACCTCTCTGCCTAAATAAACAAAAAGAAGACTATTAAAAAAGTAGTAAACTAACTAAAATTTTATTTCTTTACATTAACAGCAAGAGAAAAAAGTTATAAGAAGAAGAGAAGTATTCTAAAAGTTTTGTTCTAATTCTTATTGCTCTTTCTTTAAATTACTATTAATACATTTTTCTTTATACCCTTTTAAAATTTTAAACCTTCTTTGCCTTTCTCCTAATCCTACCTCACAACAAGAAATAAGTACATTAGTTATTAGCCACCACATTCTTTAGTACATTAACCAAAAACTCTCAAAATTAACAAAACCTCAAATTAACAAACCAAAACCACTGCACGGATCCTTTTCTGCACCCGTCTTCTGGATCTGGCTGCAATGCACAGCACCTCTCATCCCCTCTGCAGCCCTCACGGACAGCCTGAACCGTGTCCGCGCCGAGTTTGAGTTCAACATCTCGGTCGTGCACCACTTCAGCGTCAACCTCAACGCCAGCAAGTCCCTGGGGGAGGTGTCTGCCGATATCATGGAGGCCGTGCACCACCACATGGAGCCCTACCACCGTTTCCTGGAGCTCTTCTCCTACATCTCCTTCTTGGCCATCCTCTTCTTGTGGTACAGGTGAGTAGTGCTCAGGTGACCCATGGGGATGGGGACCTGGCGTGGAGGTGCTCAGCTTCCCCCCTGTGCCCCCAGCGCGGTTAAGTACCGGCGGCGCTACCTGCGGGACGACACCTTTGACAACGTTTACATCACGCGGCGCTTCGTGGAGCTGGACCTGCGATGTGCAGAGCAGGGCAAACCCACCGTGCTGCCCCTGTCGGCGCGGGAGAGGGGCCGCTACATCCCCCCAGGTCAGCCTCACCCCCGAGGGTATCCCCCAGCCCAACCTGAGCCCCCCAATGCGGCCTCACGGTGCTCCCGTGGCCGTGCAGGTGCGGTGTGGCTGTCGAAGACTGAGCGAAGCCGGTATGGGCTTCAGCTCTTTGGGTTCCTGCGCAACACGCTGCTGGGGCTCAGCATCATCCTGGCTGACTACAGCATCTTCTGGCTCCTTGACCTGTTCCGGCACCAGCTGAGAGCGGAGATCGTTGCCAGGGGTGAGCAGCACCCGTGGGTGCTCTGCTGGCTGAGGGTCAGGGCTGTGGGATGGCCCCAGGTCTGAGCTGCTCGCCCACAGCGCCGTTGACCATGACCATCAGCGTCAACGGGACGGGCTACACCAGTGAGATCTACAAGGACCTGGTCTCTGCCTTCAACACGCTGCAGGAGGGCGAGGTCTCGGTGCTGTCCCAGGTCTGCCTCATCCAGCCTGTGGAGCCCGCGCACAACACCTACATCACCATAGGTGCGCAGACTGGGGCCGCTGCACCCTCAACGACCCAGGTGGGTGGGTGGGTGTAGGGAGGTCCCCTCCCCACTTAACTCGTTTTCTTCCCACCAGGAATCCTGTACGGTATCTGGCTCTTCATCGCCATTTTCGGTTCCTACATGGCACGCCTGCGCCGGGCAGTGTGTGCCTACTACTTCCCAACCCGTGAGCAGGTGAGAAACCCCCCTGTGTGTGTCCCTTTACACTCCCTGAGCCTCCAGTTGCCCTCACTCCATCCCCTCCGTGCCAGGAGCGCCTGGTCTTCCTCCACAACATCATCCGGGCACGGCGGGAATGGGCGGTGTTTGCCCGGAGCCGAGAGGGCACACAACGCTTGGCCGATACTGAGAAGAGCAGGCTCTTCTTTATCCTCATCTCCAGGTAAGCTCTTCCAGGAGATGCAAAAGGGGCAGCATCATCCCTGGGGGTCTGTGGTGAGGACCTCTGGGATGGCATTGCCCCATGTGCTCGCAGGTTCCCTCTCCTAGCTCGCCTCGCTCGCCGCGTGGGCATCCAGCACAAGCACTGCCTGATCTGTGGGATGGCAGAGCGGCCAGATTTCACTGTCTGCCTCACACCCAGCTGCAAAGGTAGGAGCCCCCGCAGCCTGGGGACCCCCTCTCCAGAAAATTCCACCCTGACATCCCCATTTTCCACAGGGCTGTATTGCAGCGACTGCTACAAAACCCTGAACAACATCTGCTCTGTCTGCATGTTCCCCATGAGCTACCCGGACTCTGGGGATAAGGAGCTGTGAGCAGAGGGGGGCTGGGAGCCCACCCGAGCCTGGGGGGCTTCAGCAGGTGTGGGAAGGGGGGGCTGCAGCTCAGCCCTGCCCTCTGTGCCCCCACAGGGACTCCAGTGAGGAGGAGACAGCGGAGCAGGGCGCTGTGGAGGACACATCTCCAGTGATGAGACAGCGGAGCAGGGAGCGAGGGCAGCAGCTGCTGCAGCGCATCAAGCACATCTTCAGCGGCTGGGGGTTCCCCTCCAGAACATCCAGGAGGCTGCAGGAGCAGCTGGAGGAGGAGGAGGAGGAGAGAGAGGGGCTGCTGTCCAGGTGAGGGCTGCTGTGGTATGTTCTGAGACCCTCAAAAAAGGGAGGAATGATGAATCTCACTATCTCACTCCATGTTCTTAGAAGGCTAATTTATTTTTTTTATGATACTATATTATATTAAAGAATACTAAATTAAACTGTAGTAAAGAATAGAGATACTTACAGAAAAGGATACTTACAGGATACTTAAAAGGATAAAGGATACTTACAGAAGGCTAAAAGATACCAAAGTGTGGTGATGTTTGCAGGGGTCTTAGGATGGAGGAAGAGATGAGAATCTTGACTCCATTTTCAGAAGCCTGATTTATTATTTCATGATATATATGATATTAAAAGAAAATTATTTACTAAAACTATACTGAAAGAGTAGAAGAAAATATTTCATCAGAAAGCCAGCAAAAAAAAAGAGAATGATAATAAAATCTTGTGACTAACTAGAGTCTCAACACAGTTAGACCTGTGACTGGTCATAAAGTAGAAAAAACTCACATAAACCAATCAAAGATGCACCTGTTGGGTTCCACAGCAGTAAATAATTATTGTTTACATTTCATTTCTGAAACTTCTCAGCTTCTCAAGAGAAAAAATCCTAGTAAAAGGATTTTTCATAAAATATGTCTGTGACACTAAAGAAAACTTGTGACTCCTTCCAGAGTCCTGACACAGCTTGACTTTAATTGGTCATTAAGTAAAAACAATTCCCATGAAACCAATGAAACAATCACCTGATGGATAAACGATCTCCAAACCACATTCCAAAGCAGCAAAACACAGGAGAAGCAAACGAGATAATATTGTTTTCCTTTTTCTCTGAGGCTTCTCAGCTTCCCAGTAGAGAAATCCTGACAAAAGGATTTTTCCAGAAATTATGATGGTGACAGGCTGCCTGTGGGGATGGCAATGTCCTCCTTCCCTTCCAGCACTGGTGTTGGATTATACTTTTTTCAGACTTAGAGATGGGGCAACTGAGAGGTGTTTTAAAAATTTTATTTTATTTTCAGTCTCATGAGAAGGGTGAGACCATACAGATGTTATAATTCATGTCATCACAATCAGAATTACAATATGCTATAAGTGTTTCTTAGTCTATTAGCTTTAACCACACCATACTATAAATAACTTAAAATTAATCACCTAAAATTACCCCTCGTGGGTCCTACCACAATGTATCTTTCATTGTTTTATTTCTCTAAAGTATCTAATGTTATTTGTAAAGCCATGCTTTAAAACTTGTTTCTAGTTCCATTCCTCTCTCAACAATCTCTCTCAACAGTCTGTCCTATAATATTTCTAAATCAACATTTTTTATCTCAAAGTTCACATACAGCTACACACTATGTGAACCTTCTGTCAAACTTTTAAAATTTTCTACAAATTTTAACTTTAAATATTTTCTGTAAATTCTAAAGTTCTGTCAAACTTAATGAATTTTCTATACTTAAAATAAATATAAAAATACATTTTCTACTTATAAAGTTTTATTAATTTTCTATAAATTTTCTATAAGATTTTCTATAATTTAAAAAACAGCTAAAACTTTCTATAAATATTTCTATAAATTTTCTATACCTAATTTTCTATTAAAATTTTTGTATACATTTTCTTTAAAATTTTCTATTAAATTTTTCTATATTCTCTTTCTATATTGTAAATTTTCTATATTATATGTATTATGCATATATATATTCCATATTTAAAATTTTCTATATTATAAATTTTAATAGAATTTTCTATATTTCTATATTATAAATTTTAATAGAATTTTCTATATTTCTATATTATAAATTTTCTATATATATCTGTTATGCATG
>JAWWMR010000103.1:4636790-4649087 GCA_035047985.1 Basileuterus tristriatus | reverse complement strand
CACACGTGTGCATCCTCCCCTGGCACGCAAGGGAGAGGCGTGGAAGGTGTGCCCAGGTGTGCCAGGGAAGGGAGCACACACACACACACACACAGACACACTCACACACAGACACACAGACACACACACACACACACACGTGTGCATCCTCCCCTGGCACGCAAGAGGCGTGGAAGGTGTGCCCAGGTGTGCCAGGGAAGGGAGCACACACACACACACACGGGCATGGAAGGGGAACACAGAAGGGAAAGGTGCTCACATGGTGATGGTGTGTGTGTGTGTGTGCACAGGGGAGTTACACACTCACAGGGGAGAGGTGTGCGTGGGTGTGCACAGCTGTGTGTGCACACGGGGTGAGGTACACACACCTGTGCACACACAGGGAAGGCACACCTGTACACACACTCAGGGAGGGCACACACACCTGTGCGTGCATATGGGAGGGCACACACGTGTGTGCACACACAGAAGGAGAGCACACACACAAGGAGGGCACACATGCATGTGCAATACACGGGGAGGGCATGCACACCTGTGCACAAACACAAGGAGGGCACTCACACCTGTGCACGCACACAGGAGGGCACTCACACCTGTGCACACACTGGGAGTGCACACATGCATGGGCACACACATGTGCAAACACAAGGAGGACACACACGCCTGTGCACACACACAAGGAGGGCACTCACACCTGTGCACGCACACAGGAGGGCACTCACACCTGTGCACGCACACAGGAGGGCACTCACATGTGCACACCTGTACACACTCAGGGAGGGCACACACACCTGTGCGCACACTGGGAGGACACACCTGTACACACACACAAGGAGAACACACATGCCTGTGCACGTTCTGGGAGGGCACACACGTGTGTGCACATGCACAGGGAGGGCACACACACCTGTGCACACGTAGAAGGAGGGCGCACACACACAAGGAGGGCACTCACACCTGTGCACACACACTGGGAGGGCACTCACATCTATGTACGCTCAGGCAGAGCACTCACACCTGTGCACACACAGAAGGAGGGCACACAAAAAAGGAGGTCACACACACCTGTACACACACAGAAGGAGGGCACTCACACAAGGAGAACACACATGCCTGTGCACATTCTGGGAGGGCACACACACCTGTGCGCACACATGGGAGGGCACACACGTGTGTGCACACATAGAAGGAGGGCACACACACCTGTGCACACACAGAAGGAGGGCAGTCACACCTGTACATACACAGAAGGAGGGCACACACACCTTTGGATGCACATGGGAGGGCACACATGTGTGTGCACACATAAAAGGAAGGCACACACACAAGGAGGGCACACACACCTGTGCACACACAGGGAGGACACACATGCATGTGCACACTCAGGGAGAGCACTCACACCTGTGCACACACACAGGGAGGGCACACACACCTTTGCACACACATGGGCCCTGCAGAAGGCAGCAAGGCAGAGGGTTGGGGTGGCGTGTCGGGGTGCAAGGCAGCGTGCCAGGGCACACGCAGAGGGTGTGAAAGCAGCAGCGTGCGTGCACCGGAGCGTGCGAGCCCGGCCGGGGGCCAGCGCGGCTCCGCCCGCCCGCAGCCCCTCGGTGCCTTTGATGCCGAGCGCGGCTGACAGCCCGGCCGGGGCGGCCGTGGCCGGGGGCTGGGGGAGCTCTGCTCGGCAGAACCATTAATGCCAACTCCCATAACAATAATCATAAAAGCCACGTCTCAGAGCTCCTCGCGCGGCCACTAAAGCGATGCCTCTGGCAGCCCCCCCCGTCTAGCAGCAATACCTGGGGGGGCAATCGAAAAGTCTCTGCTTATTCCAGCTGATGGCCAATCTCTCTCTATTTAAGCCTCTCAGACAGCTAATCTAATCAATATTGCAAGGAGGGCTGCATTAGCAGGGAGCAGGCTGGCTGCGCTGATGGAGAGGCAGATGGGGGGCTCCTGTCCCCCCTCCCCTGTCCCACCTGAGGAAGCGGTTGAGGTCGCCGTGTTTCATGTACTCGAAGACCATGATGAGGGGCTCGCCCTCCGTGCACACGCCGTAGAACTTGACGATGTGCTCGTGCTGCAGCACCGTCAGCAGCTCGGCCTCGCGCTGGAAATCCAAGCGGGCGCTTTCCGTCACCTCCTTCAGCGCCTGCGGGGACACGGCATCAGTGACACCCCCCTTCCAAACCAGGGACCCCCTCACCCCCACATCCCGCCCCCCTTCCTCACCTTCACGGCCACCAGCATCTTCTCCTGCTCCGGGAGGAGGTTGTAGCACTCGGCCAAGAAAACCTTCCCGAAGGCGCCCTCGCCCAGCTCCCACTTGAGCACGATGTCCCTCCTCTGTACGTGGTGCACGCCTGGGGGGACCCCCACCCGTCAGTGCCCCCCAGGCCGGGTGTGAGCACTGAGGGGTGCTTGGGGAGCGCAGTCCCCAGCCCAAGCCTTACAGGCGTTGCAGAAATACTGGGGGTTCTCGATGAAGTTGCTCTTCAGCCCCTCCAGCTTGCTCTCGGCCGAGGAAAGGGGGCTGCTGCCCAGGTTCATGAAGTGCAGGGACATGGCCAGGTCGTCCTCTTGGGCCAGCACGGCTGAGCCTTGTGGGGACAAGGACAAGGCCATCAGGGGGTCCCCCAGCTCCCCCCCTACCCCAGCCTGTGCAGGCAGTGCCAGGCTCTGCCGAGCAACCCCCTGCTCGTCCGGCCCCCGGGGGCCAGGCAGCCCGATCAAACCCATTTAGAGGCTGAATCCATTCCAGGAGTGAATTAGCAGCTGCTGCCCGCGCTCCCGGGGGAGCCAGCACCTCTCCACGGGTGTCCCCCCTACCCACAGCCCCTCTTCCCACACCTGTGACCCAAGCCAGGTGCCACAGGGACGTGGGGACTGGGCTGTCCCCGTGTCACAGCCCTAATATTGAGTCACCAAGCTGGGGGCACTCACGGTTAATGCCAAACTTGGAGCGGCGCCCGCACTTGTTGAGCAGGATGAGCATAACAGAGAGGGAGAGGCAGGCGAACACAGCCAGGGCCACGGCCACTGAGACCTGCTGGCAGCGAGGACAGAGATCAGACCAGGTCCCACCAGGTCCCTTTTGTCAGCCCGTGGGATGGGAACAAACTGTGAGATGGTGACAAACCCCAGGGGCTGCCACAGGAGAAACGGAGGCACTGAGAGCCTGTGCTTCTTCCCCACTGTATAACCCACATCCCACTGGGTGCTGCTTTGGCCACCAAGACCTGCTGGCAGCGAGGACAAAGATCAGGACCGGGTCCCTTTTGTCAGCCCGTGGGATGGGAACAAACTGTGAAATGGTGACAGGCCCCCAGGGAAACTGAGGCACTGAGAGCCTGTCCTTCATCCCCATTCTATAACCAATGTCCCCTGGGTGCTGCTTTGGCCACCAAGACCTGCTGGTAGCAAGGACAGAGATCACGACCAGGTCCCACCAGGTCCCTTTTCTCAGCTCGTGGGATGGGAACAACCCCATGAGATGGTGACAAACCCCAGGAGGTGCCACAGAGGAAACTGAGGCACTGAGTCTCTCCTTCATCCCTATCATGTAACCCACATCCCTCTCGCTCCTCTAGGGATTTGTGCCACCCTCTTGCAGGTGTCCTGGTCCCCCCATCCCACTCTGCAGTGTCTCCTCACCCCAAATGTGTGCTCATCTGTTGTCTCCACAGGTCCCTCCAGCGAGCTGTTCCTGGTGCCTGGGGCAGGGAGAAGGTGTAGGGTGAGTGTGGGGTCCCAATCCCCCCAAAAATGGCCCTGGAAGGACCTGGACACCCCAGTATGGGTGGAATGCCCAGTTTAGGGGGGCTGGGGCAGCAATCCTGGCCACTCACCCAGTGGGGACAGAGACACTGGAGCAGCCCAAAGGGAGAGAAAGGAGAAACACTCATTATTCCTCAGGTGGGAGCAGCCCATCGTTGGGGGGAACTGAGGCACACCAGGGCTCGTGCAGACAACAGGCGGAGCCCAGTACAACCCATCCTGCACACCAGGTGTGACACAGCTCCTCTGATGGACAGGGGACACCCCCGGGCAGCCCCTGGCAGGTGGCACCTACCTGGGATGGGCTCCTCGGGGCTGAAGCTGAAGGGGTTGTCCATGAAGCGCACCTGGACGCTGCGGGAGGCCTGGCCCAGCGCGTTCTCCACCACCAGGGTGTAGTTGCCGTTGTTGACGTGCGTGGGACGGTTGAGCTGGAGGCAGCCGTGGAGGACGGTGGAGTTGTGCTCGTACTCCATGATGAAGGTGTGGATGTAGGGCCCCTCCCTCAGCCTTGTGCCGTTGAAGAGCCAGCAGATGTCGGGGACGGGGTTGCCATCCACGGAGAAGGGGATGCACCAGGAGTGCCGGGGGATGGCTGTGTCCAGCAGCAGGATCACGGGGGGAACTGGCACAGACAGGGCTGGGTGGGTTCCTGAGGCAGACCCCCTCCCAGCCCCCAGCCCCCAGCCCAGCCCCTTCTGGATTCCTCACAGGTGACGTTCAGCACCACGCTGTCCTCTGCCAGCCCCGCCACATTCTCTGCCCGGCACGTCAGCTCCTTGTGGTTGAGCTGGGAGGAGACGTTGCTGATCTCCAGCACGATCTCCCAGTCTGAGAGCTGCAGGGAACACCAGGGCTGAGCAGATGCCACCCCCCGACCCCAACCAGCTCCTGTATCCCCCCTCCTGTGCCCACCCCACCAGTGAGAGGATGCTGGGAGGCTGAGCTTGCCTTGGTGACAGGGAACAGCTCGGGTGCCACCTCGGGGACCTCCTCGTGCACCACCCACTTGGCGGTGGCCGCTGGGCTGGCGCTGACGTGGCAGGTGAGGTTGACGCTGTCCCCTTGGCTCAGCACCACCTCGGGGGGCTCGATGTGGACGCTCGGGGGGTCTGCAGGGGCACGAAGGGTGAGCCACGCATGTCCCTGTGTGCCCAGGCTCAGGACAGGGGCCAAAGCCATGGCCGGGCACGTACCACAGGCGTGGAGAGCCTGGCTGCCCAGGGGCACGGGCACGCTGCCCTCCCAGCAGAGCAGGGACTGGTTGCCCAGCTCGGCCCGGCTGCTGTTGAGCCACAGCTGCAGCCAGCGGAGCCCACAGGAGCAGTTGAAGGGATTTCCCACCAAGATACTGAGCAGGGAAGAGAACATGGGATCAAAAGGACTCCAGGCCCCACATGTCTGTGTGTGCCCCAGCAGAGTCAGCCAAGGCTGCACCTGGGCACTCCCAGCCTCCAGCTTTGTGTCACACGTGCCCCATGTGCCACCCCTGTCCCTGTCCCCACAGCCGTGGATGTGAGAGCCACCATCCCACTGAACGTCCCACCATCCCACTGAGCATCTCACTGTCCACTGAGCATCCCACCATCCCACTGAGCATCCCACCATCTCATTGAGCACCTCACCATCCCACTGAGCATCTCACCATCCCACTGAGCATCTCACCATCTCACTGAGCATCCCACCATCCCACTGAGCATCCCACCATCCCACTGAGCATCTCACCATCCCACTGAGTACCTCACCATCCCACTGAGTACCTCACCATCCCACTGAGCACCTCACCATCTCATTGAGCACCTCACCATCCCACTGAGCATCCCACCATCCCATTGAGCATCCCACCATCCCACTGAGCACCTCACCATCTCACTGAGCATCCCCAGCTCTGCCTCTGTGTCGCTTGAGGGGCACATCCCCAGTGGGAGATGCTCCACACCCACCTCCCCGCTCCCTCTCATCACTCACAGCTCTTGCAGGGACAGATGCCAGAAGGTTTTCCAGGAAAGGCTTTGCAGTGCATTGGAGGAGAGATTCCTGTTGGGACAGCCCCCATCAGCCACCCCTTCCCATCCAACAGAGGGTCTGGTGGCACGGGGCAGCCCCGGGGCTGTCACACCATGACCAAGCAAAACCAGCTCTGCCAGGCGTGCCACCAGCCCTCAGGGGGGATCCCCGTGCACCCCAGAACAGGGTCCCCCCCCCGTTTTTGGGGGATCCCACCCTCCCTGGTGCAGCACAGAGCTCCCACGGGGCAGCAGCTGCCCGCATTCCTGTCAGATCGATGCTTTCCCACTCAGCAGCAGAGCCCCCCGTGCCCCCCCGGCCGGGCTGATGTGCCCGGGGGGCAGCGATGGGACACCATCGATCCTGCCTGGGCACGGGGACACGGGAGCGGCCACCCTGCAGCAGGCACAGCCCCCGGGGCACGAACGGGGGCACGGCGTGGAGGGAGGGGAGTGGGGAAGGGGAAGGGGAGACTCACACGTGGCTCAGCCTGGGGGTGTCCAGGAAGGCATCGGCAGAGATGTGTTGCAGCCCCGACCTGGAGATGGTGCTGAAAGGAGGGAAAGGTGAGCACCTGTGAGAATGTCTGCTCTGGGAGCATCCCTGCGACTCCCGGCAGTGGGATGGAGCTCTGGGGATCCTTCCTCCACCCCCCTCATTTCCTTGTGCAGGGACCCCATCCCCGGAGTGCTCACAGGTTCTCTGCTCTGGGAGCATCCCCTGCAGCTCCTGGCAATGGGATTGAGCTCTGGGGACCCTCCCGTCCACCAGCCCTTCGCTCCCCTCATTTCCCCGTGCAGGGACCCCATCCCCGGAGTGCTCCCAGGTTCTCCATTCTGGGAGCATCCCCTGCAACTCCTGGCAGTGGGATGGAGCTCTGGGGACCCTCCCGTCCACCAGCCCTCCACCACAGCCCACAGCCCTTTCCTCTTCTCATTTCCCCCGGGGTGCTCACAGGTTCTCTGCTCTGGGATTGTCCTCTGCAACTCCTGGCAGTGGGATTGAGCTCTGGGGATCCCCTCCTCCACCACAGCCCTTCTCTCTTCCCATTTCCCAGTGCAGGGACCCCACCCCGGGGTGCTCACAGGTTCTCTGCTCTGGGAGCATCCCTGCGAATTCTGGCAGTGGGATGGAGCTCAGAAGATCCCCCCTCCACCAGAGCCCTTCTCTCCCCTCATTTCCCTGTGCAGGGACCCCACCCCGGGGTGCTCACAGGTTCTCTGTGGTGCTCACAGGATTTCTGCTCTGGGAGCATCCCCTGCAACTCCTGGCAGTGGGGTTGAGCTCAGGGGATCCCCCACTCCACCCCCCTCATTTCCCAGTGCAGGGACCCCACCCCGGCGTGCTCACAGGTTCCTGAGGTCCCGCAGTGTCCTGGTGTCAGCTCGGGTCAGGGTGGTGAGAGCTGGCTGGTTCTCAATGATGCTGGAAGGCAAAGGAGGGGGCTCAGCGTGGCAGCCCACGACCCCTCCTGCCCCAAAGCGTGAGGTGAGAGATCTCCCACTCTCCAGGCTGTGCCCACAACCGGGGATGGGGACAAGGTGGAGCTGAGCAGCCCCACCGTGCCTCAGTTTCCCCTGGGATGAGCTGGGAAGAAGGAGGGACGGCAGCGGGTGATGCCGATGGTGCTGAGCCCCTGGTCAGTGTAAACTGTGCGGGGTCAGGGCTCAGCCACCACCTGGAGCCCACACAGAATAAGTTTGCTGGGTCTCAGCCCCCCTCACCCTTTGGGTCCCCATGGTGTCCTGCACTGTGACAGGGACACTGCTGTCATTGTCTCCCCACCCTTTTCTCCAGGCAGGAGATGAAGGAAATCCCCTTTGGGAGCAGGTGCAGGGTTTTTCCCTGCCCCACCCCACTCCTGCGAACCCCAAATCACGGGGGTTGCTTAATTGGGGTTCAGATCCACACCAAGAGGGTTTGATCCCCCTGATCCCGGTGAGGATGGGATGAGAGCAGCTGGGCTGGCTGGGGGGTCTCTCAGGGACCACCATCCCCACCAGCAGCCAGCGCACCCCACCCCAGGAGCCGGCGAACAAAGAGCTGGCAGCGCCTGTGGCGCAGCACGTGGGGAAACTGAGGCACGGAGACACCGCAGCCAGGCCCCAGCAATGCGGCACAGGCAGCGCTCTGGGGTGGGGGGAAACCCAGAAATTGGGGCACTTCGGTGTCCTGCAGCACCCCATCACCCCAGCACCCTCCTATCTCCCCCACCACATGTCCTGCAGCAGGGGAAGGAGTGGGAGCAGAGCAGATGCCCCAAAGCAGCGAATTTGGGGTGTGTCCCCCCAGCATGCCCACCCGCAGGCCCCAGGGCACAGTGACAGTCCCAAGAGGATGGGGACAAGCAGCTCCCCACAGCCCTGCCCTGCCCAGCACGGTATGGGTGCTCCCTGCTGCACCCTCAGCGTGTTGGCATCACCGCAGGAGGGGGTGAAGAGCTGCCCCCAGCCCCTCATTGCTCCCTGGGGGATGCTGCACCCCCTCCACCCCATTTTGCAGCTCCCAGCTCTCCCCACAGCGATCCCAGCCCATCCAGCCATCCCTGCTCCAGCCCCCGGGCAAATCACCTCCATCATCCCCATCACCGCCCAGTCCACCAGCTCTGCTGCCCCCAGCCACGACCACCACCATCCCCATCGCTCCCAGCCCCTCTGCCTGCTCCCCAAAATCCGTCACTCCCAACCCCATCAGCTCCATCACCCCAACCCCATCACCTCCATCACTCCCAAATCCATCACCTCCATCCCCGAGCTCTGTCACCGCTGCTTCAGCCTCATCGCTGCATCCCTCAGCCTTGTCACCCCCAGCTCCTCTGCCTGCTCCCCGAGCTCTGTCACCCCCACATTGGTCACCTCCAGCCCCATCACCCCCACCCCGAGCTCTGTCACCCCCACATTGGTCACCTCCAGCCCCATCACCCCCACCCCGAGCTCTGTCACCCCCAGCCCGGTCACCCCCAGCCCCACCGCGCTGTCCCGTCGCTCTGCCCGGTGTCTGAGCTCCATCCCCCCGACCCCCGGCCCCACTCACACGTCGGTGAAGCCGCCGCTTCCCAGCAGCGGGGCCAGGCTGCTCACGGTGTCGGGCTCCCGGCAGAGCAATATCCCGGCCCCGGGGCAGCGGCAGGGCCGGGGGCAGGCACCGGGGGCTGCCGGGGACAGCGGCAGGAGCAGCGCGGCCAGGCAGAGCCAGGCGGGCAGCGGCGGCATCGCGGGGCCGGTCCCGGTGCCGGTGCTGGTCCCGGTGCCGCTGCTGGTCCCGGTGCCGCTGCTGCCGGTGCCGCCCTCCCTCGCACTTGCCCGGCAGCCCGAGCACGGGGCCGTGCGGGGCTTAAAAGCAACAACACGGACCGGCCTCCCGGGAGGGGCCGGCACCGGCACCGCCCCCGGCCCGGCCCGAGACACCCCCGGCCGTGATTCACCGGCACCGGGAAGGCTCCGAGCCGGGACAGGGGGATTCTTCACACTGGCACCGACCACGGAGCCCGTCTGTGCCCTGCCCGTGCCCTCCCCATTCCCTGCGCGTTCCCTGCCCGTGCCCTGCCCGTGCCCTGCCTGTGCCCTCTCCGTGCCCTGCCCGTGCCCTGCCGCCACCCTCCCTTCTCGCTGGCATCCCACACCGGCACCCCCAGCCCCACTAAGGGGATCCATCCTACCAAACCCCCAAAATTCCCACCAAATCCCCCAAATTCCCGGGGCACACCCGTGTGCGCACACACACACACACCATGCCCGCTCCACAATGGCTCAGGGCGGGCTGCAGTACAAGGGACAGGGGTTTATCACCATCCCGAGGGCCACCTACTGTCCCCCAAGCTGTCGCACACCCCGAGGGTGCCCCCAAATCTCGAGGCCTCTCCTGGATCAAGCTCTCCCACAGCACCCCGGGGGCGCAGAGATGCTGGAGATGGGGACGCGTTTGTGGCACAGTGGCCCTGTCCCCAGCTGTCCCCTGCTCCCCGAGGTGGCACAGGACAGGACAGAGCTCCCCATCCCCACCGGATGCTGTTTTGTCCCCGAGCTCGCTCGGAAGCCCGTCGGGGGTGGCTCATCCCAGCGCTGAGTTCTGCACGTTCTCAGCCCGCATCCATCCTCAGCCCCCAGCGGCACCCAGGGGACCCCGATTCCTTTGGGGACACCTCCCGTGGGGCCCCACTGGACACCCCAGCACCCTCCCCCGGCAGAGCGGGCCCGTGGCTGTTGCCACATCCTCCTAAATTCCACTGCTTTGACGTTTTTCTCTAGAAACGCCCCCGGTTTGGGCACCGCAGGGCAAAGCCACAGGACGCAGATAGGGCTGAGGGGTGGGCAGTGGGAAGCCCCTTGTGCCGCCTCCAGCCCCCGCGACCCCCCCAAGCCAGGCACTGCCGCAGTTGAGCTTCATCCCCTTTATTCGAGCTCACATCAGGCGGTGATGCCCCTTCCGTGGACCAGCACGGCCTCTGGGAAGAGACATCAGGGCAACCCCAGGCTTGTCTGAGTCCCGTGACTCAGTTTCCCCACCTGGGAAAGGTGTGGGGATCACAGGGGTTGCTGACCTGGGGAGCAGATCGATGGGGGACCCCAAATGTCAAACCCTGCTACCCATTCCCATACCCACATTATCCCACCCCCCCAAAAAAAGGAAAAATGGGTGTTCTCCTCCCAGCCAGCAGCCTCCCACTCCCTCCCCCCGACTCGGAGCACCCCCAATTTATTTTCAGGGGGAAATGCATCCCACGGAACACCCTTGCCTTGCTGCCCACCCTCCTCCCAAGGCACCCACGCCTCGGCTGGGCCCTTGGAAGCAATAAATAATGCAGGGGAGGGGTCCCAGCAAGTGGGAGGTGGCTGGAGAAGGGCTTGGGGCGCAGAGTCCAGCGGGGTCCGAGGGCACCCCGGGGTCAGAGCGGGGCTGTCCCGTTGGGGAGCTGCCCTGGGCTGTGGTCCCTGCGTGAGGGCAGGGGGGACGCAGGGGGCTCATCCTCCTCGGGGCACGGCTCTGTCTCGCTGCTGCAGGGCTCCCCCGAGCCGTGATGGCCGTTCTCGGCGCTGTAGAAGAAGGAGAGGGTGCGGAAAGCAGGCGCCATGTGGTCCTTGATGCGCTCCAGGAGCTGGACGAAGGAGGGGCGCTGCCGAGGGTTCTGCTGCCAGCACAGGCACATCAGCTCGTGGCTGCGGAGAGAGCGCACCCGCTGGCTTTGGGGGGCTCCCGGCAGCACCCCCCAAGCACGGCACGGAGCAGGACTCCCCCTGGCAGCCTCTCCCACGGCAGCGTGGGGCTGTCCCCAGCACTCACAGCTCGTCGGGGCAGTTCTCCGGCCGCTCCAGGACGCCGTTGTCCATGACAAAGCGCAGCACCTGCTCGTTGGACATGCCCTGGTAGGGCTGCTCGGCCAGCGTGGCGATCTCCCACAGCACCACGCCGAAGGACCTGCCAGAGCACCTCTGCTCAGCCTGGGGGGGTCCCCAAATCCCCCCTGCCCCCGGCTGTGCCCACCCCAGCACCCACCAGACGTCAGACTGGGTGTTGAAGATGCCGTCCTTGAGCGCCTCGGGGGACATCCAGCGCACGGGGAGCAGCCCCTTGCCCCCCTTGCGGTAATAATCTGTCTCATAGATATCCCGGGTCATGCCGAAATCTGGAGGAGGAGGAAGAGGAGGAGGAAGGAGACAGGGCTGTCACCGCCACCGCCCACCCACTGTTGCCCTTTGCTGACCCAGATTTGGGGCAACTGAGAGGTGTTTTAAAAACTTTGATTCTATTTTCAGTCTCGTGTGAAGGGTGAGACAATACAGATGTTATAATGCATGCCATCACAATCAGAAGCTAATGATTTTCTTAATTACAATACACTCTAAGTGTTTTTTGGCCTATCAGCTTTAGGTACACCATGCTGTAAATGCCTCACAGCTAATCATCTAAAATTACTCTTTGTGGGTCCTGCTACAGTGCATCTTTCATAATTTTATTTCTCTAAAGTATCTAGTCTTTTTTTGTAAGGCCATCTTTTGAAATTTGTTTTTAGTTCCATTTTTTTCTCAACAATGTCTGTCTTATTCCATGGTATTTCTAAGTTAGTATTTTATCTTATCTCAAGATTTGTATACAGACACACACCATATGAGTCTTCCCACAGAATTCACAGAATCACAGGGTTGGAAGAGACCTTCAAGATCATCGAGTCCAACCCAGCCCCAACACCTCAACCAGACCATGGCACCCAGTGCCACATCCAGGTTTGCTTAAACACATCCAGGGATGGTGACTGTACCACCTCCCTGGGCAGAACATTCTGGAGCTTCATCACTCTTTAAGTGAGAAACTTTTTCCTGAGATCCAACCCTTGGTGAGGCTCAAGGCTTTGTCCTCTGGTTCTGTCAGTTCCTGGAGAAAGAGCCCAACCCCACCTGAGCACAGGCACCTTTCAGGGAGTTCTAGAGAGTGATGAGGTCACCCCTGAGTCTCCTTTTCTCCAGGCTGAACACCCCCAGCTCCCTCAGTGGTTCCTCACAGGGTTTGTGTTCCCAG
>JAWWMR010000103.1:4595588-4606190 GCA_035047985.1 Basileuterus tristriatus | reverse complement strand
ACGGGGCAGGGGGGATGCAGTGACACCCACTCCCACCCTCACCTGTGCCAGGGAGGTAACGGGGCAGGGGGGATGCAGTGACACCCACTCCCACCCTCACCTGTGCCAGGGCAGGGGGATGGAGGCACTGCCAAGGACAGAGTGGGGCAGGGGGGATGCAGTGACAGCCACTCCCACCCTCACCTGTGCCATGGAGGATGGAGGCACTGCCAAGGACAGCATGGGAGGGATGCAGTGACAGCCACTCCCACCCTCACCTCCACCCTGTCCCATCTCCCCACCAGGCTCCGCCGTCTCTCCCTGCCAAGAGCAGCTCCCGGGGGGCGTCCCGGGGGTTGCAGAGCTCCCCCAGCAGCGCGGCAGCCCCCGAGGCTCCCTATGCCCAGGTGCACAAGGAATCTGCCCGCCCAGAGCCCCCCGAGGCCAAGTACCAGCAGCTCATGTGCTTCCACGTCTACGCCGAGCCCCGTGAGGAGATGGACCCCAGCCCCACCAAACCCCAGGAGCCCATCCCAGGGGGACCCCCCACCCCCGGGGGACCCCCCATCATCCCCGAGGAGCCCATCCCCTTCTATGCCATGGCCCACGGCTGGAGCCCCCGCGGCAGCCCCGAGGAGAACATCTACTCCGAGGTGGCCCTGGCTGGGCAGGGTGTGCCTGCCCGGCACCCCAAAGCCCCCCAAAACGCCTCCTGCACGCTGCCCCCCAAAGGCCGGCCCCAGCGCCGGCTGCTCCGCAGCGCTTCCAGCCAGGACTGCAGGAGGAGGCAGCACTCGGCGGCTCCCAGCAGGGACAGGGAGGACACAGGAGCTGCCAGCACGGGCACACAGGTGGGTGCGTCCCCAAGGCAGGTGGGGGCTCCAGAGCTCAGCCCCAGCACGAGTGGAGGCTCCTGGAGTCGGAGGGATTGGGGCTTGCTCCACTCCAGGAGCACAGGGAGAAGCATGGAAACCTGGAATGGTTCGGGTTGGGAAGAAATCCATCCAATTCCATCCCCTGCCAGGGGCAGGGACACCTTCCATGATGCTCCACGCCCTGTTCAAGCCGGCCTGGAGCACTCCAGGGATGGGGCAAGCACAGCTTCTCTGTGCCAGACCCTTCCCACCTTCACAGGGAAGAATTCCTTTCCAATATCCCATCCATCCCGGGCAGTGGGAAGAATTCCTCCCTAGTATCCCACCTATCTCAGACAGTGGGAGGCCATTCCTTCCCAATATCCCAGCTATTTCTGGCAGTGGGAAGAATTCCTTCCCAATATCCCACCTAACCCTGCCCTCTGGTAGTGGTAAGAAATTCTTCCCCAATATCCCATCCATCCCTGCCCTCTGCAGTGGGAATAATTCCTTTCCAATATCCCACCTATCTCTCACAATGGGAACAATTCCTTCCCAATATCCCATCCATCCCTTCCCTCTGCAGTGGGAATAATTCCTTCCCAATATCCCATCCATCTCAGGCAGTGGGAGGCCATTCCTCCCCAATATCCCACCTAACCCTTCCCTCTGGCAGTGGGAAGAATTCCTTCCCAATATCCCCACTATCCTTGGCAATGGGAATAATTCCTTCCCAATATCCCAGCTATTTCTGGCAGTGGGAAGAATTCCTTCCAATTTTTCCCATCCATCCCTGCCCTCTGCACTGGAAATAATTCTTTTCCAATATCCCACCTGTCTCTGGCAGTGGGAGGCCATTCCTCCCCAATATTCCATCTAACTCTGTCCTCTGGCAGTGGGAAAAATTCCTTCCCAATATCCCCCCTATCCTTGGCAGTGGGAAGCCATTCCTTCCCAATATCCCAGCTATTTCTGGCAGTGGGAAGAATTCCTTCTCAATATCCCATCCATCCCTGCCCTCTGCACTGGGAATAATTCCTTTCCAATATCCCATCCATCTCAGGCAGTGGGAGGCCATTCCTTCCCCATATCCCATCCATCCCTGCCCTCTGCACTGGGAATTCCTCCCCAATATCCCCCCTATCCCTGGCAGCAGGAAACCATTCCCCCTTGTCCTTCACTCCAATTCCTTACAAAACCCAGGTCCCTGTCCCAAAACCAAGGGCTGGGAGGGTGAAAGCCCAACCCTGTGCTGTTTCCTGGCTCTCAATTCCCTGTGTCTGGGAATCCCCCAGGCTGTCCTGAGCCCTGAGCTGGAGCTGGATGACCCCGTGTACAGCAGGAGCACCCCCAGGGACCTGCAGCCCACAGCTGAGAACGTGTATGAGCAGCTGCCTGGGGACTGCTCCTAAACCACCTGGACAGCACCTGGATCCAGGCAGGAGCAGCCTCAGGAAGCCCTCAGCCCTGGGAGGAGCACCAAGGCTGCTGTTGGCCCCAGCTGGCAGTGCCAACCTGCTCTTCCAGCTTCCCAACCCTGCTGGACAGCACAGGGGGAGCCTGACCCTGCCCATGAACACATCCCAAGAGACTTCTGGTAATAAAATGAGGGGGAAAAAGTGGTTACAGGAAAAGCAGGGATGAGTTTGGCACAGTTGGTGCATGAACTTGGATATTAAATTGGGAAAAAGGCTCCAGGTTACAGGGAAAATAGGGATGGGTTTGGCACAGTTGGTGCATGAACCTGGACATTAAATTGGCCAGAAACTGGGAAAAAGGTTACAGGTTACAGGGAAAACAGGGATGCATGATCTTGGACATTAAATTGGTCAGAAACTGGGAAAAAGGTTACAGGGAAAACAGGGATGAGTTTGGCACAGTTGGTGCATGAACTTGGATATTAAATTGGGAAAAAGGCTCCAGGTTACAGGGAAAACAGGGATGGGTTTGGCACAGTTGGTGCATGAACCTGGACATTAAATTGGTCAGAAACTGGGAAAAAGGCTACAGGTTACAGGGAAAACAGGGATGGGTTTGGCACAGCTGGTGTATGAACTTGGATATTAAACTTGTCAGAAACTGGGAAAAAGGTTACAGGGAAAACAGGGATGGGTTTGGCACAGTTGGTGCATGAACCTGGACATTAAATTGGGAAAAAGGCTCCAGGTTACAGGGAAAACAGGGATGGGTTTGGCACAGCTGGTGCATACACTTGGATATTAAACTGGCCAGAAACTGCAGTGATGCTACACTGAACCTCCCCAGCCTGCAGCCAACACTCCAAGCCCTGCCTGCCTCTTCAGCCACAAAATTTGGGATGACAGCACTGTCCCAGGGCTGCCCTGTGGGGCACAAACCCTGGTGAGGCACAGTGGGGCTGGGCAGTGCCAGTGGTGCTCCCAGGAGCAGGGATGGCCAAAGCCCTGGCTTGGAGGGAAAAGGAGGGTTGGGGGACTGTAGCTGTTTTATCTCTGGGAAATTCACTTCTGACCTTTCACAAACCTGAATTGTGTTGCTCTCAGAGGGCTGAAAGTGGAACATGAGCCCTTGGAACTTCCCTTGGTGCTAAACCCAAGCCATAACCCCAATGAGAAAGGGGAACGTGGCAGTTCCAGCCCCCACACTGCAAAATCCCCAGGCCAAGAGGGTTCCTGGGTGAGGATCTGAGCCCCTGGTGATGGAAAAAGGGCTGGGTGGGTTCATTTAGAAATATATTCCTTCAGCAGCTCTCTTCTGGGAGGATTTCACTGTACATACAAGACGTGAATAAATTACTCAACAGTAACTTTATTCTGATCATTCAAATACTCAAAACAGGCTCTGCAAAGTACTAAACATACAGGGAGCTAAACTAAAAATGAGATTAGTTTAAAATGTTCTAAGAAAAGACTTCAGTCATGGAGGTTTGCCTGTTTTTAAGAGGTACCATGGGAGAAAAACCACCTCTTGGGAGCTCTTCTTACCAGAATAACAAATATTGGCCATTTGAGCCAAATAAAACCCAGATTGGTGGGAATATAAGTTAAATAACCAGGCCAGCTCTCTGCTCCCTTCAGCATCAACAAAGTGATGCCACAGATTTGGATCCATGGATTGGGCCAGCAGAGCTGCACAGGATTTGCAGTCGCATCACCGTGACAGAATTCCTTAAATAAAAAATAAAAAAGTTTGATTTGAAGAAATTAGGGATGGACAGTCTCCTCTTCCCAGCCAGGAGGGTAAAGTCAACACTTAATTGAAACAGAATTGATACAAACAAGCTGGGAAAAAAGAAATTACAGTTGGCAGCTCTCCTCTGTGTGTGCCCAGAGCTCACTCCCAGGCAGCCACACGTGGGTCACTCACTTTGATGGGTCTGAGAACAGCCTGGGGCAGGACAGGGGGCCTTGGGCTGGGGGAGAAGGAGAGAGGAGGAAAAAGGAAGGACAATATACATGCACACATGGCTCAGGGTAACCCAAAGCCCTGAGTGTGCCAGGCAGGAGACGCTCCCCTCCACGTGTGGCGCTTCCCCTGGCACAGGCTCTGACCTGCAGGGCTCAGCCTGTGGAGCCCAGAGTGAAAACACCCAATTAAAAACCAGGATATCAAAATTATTGAAAATTATTGACATGAGAGGAGTGCTGGAGCAGCCCAGACACGAGGAAACAGCTGTGAGGACACCTTAAAGGTAAGGACCAAAATAAAAATTCCGAAGCCAGGCTTGCTCTTGGAACTCACTGTGTTTTAGAAAGGAAAAGTGACATTCTCAATGCACAGCAAGCCCAAGAGAGGAGCAAAGTGGGAACTGGGAGTTCACTGAGCCTCTGCTGAAGGGTCAGGAGGCTCAGCCTGTTCCCTGAGGACAGGAGCTGCAGCCTCACACCCAGCACGTTCCCCGCGGCGCCCCGGGACCGTCCTTGGCCGGTGGGAACCTTCCACATTTACAAGGAGGGAGGGGAAGGAT
The DNA here is from genome assembly GCA_035047985.1 of Basileuterus tristriatus. Taxonomy (NCBI): domain Eukaryota; kingdom Metazoa; phylum Chordata; class Aves; order Passeriformes; family Parulidae; genus Basileuterus; species Basileuterus tristriatus. The sequence continues at coordinate 4,601,411 of JAWWMR010000103.1, read as the reverse complement.
TAACAGCTGGAGTTTCAGGACCTGCTTGCAATGCCCCTTCTTCCTGCCAGGCCAGGGAGTGCAGTGTCCTCCCAGCCCCATGCTGGGGCCTGGTTGATCTCCAGGAGCCCAGCAGACACCGGACACAGCGGCCAAAAAGGAGGACAGATGTGTCAGAATCCATACTTGGCTTGAGTCTGCCTTCTGCTGAGCTTGTTTTCAGACCATGTGTTTTTCAGTTCCAGCTCCCTCTTCTTGGCCTGCAGACATGGAGAGGATGCTGTTAAACCCTGTGTGTTTCAGTGACTCAGCAGCATTCCTGCCTCATGTGGATTAGGGAGCCCTTCAGCCAGAAGCCTCGTTACAGGGCTTTGCACAATCATCCTGACAGAGGCCTGGATTAATTGGGATGCACAGGCATTTCATTGATGCTGAAAAGCAGCTTCTCGTGGGGACAGGGGTTTGCACAATCATCCTGACAGAAGCCTGGATTAATTGGGATGCACAGGCATTTCATTGATGCTGAAAAGCAGCTTCTCGTGGGGATGGGCTCAGCAGCCAAGCCTGGGGCAGAATCCAGGACAGGATCCCTCAGAATGTGCAGGAAGGGAAAAGCAAAGCTGAAATCTCAGGATTGGGAGCCCCTCAGCTGAAATCTCAGGATTGGGAGCCCCTCAGCTGAAATCTCAGGAGTGGGAGCCATTCAGCTGAAATCTCAGGACTGGGAACCCCTCAGGTGAAAGCTCAGGACTGGGAGCCCCACAGATTCAGCCCCAGGGCAGAATCCAGGACAGGATCCCAGGGCCTCAGAACGTGCAGGAAGGGCAAAGCAAAGCTGAAATCTCAGGAGTGGGAGCCATTCAGTTGAAATCTCAGGATTTGGAACCCCTCAGCTGAAATCTCAGGACTGGGAACCCCTCAGCTTAAAGCTGAGCACTGGGAGCCCCACAGATTCAGCCCCAAGGCAGAATCCAGGGCAGGATCCCAGGGCCTCAGAACGTGCAGGAAGGGCAAAGCAAAGTTGAAATCTTGGGACTGGGATCCCCTCAGCTGAAAGCTCAGGACTGGGATCCCCTCAGCTGAAATCTCAGGACTGAGAGCCCCTCAGCTGAAATCTCAGCACTGGGAGCCCCTCAGCTCAGGACTGGGAGCCCCTCAGCTGAAATCTCAGGACTGAGAGCCCCTCAGCTGAAATCTCAGCACTGGGAGCCCCTCAGCTGAAAGCTCAGGACTGGGAGCCCCTCAGCTCAGGACTGGGAGCCCCACAGATTCAGCCCCAAGGCAGAATCCAGGACAGGATCCCTCAGAATGTGCCAGAAGGGAAAAGCAAAGCTGAAATCTCAGGATTGGGATCCCCTCAGGGCCAGGACTCAGCTCTGGCCCCACTGGGTCTCACCATGGGGTTCTCAGGAGCAGTCCCTGGCACCCCAGCCTTGTGCTGCCCTGCAGTTCTGCTGGATCAGCTCACACACCACAGGGAGGGCACTCACCTGATGGATCAGGTATGTGATCTGGTGTTTTCTCCTCTGCTGTCCTGTGGGCTGATCTCCTTTTTTCTGGAAAAGCAGAAAGAGGTGAAGTGTTCAGCCTGGAGAGGTGCTTGGACAGCAAACCAAGAGCAGGGGCCTGCACAGAGCCATCCCAAGCATTTGTTCCCCATTAAACTGCAGATTCCTGGGGCTGCAGCACTTCCTGGCTGGCCCTCCCCACCCACACGCTGTGTTCTGAGGAACTCCAAATGTCATTATTTACCCTCCCTGGGGAGTGCCCAGCACCCAGCACAGCTCCAGCTGCATTTGGGCACTCAGCAGAGGCTCCAAGCACAGCCCCCACCCTCACCTTGCTGAATGACTTCATGGTCTTCTCCTCTGTCAAGGATTTGGTCAGCCACTGCTGGGCCCCGCTCAGCTGGTCATCACCTTTGATGTCCACAAAGTTGATCTCCTCCCTGCCACGGTTCCTCTTGCCCTGCAGACGTTTGAACTGAAGGAAGAACAGAAGAGCTGGAATTACACCCAGCACTGACCTGACACCAGGCACAGCAAACAGTTTTCCAGCTGGGGTTTTGATCTTTTGGAGAATTTGACTGTGCTGTACATCAGAGTATCTAAAACTACTCAGCATGAAGGTTATAATTTCATTTTCCTATGCAGGAAGCAGAATTTGCTGCTGCTTCCAGGCAGTGCCCATCCCCTGAACTGGCACCTCCAATCCTAGGGTCAGTCTGGGGCCTCTCATGACAAGAGATTGAGGAGCTGGAGCATGTCCAGAGAGGCAAACAAAGCTGGGGAAGGGGCTGGAGCACCAGGGGAGGCTCAGCCTGGAGAAAAGGAGGCTCAGGGGGGACAATCTGGCTCTGCACAACTCCTGACAGGAGGGGACAGCCAGTGAGCTCTGTTCTCAGGGAACAGGGACAGGACAAGAGAAAATGGCCTCAAGTTGTGCCAGGGTTAGATGAAGTTGGATATAGGAAAATTCCTCCACCCAGAGAAGAGGAATTTTCCTCCTGGCACAGGCTGCAGTGGTGAAGGATTTAAAAGCCACATGGATGTGGCACTTGGGGACATGTTTTAGTGGTGGCTTTGGCACTTGGGTGATGGTCTTGGTGGCCTTTTCCAACCTCAATAATTGATTCTATTCTGTATTTATCAGGCCTGCAGACCCAGCTGGAGCAGGACCCCACACATGCCCACGACACAGCAAAAGGCCCCCCAAAAAAACCACCCAGCCCAAGCCCCAGGAAACCCAGGCTGTGCTGGGGGGCAGGACAGTGGCTGCCAAGAGGTTTTTGAGTTCTGGCAGAGCTCAAAGCGAAATTCCACAGAATGTGGGGACAGAAAATCAGGTGCCAACCGCTTCGTCGTCGATGAAGGAGGAGTCAGTGCTGGTCTCCTGTGGTGAGGCCTGGGCTGGTTCCACCTCGGGGTAGTACCCACTGCTGTAGTAATCCTGGCAGGGAAACAGGGAAATGGAAACCAGTTTGGCACAGACTGCTCTGTGGGCTGATTCCATCACAGGGACAAAGCAACAAACTGCATGAGGGACTTCTCACAAGGAATGACAGGACAAGGGGAATGGCTTCCCACTGCCAGAGGGCAGGGATGGATGGGATATTGGGAAGGAATTCTTCCCTGAGTTCTTCCCTTGCAGTGAGGTCCTGGCACAAGTTGCCCAGAGAAGCTGTGGCTGCCCCATCCCTGGAAGTGCTCAATGCTAGGTTGGACAGGGCTTGGAGCAACCTGGGATAGGGGAAGGTTGGAACCCTGGGACTGGATGGGCTTTAAGGTCCTTTCCAACCCAAAGCAGTCTGGGATTCTACTTATTAGAATTCTATTTATTAGAATTCTATTTATTAGAATTTATTAGAATTATTAGAAACAACCAGAGCTCACACACCAGCTCCAGTGAGCCCTGACTCAGCACCCTCACATGCAGGGCATTTTCACAGGAATGCAGCTGTTAAACATCTGTCTGGCAAAGAACATCTGCAGCTCTCATGCTGTAGGAATCCCCTTGGGCCCGGTGCTGTGGCTCCCTGTGCCAGATAGCTTGGGCTGGATTACCTGTCCTGTGCCCCAGGTACCTCACATAGCCTGGATTACCTGTCTTGTGCCCCAGGTACCTCACACAGGCTGGATTACCTGCCCCAGGTATCTCACATAGCCTGGATTACCTGCCCCAGGTACCTCACATAGCCTGGATTACCTGTCCTGTGTCCCAGGTACCTCACACAGCCTGGATTACCTGCTCTGTGTCCCAGGTACCTCACATAGCCTGGATTACCTGCTCTGTGCCCCAGGTACCTCACATAGCCTGGATTACCTGTTCTGTGTCCCAGGTAACTCACATAGCCTGGATTACCTGCCCTGTGTCCCAGGTATCTCATATAAGCTGCATCCCCTGCCCAGGTATCACACACAGGCTAGATTCCCTGCCCAAATATCTCACATAGGCTGGATTACCTGCCTTATGTTCCAGGTTGCTCCCAAGGACTGCAATCCCTGCCCAGGTAGTTCACACAGGCTGCATTCCCTGCCCAGGTATCTCCCAAGGGCTGCATTCCTTACCATGACCATGCCCCAGGTACCTCACACAGGTTGGATTTCCTGCCCAGGTATCTCCCAAGGACTGCATTCCCTGTCTCATGTCCCACGTACCTCACACAGGGTGCATTCCCTGCCCCGTGTCTCAGGTAGCTCCATGGGCTACATTCCCTGCCCTGTGTCCCAGGTACCTCACACAGGCTGCATTCCCTGCCCCATGCCCCAAGCGGCTCACATAGCCTGGATTACCTGCTCTGTGTCCCAGGTACCTCACACAGGCTGCACTCCCTGCCCCATGCCCCAAGCAGCTCACACAGGCTGGATTACCTGTCCAGGTACCTCACACAGGCTGCACTCTCTGCCCTGAGCCCCAAGCAGCTCACACAGGCTGGATTACCTGTCCAGGTACCTCACACAGGCTGCATTCCCTGCCCAGGCACCTCACACAGGCTGGATTACCTGTCCAGGTACCTCACACAGGCTGCATTCCCTGCCCAGGCACCTCACACAGGCTGCATTCCCTGCCCCGTGCCCCAAGCAGCTCACATAGCCTGGATTACCTGCCCTGTGCCCCAGGTACCTCACACAGGCTGCATTCCCTGCCCAGCATCTCACACAGGCTGCATTCCCTGCTCTGAGCCCCAAGAAGCTCACAAACACTGCATTCTCTGCCCAGGCACCTCACACAGGCTGCACTCCCAGCAGCAGCACCCAGTACCCAACTGGAGCCACTCACTCAATCACCTCCTCAGAGCTCTCCTCTCCCCTCTGGCCAACAAACCCACCTGGTAGTAGCCCCCAGCCTCTCCATAGGCAGAGGAGAACTGCCCATAGGGCTGGCTGCTGTAGTCCTCAGTGGCTTTGGGTGCCCAGCTGTGCTGAACTCCACTGGAACCCAGCCCTGTCTTGAACTCCAGCGGGGCGTTAGCGGCCGCGTCCTGCAACTGCGGCTCCGTGCCGGGAGGAGGCTCCTCCGAGCCCGGGTACAGGTAGGGCTCGGTGCCCACAGTGCCAGGCTCGCTCCTGTCGGACAAGGAGAAGTAATTCTCTGGCTGCAGCTCCTCATCGCTGTCCTCCTCCTCCTGGGTGATCTGCTTGGTCACCTGCAGCGCCGCGCTCTTGGCCGCCGCCTTGATGGCCGACGGGGACGGCGTGGTGGGCACGGCCGGCTTGGGCACGGCTTTGGGTTTGGAGGAAGAGCTCGGGGTCTTGGCAGGCTTGGAGTCGGAGGAGTTTTCTCCTGCTTTCCTGGAGAAGGCGTAGGGCAGCAGCAGGCGATTGGTCTCTTTCACTGGTGTGTTTTTGGGCTGAGGGAGCAGGGCGGACAAACCAGAGCCCTCGCTGCGTCCCTGGTGATGTCCACGCAGGACAAACGGAGCACAGAAAGGAAAGAGGGAGATTATTCACTTTTCTTGATTTCCTGACAGTTATCCCCCTCAATTCTAACACTTCTTGTGGGTTTCACACTGCTTGGCCACTCTGCACTGCATAAAAATCCAGAGGGGTTTTGAAGGGAAATGAAAATGTTGGAAATATCTGCCCAATTCCCAAATTAACGCCTCTTTCACCAAGATTTAAATTGGTCAAAGTGCCCAAAAGAAAGGACTTGAAAACCTACAGGATCAGAGTGGATGATTTAAACAAGGTGATCAGTGTGGACAAATGGATCCAAGAAAGAAAAGAGGGAAATTATTCACTTTTCACGACTTCCTGACAGTTATCCTCCTCAATTCTAACACTTCTTGTGGGTTTCACACTGCTTGGCCACTCTGCACTGCATAAAAATCCAGAGGGGTTTTGA
>JAWWMR010000103.1:4512290-4546478 GCA_035047985.1 Basileuterus tristriatus | reverse complement strand
GGGGGGTCTGCCTCTATTTGGGGTCTCCAGGGATGCTGAGATGATGCAGAGGGCCCAGGAGGGTTCTGGAAGTGACAAGGACAGGGAGAGGAACCGGGGCTGTGCACGGGGCTGAGATTGTGCAGAGGGAGAAGGGGGGGCTGCAGGGCCGGCACAGGGGGAAGGGAAGCGGGACAGACCCCTCCCCGCCCAGGGACAGACCCCTCCCACCCAGGGACAGACCAGACCCCTCCCCACCCAGGGACAGACCCCTCCCCTCCCAGGCCCGGGCTCCGGGCGCTCCCGCCGGGGCAGGGGAGGCAGGAGGCGGCGCCTCCCGGTTGGGTAAGGACGGGGAAACGGGGCCACACCCGGGATCAAAGCGGGGCAGAGTCACCGGCCCCGGGCTCCTGCTGCCCCACGCTCAACCCCGCACCCTGCCCCACAGCCTGCCCCACGCTCAACCCCATAACCAGCCCCATGTTCAACCCCACACCCTGTCCCACGCTGAATCCTACACCCTGCCCCACAGCATGCTCCACACCCTGCCCCACATTCAACCCCATAACCAGCCCCATGTTCAACCCCACACATTGTCCTACACTCTGTCCCAGGCTCAATCCCATAACCTGCCCCACACCCTGCCCCATGTTCAGCCCCACAAACTGACCCACGTTCAACCCCACATCCTGCCCCACACTGAACCCCACACACAGTCCCAGGCTCAACCCCATAACCTGCCCCATGTTCAGCCCCACACTGCCCCCTGCTCAACCCCAAACTCTGCCCCACATTCTGTCCCAAGCTCAACCCCAATTTCAGCCCCACACTCTGTCCCGTGTTCAGCCCCACACACCGAGTTGGGATTCGCGTTTAATGCCAAGTACAAAGTCACCACCCCCCCATCTCTGCCCCCCCAAAAAAACCCCAAAAAAAGAAAAACTTCTAAAATTCTTCCAAAAATAAATTAAAGGGAAGGGACGGGTCCCCCCCAACCCCTCCTGTCCTGTGCAAAGAGAAAAGAGCCACCCCCTCTGCATCCCGGGCCTGAGCCAGGCTCCAGTAAGGAAAGAAACAGGCAAAGCAAGGGGCTGGGGGCCCGGGCAGCAGGTCCCCAGGGTGGGGCCGGGACATCCCCAAAGGGGGTGGGCACTTCCCCTCCTCCCCACTCTGCAGGTGGGGAAACTGAGGCAGGAGCAGCGGGTACCCCCCTGTTACTGCTCCTCTCCAGCAGCGGCAGCTGGAGCCCACCCTGAGCCCACAGCAGCCCTGGGGCAGGGCAGGGGGCTCACCCGGCAGGGCAGGGGGCTCACCCGGCAGGGCAGGGGGCTCACCCGGCAGGGCAGGGGGCTCTGCCGGCTCCGGGGGGCCCGGGGGAGGTGAAGTGCTGTCGGAAAGGCGCCCTATGTACATCCCTGAAGGTGGCAGCCCCTCCCCTGCCCCGCCTGTGCCCCGCCTGCTGCCGGGCCCCAGCCCGCTATGAGGTCTGGCACTGCACGTGCTGCCTCATGCCATCCTCGAAATCATCCTCGTGGTAAGCTTCCCCCGTGTAGGGCCGCCGGCCCGGCCCGCCGTGAGCCGTGTAATCGCTGAGCTCCACCTCCTCCGTGTCCTCCGTGGCCATCACCTCCTCCTGCGCTGGGAAGAAGCTCTGCAGCTGCCGCAGGCGATCCGTGGGGAGCCAGCCCGGCTCGGGGAACTTCACCTGAGGGCACACAGAGGTGTGAAGCAGCTCGGGAAGGCCACAGGTGGGGGAGATGTGGAGTTTCACCATCCTGTTCTAGCTCACCTCGAATTGCAGGATGAGCTTTCCTTTCTGAAAGGGGCTCCTGTAGACGGGCATGCCCTCGTTGGGGATGCACTTCAGGTCCCCAGGTCGGATCACGTCACCTGAGAGACAGAGATGAGGGTGACCCTGCTGTGCTGGCAGCTTTTTGAGCCAGGTCTTATAAATTCTTGGAGATTTATCACACCCGAGATAGCTCAGCTACTTTAGACGGCATAAAATCAGCAGGATGGCTTCTGTGGTGGTGTTGGAAAGGCAAAGTAACAAAACTCTTTACAGAGAGAAGCCAGGTGCAAGAGATTCTAAAACGCCTCCCCAAAGCCATTAATTCCTTTGTTCTCTTCTTTTCCTACTAAATTGCTTAGGTGGGACTTTTTAGCTCCTGTCCAATTAGCCACCCTTAAGTTAAATTTGAGGTGAAATCCCCCCTGGGCGGTGGGGAAACCTTTTAGGAGATATCTTTAAACCTAATTAAGGAGATAAACTCGTCTTTTAAGGAGACAAAGGAGAATTTTGTCACTCCATCAACAGGGGGCACATCCCTGCAGCACTGTGCCACTCCCAGGTGCTGAGTGCCCCTCACCTGGTGGGGAGGACACGAGCAGGGTGCGGTTGTCCAGGGTGTGGATCACCTGCCTGCACCCACACAGGGCGTCTGCCAGGCTGATCTCCCTCCTGACAATCAGGTCGTCACCGCTGCGCCGAAAAACAGGATGTTCCTTCTGATCCAGGACGATGATGATGTCCCCGGGCTCCAGGCCGGGCACCTGGTCTCCTTCCTCGTGGAAGGTGATTTTCTGCCCGTCCTTCATGCCTGTGAGGAGGATGAAGGAGGCTCAGAGCCCGCGTGGCTCTCTGGGGTGACTCCCTGGACATCCAGCCCCGCCTCACCTTTATCCAGGTGCACGCTGAGGATTTTCTTCTCCCTCACCACTTTGCGGCCGTTGCAGGTGAGGCAGCAGTCGCGGGGCCGGATCCACTCGCCCTGGCCCTGGCACTGGGAGCACACGGTCTGGATCTGCTGGATCATGCTGGGCCCCAGCTGGTGGATGCGAACTTCCATGCCCGAGCCGTGGCACTTGGGGCACCTCCTCTGGGCGCCCTCCCGCACCCCGCAGCCTGTGCCAGAGGGGGTAGGGGGTCAGACATTGGGGTGAGGGGGTGCTGGGGAGGCCCTTCAGCCCCTCACTCACCTCCACACTTGCGGCAGATGATGTTTTTCTGCAGGGACAGCTTCCGTGTGGAGCCGTTGTAGAGATCCTCCAGTGATACCGAGAGCTGGTGCACCACCGTCTTCCCTGGGCATGGGGACAGCCTGGCTCAGCACCAGCCTTGTGCCACCCCTGTGCCATGGCCAGACAGGCCCTAGACACTGCTCAGGCTCACCAGCTGAGCCAGCCCTGCTCTTCCTCAACGACAGAGGCAGGGATGGTTTCACTCCAAGCCTGGATGCCACCCTGGGGCAGTGCCGGGTCCCAGCGTGGGCAGGGCAGGGCTCCCACCCCAGGGCTCTCAGCCACCCCCAGCTGCTCCAGCTGGAGCGGCTGGGATGACTCCCTCGGCCTCTTAATTGCCCTGCAATTAACTCCTGCCATCTCAGCAACAAGCTGACAGAGTCACCGTGTCCCTGTGACCCAGGCCCGAGTCACCGGGCTGGCCCCGCGTCCTCGCTGCCACCCCGGGGCTGCTCGGGTGACTCAGCCCAGCCCCGGGGCCGGGGACGGCGGGGGAAAGCCGGGACAGGGACAGGGAAGGGCCCTTTGAAGAGAGGCAGGTGGAGAAAGTAATGAGGGTGGTGAGGAGCTGCAGCGGGCTGTGCCGCAGGGGCAGAGACGGCCTGGGGAGCCTGGCTGGGTCCCCTGAGCCTGTGCCATGCTGGTGACCAGCCTCCTGCCACCCCTGAGCCTGTGCCATGCTGGTGACCAGCCTCCTGCCACCCCTGAGCCTGTGCCATGCTGGGGACCAGCCTCCTGCCACCCCTGGGCCAGCTCTGTGCTGGGCACCAGCATCCTCTCAAACCAAGGTCCCAGCAGGGCTGGATCCCCTGAGCCAGCTCTGTGCTGGGCACCAGCTCCCTGCCACCCCTGAGCCAGCTCTGTGTTGGGCACCAGCCTCCTGCCACCCCTGTCCCAGCAGGGCTGTCACCCTTGAGACAGTGCCATGCTAGGCACCAGCAGTGACACAAGAGATCACAGCAAATCTGTGACCTCCTGAGCCAATGTCACACTGCATTTGGGTGCCAGCCCTCTCCCACCAAAAGGTCCCAGCAGGTTTGTCACCTCCTCATGGCACTAAGCACCAGCCCCCTCCCACCAAGAGATGCCAGCAGCTTTGTCACCTCCAAAGTGAGCAGCATGCTGGGCACCAGCTGCCTCCCACCAAAAGGTCCCAGCAGGTTTATCACCTCCTGTCACCTCCTCAGTGTGCTGGGCATCAACCCCCTCCCACCAAAAGATCCCAGCAGGTTTGTCACCTCCTCATTGTGCTGGGCATCCTCCCTCCCACCAAGAGATGCCAGCAGCTTTGTCACCTCCTGAGTGAGCAGCATGCTGGGCACCAGCCCCTTCCCACCAAAAGGTCTCAGCAAGTTTGTCACCTCACTGTGCTGGGCACCAAACCCCTCTCACCCCCTCACCGTGCTGGGCACCAGCCCCTTCCCACCAAGCGGTCCCAGCAGGTTTGTCACCTCCTCAGTGTGCTAGGCATCCTCCCTCCCACCAAGAAGTCCTAGCAGGTTTGTCACCTCCTGTCACCTCTTCACCATGCTGGGCACCAAGTCCCTTCCACCAAAAGGTCCCAGCAAATTTGTCACCTCCTCAGTGTGCTGGGCATCCTCCCTCCCACCAAGAGGGGTTTGTCACCTCCCGTCTCCTCACAGCACTAGGCTGCATTCCCCTCCCACACACCCACCCACCCCGGGGTCACGGTAACTCCCTCCCCTCCTCAGCCCCTCACCTCTCCTGTCTGCCCGGCCCCGCATCCTCACTCCCCCTCCAAAGAAGAGGTCGAAGATGTCCATGGGGGAGCCGAAGCCGCCGCCTCCCCCGCGGCCCCCCAGGCCTCCCTCCTTCATGGCTCGCTCGCCGCCGCGGTCGTACAGCGCCCGTTTGTGGGCGTCCGACAGCACCTCGTAGGCCTGGGAGATCTGCTTGAACTGCGGAGGGGACAGAGGGGTCAGCCGGGCATGGGGGGCCCGGGGAGGGGCCGGGGAGGTTGCACGTACCCGCTCGCCCTCGCTGGGGTTCTTGTCGGGGTGGTAGCGCAGTGCCAGGCGCCGGTATGCCCGCTTGATCTCGTCCAGGCTGGCACCCGGCCGCACGCCCAGCAGGTCGTAGTAACCCGTCTCCTTCACCATTTTCCCGGCTGCTGTGACCTGCTGGGACAGGACACGGCTGTGAGCTTGGCACTGCCACCCGGCCTGAGCTCTGAGTGACCCCAAAACCCCGCTGTGTGAGCCCTCAGCTTCCCTGCAGTGGGACAGGGGATGGTGACAAGGATGTGACAGCCAGACCCCACACAGGGCTGTGCAAGTGGACCCCAAAAGGCTTTGATCCCTGCTCCCTCCCTGCACAGCCCTGCCTCAGTTTCCCCCCAGGGAGACAGGAGGTGGTGACAACAACCCCACACAGGGCTCCTGCAAGCGGACCCCAAATCCCGTCCCCCAAAAGGCTTTGATCCCTGCCTCAGCTTCCCCGCAGTGGGACAGGGAATAGTGACAAGAACGCGACAGCCAGACCTCACACAGGGCTGTGCAAGTGGACCCCAAAAGACTTTGATCCCTGCTCCCTCCCTGCACAGCCCTGCCCCGGTTTCCCCACAGTGGGACACGGGGTGGTGACAACAATGTGACAGCCAGACCCCGCAAAAGGCTCCTGCGAGTGTAGGGATGGACCCCAAATCCCGTTCCCCCAAAAGGCTTTGATCCCTGCCTCAGCTTCCACGCAGTGGGACACGAGGTGGTGACAACAACCCCACACAGGGCTCCTGCAAGTGGACCCCAAATCCCGTCCCCCCGAAAGGCTCTGTTGATCGCTGCTGTCCCTCATGCACAACGGGTGACAGGGGATGTCCGGAGCAGTGCCACCGGGGACGGCCAGGCACCGCACGGGGGTCCGGCAAGGAGGGGCGGGCTCGGGGGTGCCCGGTGCCCCTCCGGGCCGTGTGTCACAGCCGATAAGCCCCGCGTGAGGTGGGGACACGTTTATCTTGCGACACGGGGGGACGCGGGGAGCGCTCGGGTAAATAACCCCCGCTTCCCCCTCGGGACCGGGACCCGGGACCGCAGCTGGGTCTGTCCCCCGGGGCCGGTCCGGCCCGTGGGGTCCAGCTCGGGATCCCCTTGGCTGGAGCGGGGTCTGTCCCCCGGGGTCGGTACGTCTCGTCTGTCCCAAGGTGGGATCCCCTTGGCTGGAGCAGGATCCGTCCCCCGGGACCCCCGGGGCCGAGGCGGGGCCCGGGACCCTCAGGCTGGGTCGCTCCAGCCCAGGAGCCCCGTGAGGGGCGGTTCGGCCCCGCGGGTCGCGCACCGGGGGTCCCAGGCGGAGGTGACACGGTGACAGCCCGTCCAGAGCCGCGGAGGCCCCCGCACCCCACACCGGAGCGGCGGAGCGGAGCCGAACCCGGTGCTCCCGGAGGAGGGGTCGCCTCAGAGCCCCCCGGAGCTCTGCAGGCCCTCAGGGCACCCCGAGGAGCCGGGTCAGGGCTGTGCGGGCCGGGCCCCCGCTGACACGGGCGGGGCGGAGGTCGCGGGGAGGTTGGGGAGGGCCCGGGGGAGTCCGGGGGGCTCCGGGGGTCGCGGCGGGGTCCCGGGGCCGCACCGCCCCCCCCACTCACCGCCGCCGCCGCTCCGCCGCCGTCTCCGAACTCTCTGGAAGCCGCCGCGCTGACCCCGCCCCCTCCGCGCCGCACGCCGCGCCCATTGGTGGAAACGCCCTTCTGCGCCCGCCCATCACCCTGCGGGCCCGGCGCTGATTGGCTGTAGGGGCGGTGCTTGCCCTCTCGGGAGTCGGGGCGCCGCTTCGCCTTGCGATTGGCTGAGACAGCGGCTGGGTGTTGACTCCTTGTCTCTCATTGGCTGGGAGCGGGTGGCCAATCAGAAGGGAGAGTGGGGAGTGCAGGTGCGGCGGGCGCCCGGCAGGGGGCGCGCGGGGCGCGCGGAGGGCGGGACAGTGGGCGGGGCCAAGGAGGTGGGCGGGACTAAGAGGGCGTGGTGTCGTGCGGGGCGTGGCAAGGGGTGTGGCAGTGGGCGTGGTCTGGGTGGGGGGACATGGGGGTGACCCTGGGGGAGTTTCGGGGTGCTGGGCTGGGGGCACCGGCAGTTCTCGGGGGACTCAGGGGTTGCGAGCGAGGCTCGAGGGGCTCCCGGGTGTTTTGGGGGGTCCCAGGGGCTGTTCCTGGGGCCCCGGATGGTGCCAGGGGGGTCCTGAGGAGGATCCTGGGGGTCCCGGGTGGTCCCAGGGGGGTCTTGAGGAGGATCCTAGGGGTCCCGGGGAGGAAGGAATGACGGGGACTCCTTGGGGGCTCACGGGGGGGGGGTCCCAGGTTCCTTCATGGGGGCTCCCAGTGGGGCCCTGAGGAGGATCCTGGGGGCCTCGGGTGGTCCCAGGGGGGTCTTGAGGAGGATCCTGGGGGTCCCAGTGAGGGCATCCAGGGGAAGGAATCACGGGGATGGGTCCCAGGGGGTTCCCTGGCAGTCCCAGGTTCCTTCCTGGGGGGTCCCATGGGGGTCCTGAGGGGGATCCTGGGGGTCCCAGGTGGACCCCGAGCTCCAGCTCTGCTGCCCCCCCAGCCCGGTTTGGCCAGGCTGGGCCCCTCGGGCTCCGGGGGGGGTTCAGGGTGGGCTCGGGGGGTCCTGCAGGGATCAATCCCCCCCTCCCCCGGCTGAAACCCAAGCCCTGCAGCAGCTGCTGCCCCACAGGAGCCCCGGGGCAGCTGGGCCCGGAATTCTGGAGAATTCCAGCCTGAGGAGGTGCCCTGGGGCACTGGGAGGGGGGCAGGGGCTGGCATGGGCACCCCGAACTGGGAATGGGGGCTCTGGACTGGGAATGGGCTCCTCAAACTGGGAATGGGGGCTCTAAACTGGAAATGGGGTCTTAAAACTGGGAATGGAGTTTCTAAACTGGGAATGGGGATTCTAAACTGGGAATGGGGATTCTAAACTGGGAATGGAGTTCCTAAACTGGGCACATGGTTCCGAACTGGGAATGGGGTCCCCAAACTGGGCACCGGGTCCCCAAAGAGAGAACAGGGTCTCATGGGGTTCCCAAACTGGGAATGGGGTCCCAAACTGGACACATAGTCCACAAACTGGAACTGGGAAAAGGGTAGCCAAAGTGGAAATGGGAATTCCAAACTGGGAAGGAGGTGCCCAAACTGGGAAAATGGTATTGAAACTGGGAATGGAATCCCCAAACTGGGAATGGGGTCCTTAAACTGGGAATGGAGCCCCTGAATTGGGAATAGAGTGCTTCAGCTGGGAATGGGGTTCTTAGACTGGGAATGGAGCCCCCAAACTGGGGATGGAGTCCCTGAAGTGGGTATGGGGTCTCTGAACTGGGAACAGGGCCCCCAAACTGGGAATGGGGGCTCTGAACTGGGAATGGGGGCTCTGAACAGGGAATGGGGTCCTTAAACTGGGAGTGGAGACCCCAAACTGGGAATGGAGTCCCTGAAGTGGGTATGGGGTCTCTGAACTGGGAACAGGGTCCCCAAACTGGGAATGGGGGCTCTGAACAGGGAATAGAGTCCCCAAACTGGGAATGGAATCCCCAAACTGGGAATGGAGCCCCCAAACCTGGGAATGAGCCCCCAGCCCCACTGTGGGAGCTGTTGGGGACAAGGGGCTGGAGCCAAGGGCCCTTCCTGTCCCTTCCTGTCCCTTCCTGTCCCTTCCTGTCCCCTCCCGTCCCTCCCCAGCTGGATCCGGTGGCCAGCGGTGACTCAGGGCTGGCTGCTGTCACATCCTGTCCCCAGCACGTGCCCCTGGCCTGGCACCGTGCCCCCCAAACCTCGCCTGGGCACCGGGAGCGGGCTTGGCACAGGGCTCAGGGCCAGCCGTGGCGTGGGGGGACACAGCCCTGGGGGGGACACAGACCCACTGTCCTAATGTCACCTGTGCTTGTCCAGCTGTGCTGAGTCACCTCCACGCTCGCTGTGCCCACCCCTGATGTCCCCCGGGGGGGGGTACAGAAATCAGGGGGGCTCTGGGGGGGCTCCTCCTCTCCTCACCCTGGCTGTGGCTGGGCCTTGGCAGGCTGGGTGAGGAGGGAAACTGAGGCACGGGGCTGGTGTGGGGGAGCTGTGTGGGGTTCTTTTCTTTCCCATGTGCCCACCTGTGTCCCTGTGACACACCTGTGTCCCTGTGCCACGCCCATGTGCCACACCCATGTCCCTGTGCCACCCCTTCATGTCCCTCTGCCACACCCATGTCCGTGTGCCACATCCAATGCACTCCTGTGCCACACCCTGTGTGGTCCTGTGCCACCCCCAGTGTCCTTGTGCCACCCCCCATGTCCCTGTGCCACACCCTGTGTCTGTGTCCCACATTCTGTGTCCCTGTGCCACGCTCAGTGCCCCTGTGCCACACCCCCTGTACTCCTGTGCCCCACCCTGTGTGCTCCTGTGCCACACCCCTGGCCTTGTGCCACACCCCATGTGCTCCTGTGCCACACCCATGTGCCACACCAGTGTCCCTGTGCCACACCAGTGCCCGTGTGCCACACCTGTGTGCCAGAAATCGGGGTGCATCACCCTCGGGGTGCAGTGTCCCGGGGATCAGGGTGCATCCCCCAGCAATTGGGGTGCACTATCCCGGGTATCGGGGTACATCACCCTGCAATCGGGGTATATCACCCAACAATCGGGGTATATCACCCTGCAATCGGGGTACATCACCCTGCAATCGGGGTACGTCACCCTGCAATCGGGGTACGTCACCCGACAATCGGGGTATATCACCCTGCAATCGGGGTACGTCACCCAGCAATCGGGGTACTTTGTCCCAGAACCCGGGGTGCACCACCCAGATATCGGGGTGCATTGTCCCAGAGATCAGGGTGCATCACCCCAGGGATTGGGGTGCATCACTCCGAGGCGTACATCACCTAGAAATCGGGGTGCACTGTCCAAGGAATCGGGCTGTATCCCCCATCAATCGGGGTGCCCTGTCCCGGGGGTGTATCGTCCCATCAACTGGGATGCATTGTCCCAAAGATCGGGGTCCATCCCCATCCATCGGGGTCCATCCCCCATCCATTGGGGTCCATCCCCCATCAATCGGGGTCCATCCCCCATCGATCAGGGTCCATCCCCATCCATCGGAGTCCATCCCCCTCCATTGGATGCCCTGTCCCGGCTCCATTCCCTATCCATCAGGGTGCATCCCCCATCCATTGAGTGCCCTGTCCCGGGGGTGCATCATCCCATCAATTGGGGTGGATCCCCCATCAATCGGGGTGGATCCCCCATCCATTGAGTGCCCTGTCCCATGAATCAGGGTCCATCCCCATCCATCGGGGTCCATTCCCCATCAATTGGAGTGCATCCCCCATCAATCGGGGTCCATCCCCATCCATCAGGGTGTGCTGTCCCGGGGGTGCATCCCCCCATCAATCGGGGTCCATCCCCATCCATCGGGTGCCCTGTCCCGGCTCCATCCCCCATCCATCGGGGTGCATCCCCCATCAATTGGGGTCCATCCCCATCAATCGAGTGCCCTGTCCCGGGGGTGCATCGTGCCATCAATCGGGGTGCATTGTCCCAAGGATCGGGGTGCATCCCCCATCAATCGGGGTGGATCCCCCATCCATTTAGTGCCCTGTCCCATGAATCGGAGTCCATCCCCCATCCATCGGGGTGTGCTGTCCCAGGGGTGCATCGTCCCATCCATCGGGGTCCATCCCCATCCATCGGGGTCCATCCCCATCCATCAGGTGCCCTGTCCCGGCTCCATCCCCATCAATCGGGGTCCATCCCCATCAATCGGGGTCCATTCCCCATCCATCAGGTGCCCTGTCCCGGCTCCATCCCCCATCCATCGGGGTCCATCCCCATCAATCGGGGTCCATCCCCATCCATCGGGGTCCATCCCCCATCCATCGGGGTCCATCCCCATCAATCGGGGTCCATCCCCCATCAATCGGGGTCCATCCCCCATCCATCGGGGTCCATCCCCATCCATCGGGGTCCATCCCCATCCATCGGGTGCCCTGTCCCGGCTCCATCCCCCTCCCGCCGCTGACGGACGGCTCCAGCCGCGCATTCCCGGCGCGGTTGCCCCGGGCTCGGCCCCGGGCAGCACCGGCCCCTCCCGGGGCTGGCAGCAGCTGCCGCCGGTCGGGGGCACGGCCGAGGCTGCGGGGTCACGGCCCGGCAGCTGGGCCGGCCCCCGAGCCCCCTGAGCCCCCCACGCTTATTCCAGAGCTATTCCCGGCTCTGACCCGGTGAAGGGTGGCCGGGAGGGGACCGAGCCGCCTCTCGGTGTGTCCCGGACGGTGCTGTGGGGATGGGGATGTCACCCTGGGGTCACACACAGCCCTGCTCTGCTCTCCAGCTGGGATTTTGGGGTCCTGTCACTCTCAGACACGAAACAACACGAGCGTACACATTGCTGTTTTCAAGGCAAAAAAGAGAGAAGTTTAAGTCTGACTCCAGCATTTATGGATTTCTAAAAGTGACAGTGGGTTGGAGGGTGACAGTGCCACCTCTCCGATGACACTGGACAAACCAACAGTCCATTAAATTTCTCTCCTTCTATAAAAGAATGCAAACCAATAAATTTATTTACATAAAGTGTGTGAGAAATTTCGTTACAAGAATGTAAACATCAAAAAAGCTTAGAAAATCTTAAAAAACCAGAGCAACAGGATTTCTATTATAAGGATTGGGGTTATTAACAGGGTTCCTATTAACAGGATTGTCCCTGTTACAGCAGCTTCTTTAAGCCAGGTCTAATAGGTTCTCTGAGGTTTATAACACACCCAAGATAGCTCAGCTACCCTTGGAGGCATAAAAATTGCTGTTTTCAAGGCAAAAAAGAGAGAATTTTAATTCTGACTGCAGCATTTATAGATTTCTAAAAGTGACAGTGGGTTGGAGGGTGACAGTGCCACACAATCCAACAGTCCATCAGACTTCTCTCCTTCTATAAAAGAATGCAAAACAATAAATTTATTTACAGAAAGTGTGTGAGAAAGTTCATTACAAGAATGTAAATGTCAAAAAGCTTAGAAAATCTTAAAAAATCAAAGCAACAGGATCTGTATTATAAGGATTGGGGTTATTATCAGGGTTCCTATTAACAAGATTGTCCCTGTTACAGCAGCTTCTTCAAGCCAGCTCTAATGAGCTCTTGGAGATCTATAACACACCCAAGATTGCTCAGCTACCCTTGGAAGAATAAAAATCAGCAGGATGGCTTCTGTTGCAGTGCTGGAAACAAAAAGGTTTAATAAAAAGTGAAATAACAAACAGAAAATAAAAACTAAGAGCCAGAGGTTCTTGTTCTTAGCGAAACACCTTACAAAAATCATTAATTTCTTAGTTCATATCCTTTTCTAATTAATTGCCCAGGCAGATTTTTTGGCTTGTTTAATTAGCTATCTTTAAATTTGAACTTCTCCTAAGTCCTATGAGATGATTTTTCACTTAAATCAAAGAGAGAAACATCCGAGCCTCTTTCAAACATTCAAATCTCAGCCCTGATTGGTTTGACCACAAAAAACTCACTTCCTTTTCAAACCAGGACACTTTTTTTTTTTGGAAGGAACAAAGGACAATTCCATCCCTCCATCCACAAGAATCTCACTGCTCCAACATCCCCACCGCGCATCCCCCTCGCCCCTGGCGGCCCCAAATTTGGGGAGGGGGAGCTGGGGGGGCTGCCCGCTGTATTTTTAGTCCTTTCCTTATAAGGTTCCCACGAATTTTGGGAGCCGGGAGAGGGATGAAGTCATGGCTGAGGTCATCCCTCCTCTCCCTCCTCCTCGGGCTCACCCCACCGGGAGCTTTTTGTGCGGCTTCCATGGAAATGCCCCGGCCCGGGCGGGCAGGAAACAAAGCCCAGCCCCGGCTGGCGAGGGGCCAGGCTGCTCTGGGGGGGCTCCAGGGGCTCTCAAGGCTCCAGCCCAGGCATCACTTGGCAGCTCCCCCCACCAGGACCCCCCTTTGCACGCTCCTGTTTGCCGGGTGTGAGCGGGGTTTGAGTGCAGGGCGCTCGTATTGTTCTTTTCAGCCTCCCCCCAAAATCGGTGTGGTGCCCAAAATGTGCCAGTGGGCACCCAGTGGGTGCTGCCTGAACACCCTGCTTGGGTTTGGTGGGGTTTGGGGTCAGGGGATTGAGCTGCAGCTCCAGGCAGGGCGGTCATGGGGTGACCCAGGCACCCGTGTCCCCCCCAGGGTCGTGTTTGGTCCCCCCAGGGTCACACTTGGTCCCCCTAGGGTCGTGTTTGGTTCCCTCAGGGTCATGTTTGCTCCCCCCAGGGTCGGGTTTGGTCCCCCCAGGGTCACCTGTGTCCTCCCAGGGTCGTGTTTGGTACCCCCAGGGTCGTGTTTGGTCCTCCCCAGGGTCACCCGTGTCCCCCCAGGGTCATGTTTGGTCCCCCCAGGGTCACCCGTGTCCCCCTAGGGTGGTGTTTGGTACCCCCAGGGTTGTGTTTGGTCCCCCCCGGGTCATGTTTGGTTCCCTCAGGGTCACATTTGGTCCCCCAGGTGTGTTTGGTGCCTCCGGGATCACCCGTGTCCCCCTAGGGTGGTGTTTGGTACCCCCAGGGTCACATTTGGTTCCCCCAGGATCATGTTTGCTCCCCCCGGGGTTGTGTTTGGTCCCCCCAGGGTCACCCATGTCCCCCTAGGGTGGTGTTTGGTTCCTCCAGGATCATGTTTGGTCCCCCCAGGGTCACCTGTGTCCTCCCAGGGTCATGTTTGGTCCCTCCAGGGTCACACAGCGCTCCAGGACAGCCCAGGTCCCACTGGGAACACTCCTGATCCCACTGAGGACACACTTGATCCCATGAGGGACATCCTTCATCTCACTGGGAACAGGCTGGGTCACATCAGGGACACCCTCTGTCCCATTGGGGACACTCTCAATCCCTTTGGAGACACCCTCTGTCCTGTTGGGGACACACTCTGTCCCATTGGGGACACCCTCTGTCCTGTTGGGGACACACTCTGTCCCATTGGGGACACCCTCTGTCCTGTTGGGGACACTCTCAATCCCTTTGGAGACATTCTTGGTCCTGTTGGGGACACATTCTGTCCCACCATGACACCCTTGCTCCTGCTGGGACACACTCAATCCCTTTGGGGACACTCTCAGTCCTGTTGGGGACATTCTCAGTCCCTTTGGGGACACTCTTGGTCCTGTTGAGGACTCACTGTATCCCATCAGTGACACCTTTGATCTTGTTTGGACACTCTCAATCCCTTTGGGGACACAGTGTCCTGTTGGGGACATTCTCAGTCCTGTTGGGGACACTCTCAGTCCCCTTGGGGACACTCTTGCTCCTGTTGGGGACACTGTCCTGTTGGGGAGATTTTTGCTCTTGTTGGGGACACTCTAAGTCCTGTTTGGGACATTTTCAATCCCTTTGGGGACACTCTCAGTCCTGTTGGGGACACTCTCAGTCCTGTTGGGGCCTGTTGGGGACACTCTCGGTGCTTTTGGGGACACTCTCAGTCCCCTTGGGGACACTCTTGCTCCTGTCGGGGACACTCTCTGTCCTGTTGGGGACATTTCTGCTCTTGTTGGGGACACTCTTAGTCCTGTTTGGGGCATTTTCAACCCCGTTGGGGACACTGTCAGTCCTGTTGGGGACATTCTCTGTCCTATTGAGGACACCCTCTGTCCTGTTGGGGACACTCTTAATCCCCTTGGGGACACTCTTGCTCCTGTTGGGGACATTTTTGCTCTTGTTGGGGACGGTCTTAGTCCTGTTTGGGGACACTCTCAGTCCTGTTGGGGACACTCTCGGTGCCGTTGGGGACATTTTTCCTCCTGTTGGGGACACTCTCGGTGCCGTTCCCTCGGGCACTCCCCAGACCTGTCTCTCTCTCCCCGCTCCGCCGCCCCGCGGTTCCCAAACCCCGGGAGATGCCCCCCATCCCCCCGACTGCCTCCGAGCTTCCTCCCCTCCTCCTCCTCCTCCTCCTCCATCTGTGCCCCTGCTCGCTGTCAGCGCCGCAGGAATGCGGATTCATTTCTCCAGGAATGTCACCCCCCGCCCGGCCCGAGCCGTCTCCGTCTCCTCCTCCTCATCCTCCACCCCCTCCCAGCTTTGGGGTCCCCTCGGGGGCTCGGGGGTCTCTGCCGGGGCTGTGTGATGATGGAACGCAGGCTCGGCGCCTGATTAAATTCATCACAAGGGGATTATTTTTATTTTTTTTTTTTCCTTAGGGTGTTTGGATCCGTTGGAGTTTCACCTTAAAAGGAATCTGTCGCCTTCAGGAGAGGAGGGGGCCGGGGGTTTCTCGGGGGTTTCTCGGGGGGAGGAAGGCAGCTCCATATCGGCTTCTTATCGCTCCTGGCTCTGAGCATCCCTGGGCGCGGGAAGCACCGAGCTAAATCGGGCACGGGCACGATGCTGAGCACCCCCGCGGGTGCCAGCCATGCCAGGGCCACCCTGTCACCGTGTGCCCCGTCCGGCTGTGACTCAGCCCTTTGCCCGGCATAAAGGAGCCCGTTCTTTCAGCCGAGCGCTGATTCATGCGCCTCTCCCCACGCCCGGCTGCACAACGGGGCGATTGAGCCCCTCGCAGCCCCCCTGTCCCCACCGCCCTGCGCCTCGGGGGGGTCTCCACGGGGTTCTGGTGGCTCCCAGGGCCGGGATGTGCGGGTTGTGCCGCGGGCATCGTGCCCACAGCGGGCTTGGGCACTGCCAGGCTGAGCTGGGCTGGGCTGGGTTGGCATCCCGGCCGCTCCTGCCGCAGCCCAGGAGGAAATCGGGGCAGTTCATGGGCAGCAGCGAGCCTTGAGTGGGGTCTGTGCAGCCCCGGGGTGGGGGAGCAGCGCCTCGGGGGGTGACATGGGTCTGGGGGTGGGGGAGCGTCCCATGGGGATGGGGTCTGGAATACCATGGGGCTGCATCACCATGGGGATGGGGGAGAATGCCCTGGGGTCTGCATTACCCTGGGAATGGGGGAACATCATCCTGGGGGTTGTATCGCCATGGGGATGGAGGAAAATCCTCCGGGAGCTGCATCAGCCTGGAAATGGGGGAATATCCCCCTGGGGGCTGCATCACCATGAGGATGGGATCTGGAACACCATGGGGCTGCATCGCCATGGGGATGGGGGAGAATCCTCCTGGGGGCTGCGTCAGCCTGGGAATGGGGGAACACCATCCTGGGGGCATCACCCTGGGGCTTGCATTGCCCTGGGAATGGGGGAACACCATCCTGGTAGCATCACCCTGGGAATGGGGGAACACCATCCTGGGGGCTGCATTGCCCTGGGAATGGAGGAAAATCCTCCGGGAGCTGCATCATCCTGGAAATGGGGGAACATCCCCCTGGGGGCCGCATTGCCCTGGGAATGGGGTCTGGAACCCCAGGGGTTGTATCACCATGGGGATGGAGGAAAATCCCCTGGGGCATTGCCCTGGGAATGGGGGAACACCATCCTGGGGGCTGCATCACCCTGGGAATGGGGCAACATCCCCTGGGGGCTACATCACCATGGGAATGGAGGAAAATCCTCCAGGAGCTGCATCAGCCTGGGAATGGGGGAATCTTCTCCTGGGGATATCAGCTTGGGAATGGAGGAGCATCCTCCTGGGGGAATTGCCCTGGGAATGGGGGAACATCTCCTGGGGGATGCATCAACATGCGAATGGGGGAACCTTCTCCTGGGGGCATTGCCCTGGGAATGGAGGAGAATCCTCCTGGGGGCTGCATCAGCCTGGGAATTGAGGAGCATCCTCCTGGGGGAATTGCCCTGGGGGCTGCAGCACCCTGGGGTCTGCATCGCCCTGGGAATGGGGGAATATTCCCCGGGGGCATTGCCTTGGGGGCTGCATCACTCTGAGAATGAGGGAACCTCCTCCTGGGGCATTGCCCTGGGAATGGGGGAACATCATCCTGGGGGCTTCATCGCCATGGGGATGGGGGAACATCCCCCTGGGGACACTGCCCTGGGGGCTGCATTGTCCTGGGGGTTCCATCACCCTGGGAATGGAGGAGAATCCTACTGGGGGCATTGCCCTGGGAATGGGGGAGAATCCTACTGGGGGCATTTCTCTGGGGGCTGAATCGTCCTGGGGTCTACATCACCCTGGGAATGGGGGTACACCCTCCTGGGGACATTGCCTTGGGGGCTCCATTGTCCTGGGGGCTCCAACACCCTGGAAATGGAAGAGAATCCTCCTGGGAGCTGCATCAGCCTGGGAATGGGGGAACACCCTCCTGGGGGCAACGCCCTGATGGGCTGCATCACCCTGGCACTGGAGGAGCACCCTGGGGTTGCAAACAGGTTACAAACCCAACCCAGCCTCTGCCACCCTCCCTCCCTCCATCAGCTCCTGGTTGAGCTCCAGCGCCTGCTCAACCATTCCCATGGCCCGGGGGGGCTGCAGCACCCCAGGGATTGTGGCCACGAAGCTCCAGGGCTGTGCATTGTCCCAGAGATGGGGCAGCACCATCCCACCCATCCTGCCCCCCAATCCTGCCCCCAGGATCCCCACCAGGGCCCCATCCCAGCCCAAACCAGCCTGGAGGTGCAGCCCCCCATCAGTGCCCTCCCCAGCCCTGCTGCCCCTGCCCCGCAGTGAGGAGAGCCAGCCCTGAGGGGAGGATGAGGCTTTATTAAATTAATTTGGGGTACATCCAGCGTGGCTCAGCCCCCAGGGTCAGGCTGGGGGGCCTGGGGTGATGTACCCCAAAATGCTGAGTGCCAGGGGGGGTTTGGGGGATCCATAACCTCCAGCTGGAGACCCTGGAGGATTTGGAGAGGGAATCTTGCAGGGAATGGGAAAACAGAGTTTAAATTAAATACCAGGTGGGTTCCTCCAGGCCACCCACCCAGGAGGAAACTGAAAATGAAGAGGGAATCCCAGAGCAAAAATGAGATTTTGGGTGGGTTGTGAGGGTGCAGCAGAACTTGCTGGTTCTTCACTCTGAAAAGAGGTGCAAAAAAACCACACAAACGTACTAAAACCCTGGGACTTTGGGGTGATGTACCCCAAAATGCTGAGTGCCAGGGGGGGTTTGGGGGGGTCCATAACCCCCAGTTGGACGTCCTGGAGGATTTGGAGAGGGAATCTTGCAAGGAATGGGAAAACAGAGTTTAAATTAAACACAGCCACGGCAATACACCCAGGAGGAAACTCAAAATGAAGCAGGGCAAACATGAGAATTTGGATGGGCTGTGAGGGATGCAACAGAACTTGGTGGTTCCTCACTCTGAAAAAGGATGCAAAAAATCCACACAAACATGTAAAAACCCACAGGGAGATGGGGAAGCATCAGGACGGGGTGGGACAGGGTGGGCACTGGGTTGTGGCAGGAAGGAGCCACCAGAAGGTTCTGTCACTCGTCCCCTGAGGAGCAGGGCTGCTGCTGGGCCGTGAGGCTCAGGACATCCAGAGCAGGGGACACGGGGCTGAGCTGCTTCCCCCTGAGGCTGCCATCCCCCAGCTTGGTGGCAGTGCCATCCCCCAGCTTGGTGGCAGTGCCATCCCCCAGCCTGGTGGCAGTGCCATCCCCCAGCTTGGTGGCAGTGCCATCCCCCAGACTGGTGACAGTGGCAGTGCCATCTCCAGGGTTGGGTACCTGCGCTGGCATCACCCCCGCGGGCTCTGGGGGGATCTCCCGAGCCGGGGCGGTGCTGGAGGCGCCGTTCAGCAGCTCCTCGGTGAATTCGGGCAGCTCGTCCAGGCTGGGCGGGCGGTGCAGCCCGTTCGGAGCCCGGAGCTCGCCCTCCTGCATCGCCGCCGGGGCCTCCTGCACCGTGGGCTCCTCCTCGCTGGAGGAGGAGAGGGAGGAGCCTTCCTCTGCATCCCGGCAAAGCTGAGAGTCTTCCTCTGCATCTCGGGACAGCTCTGAGCCTTCCTCTGCATCCCGGGAGAGTTTGGAGTCTTCTTCTGCATCCCGGGAGAATTTGGAGCCTTCCTCTTCATCCCAGGAGAGCTCAGGGTGTTCCACTGCATCTCGAGAGAGTTTGGAGTCTTCCTCTGCATCCCGGGGCAACTCGGGGTGTTCTCCTTCACCCTGGTAGAACTGAGAGCCTTCCTCTGCATCCCGAGACAGGTCGGGGTCTTCCTCTGCATCCCGGGAGAGCTCGGGGTGTTCTTCTGCATCTCGAGAGAGTTTGGAGCCTTCCTGGGCATCCCGGGCGAGCTCAGAGCCTTCCTCTGCATCCCGAGAGAGTTTGGAGCCTTCCTCTGAATCCCGGGACAGGTCGGGGTCTTCCTCTGCATCCCGGGAGAGTTTGGAGTCTTCCACTGCATCCCGGGGCAGCTCTGAGCCTTCCTTTGCATCCCAGGAGAGCTGGGGGTGTTCCTCTGCATCCTGGGAGAGTTTAGAGCCTTCCTCTGCATCTCGAGAGAGTTTGGAGTCTTCCTCTGAATCCCGGGCGAGCTGAGAGCATTCCCGGGCATCCTGGGAGAGCTGAGAGCCTTCCTCTGCATCCCGGGACAGCTCGGGGTCTTCCTCTGCATCTCGGAATAGCTCTGAGCCTTCTTCTGCATCCCGGGAGAATTTGGAGCCTTCCTCTGCATCCTGTGAGAGCTCGGGGCGTTCTCCTTCACCCTGGTAGAGCTGAGAGTCTTCCTCTGCATCCCGGGAGAGTTTGGAGTCTTCCTCTGAATCCCGGGAGAGATGAGAGCCTTCCTCTGCATCCCGGGACAGGTCGGGGTCTTCCTCTGCATCCCGAGAGAATTTGGAGCCTTCCTCTGCATCCCGGGAGAGCTCGGGGTGTTCTCCTTCACCCTGGTAGAGCTGAGAGCCTTCCTCTGCATCCCGGGACAGGTCAGAGTGTTCCTCTGCATCCCGGGGGAGTGTGGAGTCTTCCTCTTCATCCCGGGAGAGCTCAGAGTGTTCCCCTCCATGCCAGGAGAGCTCTCCCCTGCCAGGACCCTGCCCATCCTCTGCCACCCTCGCCCCCATCAGCTCCTGGTTGAACTCCAGCGCCTGCTCAACTATTTCCAGAATCCCCGAGGCTTCCATGAGCTCCACTGGCAGCTCAGCTGTGTCAGGGATGTCTGGAACCACCTCTGGAGATCCTCCCTGCCCCGGGCTCCCACTGCCCAGGCCTTCCTCCTTCTCCTCCTCCTCCTCCGTGCCTGGCTGCTCTTCCAGAGCCTGCTCTGCTCCATCAGGCCCTGCCTGGGCCTGGAGCTCTGCTGTGGCCTTGGCTGTGGCATGGAGAGCCGTGCTGGGCTCATCCTCATCTTCCTCCTCCTCCTCCTCTTCCTGCCCTGCCAGTCCCAGTGTGGCTGTTGCTCCAGTGGTGTCCCCCTCCAGCTCAGCTGTGCTGTGGAGCTCCTTGTCTGGATCTCCTGGGTGCTCTGGTCCCTGCCATGCTGTGGCACCCTGGGCTGGCTCCTCAGAACCTCCTGATGATAGTTCCACCTCCCCAAGGCAGTTGGGGTCTTCTTCTGGGCCTTCCTCCAGCTCAGCAGTGCTGTGGAGCTCCTCATCTGCATCTTCTGGATGCTCTGGTCCCTGCCATGCTGTGACACCCTGGGCTGGCTCACCAGAACCTCCTGATGATGGTCCCACCACCCCAAGGCAGCTGGGGTCTTCTTCTGGGCCTTCCTCCAGCTCAGCAGTGCCCTTGTCATCATTTGGCACCTCAGTGGGCATCTCCATACCCTCATCTGGATCAGCAGCCAGATCTTCTGGGTGCTCTGGTCCCTGCCATGCTGTGACACCCTGGGCTGGCTCACCAGAACCTCCTGATGATGGTTCCATCATCCCAAGGCAGCTGGGGTCTTCTTCTGGGCCTTCCTCCAGCTCAGCTGTGCTGTGGAGCTCCTCATCTGGATTTTCTGGGTTCTCTGGTCCCTGCCATGCTGTGACACCCTGGGCTGGCTCACCTGCTCCTGATGATGGTCCCACCACCCCCATAGAGCTGGGGTCTTCTTCTAGGCCTTCCTCCAGCTCAGCAGTGCCCTCCTCATCCTCTGGCATCTCAGGTTCCTCACTGGGCACCTCCATACCCTCATCTGCCCCTGCAGCAAGCACCTCCAGGTGCTCTGTGCCCTCTGGCCCTGGAGATGCTTCCCCAGGAGCCCCCAGATCATCTTGGCCACCTTCAGCTGCTTCCACTTGAATTTCTTCAAAGTCCTCAGGGATCTCAGCTTCCTCTGAGCTGGACACCTCTTGGCTGGGAGCAGAGACCATGAAATAACCTTCCTCCTCCTCCTCCTCCTCAGCCCCCTCTGCCTCCTCTTCAGGGCTCTCTGGCACGCTGGCACTTGGTGGCTGGTCCCTCCCTTGCTGCCACCCTTCACCCTGCTGGGCTGTGGCACACACAGGAGCTGTCCCCGTGGTGTCCTCACTCTCTGGAGGCTTTGGGCTGGGTGTCCCCATCAGCATCTCCTCCTGGTACAGGTGCAGGGGGGTGCTGTCGGGCAGGGTGTCCTCCAGCTCCACCCTCCTGCCCGTGCCCACTGCCAGCTCTGGGGTTCTGGGGGTCTCCTCCAATGCCCATTCACTGTCCTCACCTGGCACCTGCCCTGGTGCCACCAGCCCTGAGCTCTCCAGTTCTCCCAGCTCTGCCAGTTCTGGGGCTCTGGTGGCTTCCTCTAATGCCCACTCACTGCTGTCACCTGGCACCTGCCCTGGTGCCACCAGCTCTGAGCTCTCCAGTTCTCCCAGCTCTGCCAGCTCTGAGTCTCTGGATGTCTCCTCCAATGCCCATTCACCTGGCATCTGCCCTGGTGCCACCGCCTCTGTGGGTTCTGTGTTTCTAGGGGTCTCCTCCAATGCCCACTCACTGCTCTCACCCGGCAATGCCCACTCAGCACTGTCACCTGGTACCTTCCCCAGTGCCACCAGCTCTGAGCTCTCCAATTCTGGGGCCTCTGTGTCTCTGGGGGTCTCCTCCAGTGCCCACTCACTGCTGTCACCTGGCACCTGCCCTGCTGCCACCAGCCCTGAGCTCTCCAGCTCTGTGGGCTCTGGGTCTCTGGTGGCTTTCTCTAATGCCCACTCACCTGGCACCTGCCCCGGTGCCACCAGCTCTGTGGGTTCTGTGTTTCTGGGGGTCTCCTCTAATGCCCACTCACTGCTGTCACCTGGCACCTGCCCCAGCTCTGCCAGCTCTGGGCTGATCCCCTCAGCCCTGTCCTCACCCTGCAGCTCCCCTGGTTCCTCTGCCAGCTCCTGGCTGTGCCCTGGCCCAGGGGCACCTGGAGGGGCTGGCACAGGCTGTGCCATGCTGCCCAGCTGTGCCAGCTCAGCCTGTGCCAGTGCCAGCTGCTGCCTCACCTCCTGGCTCCTGGCATCTCCTTCATCATCCTCCTGGGCCTGCTCCAGCTCTGCTGGCCCTGTGCCACCTCTCTCCTCTCTTTCCAGCCTTCCTGCACTGCTCGGGGTGTCACCTGCCCGGGCTGGCCCCAGCACCCCCTCAGTGTCCCCTGCTGTCCCCTGCCAGTCCTCTGGGCAGGGCTCTTGGGCACTGCCATGGTCACCCCGCTGTGCCCAGGGCTCCTCTCCTGCCTCCAGCTGCTCCTGGTCCTCCTCTTCTCCTTCCTGCAGCTCCTCAGGCTCCTCTGGGGCTCTGCTGTCCCCCCCCAGGGTGTCACCAGCCCCAAGGTCTTCTGCCTCAGAGCCTTCTCCTGCCCCAAGAACTTCTCCTGTCCCATGGTCTTCTCCTACCCTATGGTCTTCTCCTGTCTTGGAGCCTTCTCCTGCCCCAAGATCTTCTCCTGCCCCAAGATCTTCTCCTGCCCCATGGTCTTCTGCCCCAAGATCTTCTCCTGCCCCATGGTCTTCTGCCCCAAGAACTTCTCCTATCCCATGGTCTTCTCCTGACTCAGAGCCTTCTCCTGCCCCAAAATCTTCTCCTGCCCCAAAATCTTCTCCTACCCCATGGACTTCTCCTGCCTTGGAGCCTTCTTCTGCCTCAAGATCTTCTCCTGCTCCATGACCTTCTCCTGTCTCGGAGCCTTCTCCTGCCCCATGATGTTCTCCTGCCCTGTGGTCTTCTCCTGTCTCAGAGTCCTCTCCTGCCCCAAGATCTCCTGCCTCATGGTCCTCTCCTGCCATGGGGTCCTGTCCCACCCCGTGATCCTCCCCTCCCAGCACCTCCCTGCTATCCTCTCCCTCTTCTCCCTCACCATCTCGCCCTCTGCCCGTGTCCTCCCCTGCCACAGCATCTCCTGTGGGAGGTTCCTCTGCTGGGATGGCCTCAGGGACACCCGAGGGCTCCTGCTCTGGGCTCAGCTCCTGTTCCCTTCCCTTCTCTGCAGCCAGGTCCATCTCCCACCTGGGCATTTGCTGCTGCTCAGCCTTTTCCTGCTCTGCATCAGCAAAGTCCTGCTCCAGGTGACCTTCTGTGGGCAGAACCAGGTGGCTTTGCACAAGGACAGCACCGGCAGCTCCCACTTCTCTGTGTGGGCATTTCTCTTCTTGCACATCTGTTCCTTCTCGCTGGAAATCTCCCTTCTCCTCCTCCTCATCCTCTGAGGGGTGTGAGGGCTCCGTGCTGGGGGTCTCTGCCCTTTCCTGCTCTGGTTTTTCCCAGCTGGGCTCTGTCTGTCCAGGCAGATCCTCGTTCCCTTCCTGGGCCTCCATTTCTGGATCCCTAGGGCTCAGCACAGCAGGAACCTCCTCCTCTTCCTCCTCTTCCTCCTCCTCCCAGGCTCCCAGATCTTCCTGGCTCCCCGAGGCACCCAAAGGAGGGTCCATGCCCAGTGGGAATGGAGCTGTGTCCTGCAGGGTGCTGCTCTCCCCAGCCAGCCCCTGGAGCATCACCTCCTCATCCTCGGGGCTCTCCCCATCCTCAGATCCCTCCTGCCCTTCCCCAGGCCCCTCTGGCACAGCCTTGGTGGGGAAAACGGGGCTGGGGGCACGGGCATCCCACGTGGAGCTGGGTGTGGGCTCCTCTTGGGGCTGAGCATCATCTCCCATCTCCTTGAGGGCATCCTCCAGTGCCTTACTGACCAGCTGGGCTGGGTACTGCAGCCTGTGGGCAGCTGCCAGGGGCTGCAGGCTGGCACTGCCACTGTCCCCCGAGGCTCTGGACAGGCCACACTCCATCCCTGGGCTCATTGCTGCCTCATCTCCTCCTGGCCAGGCAGGACCTTCCCTTCCAGAGCTCTCCTGCTCGGGGGAGAGGGGAAGGGAGGCTCTGCCTGCCTGGGGTGGGCTGGATGTGAGAGCCCCAAACCCTCCAACCCTGCTGGCAGTGCTGCCATGGAGGGCTGGGGTGATTTTCTGGATCTCCCTGGTGCTTTGGGGTGTTGAGGTGGCAATTTGGGGTGTCAAGGTGGCAATTTGGGGTGTCAGGGTGGTGCTTTGGGGGTGTTTTGTCCCCCTGGGGAAGGGGGTGCAGGGCAGCACCCGCCTGGCCTCGGGGCTCGCTGGTGATGCTCTGCTGCTGCTCAGCTCCAGTTTGAGATCTGCAAAGAGGGAGGAGGAACCGTGAGCCTCTCCCAGCCCTGCCCTGGCTGCCCCTCGCTGCCCCCTCGCCTATTTTTAACCAGCTCCTTCTTGGAAAGTGGGAAATTCCTCCCTCCTGAGTGCGGCGGATGCTGCTGCTCCCGGGGGGATTTGTGCCCAGCTGTCACAGACATCTTTGATGGAAAATCCTTTCCTTAGGATTTTTAAGGCCGAGAAGCTGAGAAGCCTCAGGAACAAAATGTAAACATTGATTATCTGCTGCTGTGGAATGCAACAGGTGGATCTGGGATTGGTCTCATGGGGTTGTTTCTAATTAATGGCCAATCACAGTCAGCTGGCTCAGACTCTGTCTGAGACACAAACCTTTGTTATTCCTTCTTTCTTTTGCTATTCTTAGCCAGCCTTCTGATGAAATCCTTTCTTCTATTCTTTTAGTGTAGTTTTAATATAATATATATCATAAAATAATAAATAAAGCCTTCTGAAACATGGAGTCAGATCCTCATCTCATCCCTCATCCTCTGACCTCTGTGAGCATGGTCACACAGGAGCAAAGCAGAAGCACAAAGCAAAAGCAGCACCATGTACTGCCCTGTCTCTGTGTCCTGCCAGCTGTGGGACAGCAGGCTGATAACAAAACCAAACTTTCACTCTTCAGAGCCAGTCTTGAGGGCACAGCACATGATATCCAGCATAGAGAGAACACACGGATGGGGATCCAAGCACCATCACCTCACCCTAGGACAGAAATGCTACAAACACCTTCCCTGCCCAGCAGGGTCTGGTTCAGCTCAGGAATGGAGCCAGGGTGGGATTCCTGCCTCTGAGCCCTCTGCAATCAGCTGAGCAGGGAGATGGTGCTGGCAGAGTCAGCCCAGCACTGGGGGCTCTGGGAGAAGCAACACTGACACCCAAATTCCAGACTGCAGCTGCAGCCAGCCCTGCTCCTTTAGCTGGCACCCATCAGCCAAACCTGCTACTGCAGAAAACAGAATTCATTTTTCCCTTTGTTGTTTTTTTGTTTCTGTTTACAGAAATAGCAATTGATGGTCTCAGTCCAATGGGGACTATTGTGAGAATTAGCAATTTGGTTAATCCCCATAAAGGCCTCTTTTGTGAATCATAAATCCTGTTCTGTTCCAGTGTTCTGAAATTGTAAAGAAATCCCAAAACAAAGCAAAGTTTTACTAAATAATCTCCTTATTGTTGCGTAAAAACCAGTTAAATGGGAAAATAATTTTTTTCATTCAAAAGCCTTACTTATCTTTGGGAGTTGTTTTGCCTTTTTGAGAGGGTACCCTTAGAAATGAGACATGGGAACTCTTAGAAATGTAGGTCAGATTCAGCTGTGTCTAGAAACTAAAAAAGGAACCTGTGGAATTTGAAAATTACTTAGATGAGACTGGAACAAAATTCCATAAAACCCTTAAAGGCTCAGGGAAATGTCTGAACCTTGTCCTCGCATGAATAGGGTTTAATTTCACTGCTCTGGAAATGCCAGGATCACTCATTTCTGTGTGTATTCTGAATGCAATTAATAGTTTATATAAAAACCCCAACCCTGCACATTTATAACACACCATAAACTTTGACATGGGGAAATGTCTGCCCTTCCCAGCTGTGAATGGAGCACTTGGTGGGTGCTTATTAGAATAAAATAACACTCAGGAATAAATATGAATCCAATTAATTTTATTTTTTCACTTTAAGACATAAAGAACATTTTAAAGAACTATCTGTGAACTTAATTTCCCAAAGAAATAGCATAAAGTTAAACAGATCTAAACTTTATACCGTGAATATTACAATTTCTCTTCCATAAAATTAAGACATCTCTATGTACAGTACCAATAAATATGCAGCAAACCTTTTCAGTGCTTTTTTTTTGACGTTTTAATATAAAACTCTACAATCAATGGCAGAACATCAGGAGATTTGTGCAAGACTGAGAGCAGCTGGAAAGCTATTTCAGTTCATAATTCAGCAAAGAAACTGAACACTGCTGACTTATGTTGCTTAATAAACTGGGTTATGATCTCCCAGGCAATGATTTTCACGTTGTTCCAAGGGATTTAGCAATCAGGAAATGGGGATTTGGAAGTGTCACTGCAGAGTTCACACTCTGGGAGAGAATTGCAGCCAGTGCTGGCACCAGGACTCACCAAGAAATACAAGTGGAGCTCTCGTTTCCTTTGGGAGCCTGTCTGGATGCTGAGAGGGATGGGAAACACATCCCTGCCCATCAGCTGGGATTTTTATAGGCTTGGAATTCCTGGGAGGGAAAATAATTTCCAGTTTTCTCAGCTCGTGCTGCATCCTCCATGGGGATAGAGCCTTGCCAGAGGAAGCCCCAGAGCTGGATGTGCTCCCTGGGATCTTGTCCCCAGCTGGGAGAAGGGGGACAGGGCTGGAGGGATCAATCCAGCTGTGGTTGGGTCCTGGAGGGCTGGGAATGCCCAGCTCCTGTGGCAGTGTCCTGCCTGCAGCGTGGATTTCCTGCAGTGCCTTTCCAGCATGAGAAACGTCACCCTCCCCTCAGGACTGGTGTCCAGCTCTGGATTCAACATTAAACCCTCCCCACAAAGATTTATCCACCCACCCCACAGTGAGAGCAGTGGGGTTTTCCCTTTCACCAGCTGCTTGGGTCATCTTTGCCCAGAAAAACACCACCAAAATCCCTCTCCAGCCTGGGAGAGAAGCACCTCAGTGATCCCCACCTTCCCTAGGATGTCCATGCTAGGAGGGTGATTTTTTCTAGGGATGTGCCTCTCTCCCCCTCCACTCTCGAGAGGGAGCCTGGATTTATTGAGAGCAGACACCTTTGATATGATTAAAGGAAGCCAAAACACAGCACAATGCTCACACAGTGTGCTTAGACCACAAAGAATCTCAAGTTATTACCCTAAATGTGCCAAGCACGGAGTAGAATGGCAGTGAAATTGAATTCTGCTCTGCTCAAGTTAAAATAGAAAATAATAATAATAAAATTCTGTTTTGCTTTTGCTAAATGTGAGGTAGTTATTGGATTAAAAAGAAAAAAAACACCCAGCATAACAGCAAGTAACATCTTTTTGGTGTCACAGGGGAAAGCAGCCTGATTCCCACTGTCTAATCAACTCCTGGCTGATCTACAGAGGCTGTTAACAAAACCTCTCAGGGATCTGCAAGTGGGTGGAAAGCAGGAGAAACAAATGTCCTCCACCAGACTACTCCAGTGAAAACCTTCCAGGAGGCAGAGCACAGAGCCCTTCCCCAGAAACCTCTTCTGAAGCAATTTAGATGTGATGCTCCGAGTTCAAGCCAGGAAAACAAAACAAATTTTGAGAATAAGAAATAACGTGGCAAATGGGAGAATGTCTCACAGTGCTGCTGGTGGAAGGAAAGGAATTTGCATTCTTGGCAGCAGAGGAATTGCAGATGGCAGCAGCCAGGATGAGGAATGGACACCCAGGGGATGCTGCTGCTCTGCTGGGGGGTAAGGACAGCCAGGCTGGAGCTGGAAGGGGTTTAGGGGTGCCCAGGGCTCTGCTGCCTTCACTTGGACTCTCATTTGGCCAAAATTTCCTGGCTGGGCTGTGCCTGTCAGCCAGGAGCTGAGCAGTTGGGAATACAGAGTTGCCAAAATGCTGAGGTGTTTTTGGGCATGGTTTTTGCCTTCTGAAGTGCAAGTGTCGCTAAATTCCCAGGGGAAAGTCTGGACCTGATTTCACCCTGCTGAGGGACCTCTAACTGCATAAAATAATGATTATTCACACATTTACACACAATCAAACTGGTTTCTCATACATCAGCATTAGCTGGTCACTCTTAATTGTGATTAGTGTTTTGGGAAGGGACTGGGATCAAAAGTGGTCACATTTGTTAAGTTGCATTTTTATTATCATAAAACTTGGGTAAATATAAAGAAGTTAAGTCAGTTCTTATGGTAAAGATACATCTCAGTCCTGAGGCACAAGACAAAAGACAATCCCTTCTAGAAAATCCCTTACAATAGCAAAATGCTATTACTGGTGTGTAACACCCACATCGGGGCAAAGATCCTTGACATTTTCTGATTCTTCTAAAGAATGAATTCTCTCCTCATTTCTCATCTGAAATGATGGGCCACTCACAAGACAAATAAAGCAAAGGACAGGGTGGTCAGTTGTGCCATAGAGGGGTGAAAAACCAAGATTCCTTCAAAATTCTGGAATATTGTGTTGAAAGTTTCAAGTTTTTTTTTTCAAGAATTCCTAAATCTGTTGGGTTGGTTGGGGACCCATTTTGTAGAGAGGTTTGCTCATCACATCCCCTGCCAAAAATCATCTCAGCAGCATCTTTTTGGGTCCATCCTTTGGACTCTGACCCTGCCAGCAGCCCTGTGCTGGACAGTCCCTGCAGTCACTCCTTGATTTGGAAGATTGCTCCACACCATGATTGGGAGCTGAGGATAAACACAATTAAAACTTTGTATGACTTTTTAATTTGAGGCATGCAGGTTTTACTCCTCCCATTCACCAAACAGGAGCTGGTTTTTAACATGATCCCCTTCAGCCACGTGCTCAGGGCTGTGCTCAGCACAAATAAATGTTGGCAGGGTTGGAGCTGCTTTCTTTATACCTTGATTAAAATTTACTAAATTTATTTCTGCGTGTGCATGAAGAGAAAGTTAATGCTTATTTATCAATATTCAGTTTTTAAGGGGAAAGGAAGTGGTAGGAACTCCGATGAATTTGGGTTGTGCTTAGTGTTAGTGTTTTTGGGGATGAAAAGGATTAGGGAAAAAGCCAACTCTTAAGATCTAGAATATTTTGAGCAGTTGTTAAATAATAATTTGATACTTCTTCTTTCAGTGGTTTTGTTCTGAAAAGTGCTTTTGGTTCTTTTTCCTAAGAAATGGAAGGGTCAAAACCTAAAATCATATGTTTAACCTCATTTAGCTCAAGCTGCCTATTTCACATTTTTTTCTCCAGATTCCATTTTTTTTTCCTGATAATAGTTTTAGTTTCACAGCCCCTCCCAAAACAAAGCACATGTTCAGCTTGACCACAGACTTTAAGGTCACTACTTCCCATGACCAGATCTCACCAGCTTCTCATTTAATTGAAAATGCTGATGCCTGGGCATTTTCACATCTACAGAAACACTTTATATTTTCTAGCTCAACAAACACAAGTTTCTGAGAACGCTCATGTCCTTTTTTAACTTAAAAAAAAATTAAAAATCTGAGAATCCACAGTTTATGTTCAGTCTGTTGGAGATATTTCCCTCTAAGCTTGACTTTGGTCTCACTAAAGTGGCTTTATTCTGACTTCATGCCTTTGACTTCTGTGGAGGAATATCTAAA
The DNA here is from genome assembly GCA_035047985.1 of Basileuterus tristriatus. Taxonomy (NCBI): domain Eukaryota; kingdom Metazoa; phylum Chordata; class Aves; order Passeriformes; family Parulidae; genus Basileuterus; species Basileuterus tristriatus. Next base: position 4,516,824 of record JAWWMR010000103.1, on the reverse strand, counting down.
ATAAAACAGGGCCAGAATCAGCCCCTGAACACTTATTTTATGTGCTGGTCACTGTTACAGTAACATTTTTAGCACTGAAAAGGGGAGAAAAAAGGGAATATAGAGAATTTCCATGAGGATGCATGTGGGGATCAATATGCCTGCACCACTTTAAAACAAGTAATGCCACATATATTATTTTATGTCCTATAAAATGTGAGCTAAATGTGCTCCAAGCTGATGAGGGTAATGGGGTGCAAAAGCTCTAAGTGGACTAAAATAAATATTTCTTTGGATTATGGAGAATCACACCTGGAATGGAGCTGCAGCAGGCAACATTTTGCTGCTGAAATTCATCTTTAGTGTGCAGTGGACACAAATTCTGTGCTAGAAAAGGCTCATTATTGCCAAAGAAACTTCTGGGGACTTCTATGGAATATCCACCAATAAAAAAAAAATAAAAAGGTGTGTTTATATCCCATATTCTGGCTCTTTGAATGCCAGGTGTTGCATTCCCCACTCCTGTGCCCCAGCCCTCACAATTCCCATCGTTCAGCACACCAGGATTGAGTGATGATGCCTTGGGATACAGCTTCCCTGGGAATTTGCTGTCCCAGCCTGTCAGGATTGCCTTGTGCCCTCAGAATGATCAGCTCAATGGTAGAAAAGAGAAGCTTTCTGAATTACTGTAATTATCCCAGAAGAGAGAGGATTTCCCTTCCAATTTCCTCCAAGGATAAACCAATTTCACACTATTTTGCCCTTTGCAGGAGCTCTCCTGCCTAATTGCTGGGAATCACCTGTCTTGGAAAAATGATTTCAAATCTTCCTTTATGAGACTGACCATGTTGTTTTGTGTGCTGGTCACCTAAAGTGCTCTACATGTCCAAAGCTGCAGATTTTGTGTTTTCATGAGTTCAGATCCTGCTTTGGGCACACAAACAAGTGATCAATGACTCAATGTGAGGTGTTGGGGGAACACTTCACAAAATTCGAGCTATGGAAAGTCTCAGGGTTCCACTGGGAGTAGTTTTGTCTAGAATTGCAAAGAGTGGGGGATTTCACCAGGTTTTACCCTGGTTGGGTGGAGGGGGTCTCTGAGCAGGAGGAAGAGCCCTGAAAAGGATCTGGATCTCCAGAACAAGGCTGAGGTCGTGTTAATGGGATAATTGGGGAATAACTGCTCCAGACCCAGCTTAAAAAATTAGGCTGGGCAGGTGGAGATAAAATAGAAATAAGGGCTCAAAGATGGAAGTGATCTGGATCATAAAGACACAAGTGGATCCCTTGACTCTGTTTCCATCTGCCTGCAGGATAATTAAATTTACTTTCTCCAATCCAAACCTATTTTGAGATGTCACTTTTCTTTGTGGGTTGGAGAAATTGAGGGTAAAAAATGGCATTTGGTCAAAGAAGTGTCCTTGCACCTAATGGACAGGGCCAGGAAGGCAGGAGGGAGCAAGAGGACAGCTGAGGTGTGGATGTGGGGAGGGTGAAGGATGAGTGAAAGAAAGGATGGGGAGCCAAACTGGGATGAGGTTTTGATGCAGGGAATTTGTCAAGCTCCCCAAATAGGCAGAGTTGTGCCAGGGACCAACACTCAGTGATGAGACTCAAGGAAAATCTGGAAGCAGGAAAAGAGGGCAGGGCAGGGCAGGGTGGCAAAGTCCCGGCTGTTGTGATGTGCCTAAAATAGGAAAGAACTGGAACTGTGGGGTCCAGAAGGTGCAGGATAGGGAAGAATGGGCAAAAATCCACAATTTTGAGATGATTTACCACAAAAGACCTGCCAGTTTTCATGTCAGCAGGAAGGTCCTTACACCAAGACATGAAGAGATCCTGGTGTTGCCTGGACCTTCCCTCCTCCTGCTCTGCTCCTCTCCTCCCTTCCCAGTCTCCTTGGGCCTCTCTCCCTGCTCCAGCTGCTCCACTGACTTCTTTTCAGCTCAGGCAGATCTTCCCAGAGCAACAAAAGGTCTCCTGGTGGGAAGGGCTTTGCCATGGACAAAGCTGCAGGGTCTCACATGGGCTTGTCCCCAGCACAAAGCCTGTGCCCAGTTCATCTCTGCAGACTCAGCCCCTCATCCCCACCACTGCAGTTCCCCACCCCATGGGGGAACTGGGGCTCCACCAGGGCTTTGGGTGGAAACATCAGCTCAGGGACAAAGCCTTGCTGCCATTTCTGGGCAAGAAGTGGAGAAATGGAGGAAATCCAAGGAGGTGAGGCAGGGGAGAGCTGCAGAGGGGGAGCTTGGTGGGTGCTTGACTGTGAGACCTCGGGGCTGCTCAGGGTCCAAACCCATGAGGCTCCTGCTGGAGATGTGTTTGCTGTAGAAGGGGAGGGGAAAATGGGAATTTCCCTGAGAGGCAGAAAGCTCTGTGGAAATAAGTGCAAGGTGGGAAGTTAAACAGCCCTGAGCTCCACCAGAGTGGTGTCTTTGGATCTTTTCACCTCTTGTGGGGACAACTGGTGGCCAAACTTCACCCAGGGCGAGGTTGGGGAGTCCCTTGGGGCCAGGGGCCACCATCAGCTATGGCTGGAGCCCAAGCAGTGATTTCTTCAGTTGCATTTGCCTTGCATTAAATATAATTGAAAGCAGAACATTGCAGAGGTTTTCTCCCAAAATTTCAGTGGCTGATTTAAAAGTGTGCAAAATTTTGCTCTGTGTCTGTCTCTCTACCTTGGGGTCTTTTTTGCTTTTTTTTCTTTTTTCTTTTGTTTTCTGTTATCTTAAAGTTAGAACCTGGAGGGGACATTCTACTTTCATGTTGAAACAGAAAGTGTTTTGTGTGTTCCCTAGATCTTTTCCAGAATATTTTGAGTCTGTAGATGGACTTAGGGAACTGTAAATAATTTTTTTTGGAAAAACCAAAAATCTCAAGTAGCTGCTGCAAAGCACATGATATAATTTTAATCTACTTTACAGGGAAGTTGGAAGGGATTAATTAAGCAGTTAAAAATTAACCTGAGCTTTATGTTAGTGCAAAGTACTGAGTAAATGTATTCATAAGGAAATTATGAGAATTACCTTTAGAAAGGAGAATCTGAAGAAGGGTCATGCAAAACCATAATGGAAGTGGTGGAGAAAGCTCAAAAACCCTTTTTTTTTGGAGTTGAAGAAATTGTACATTGAAGGTGGAATTAGGGACGTAGCCTAGCTCAATATTCAAGAAGAAACTTCCTACCCACAGGTATCAAACGTTCCTCCTTAGCTTACAAAGTTTTGAAGAATTTTCAACTTTTGCTTTCAAAAATACATTTTCCCCCCTCCAATATGACTTTCATTTTTCTAATTTGTCTTTCTTTGTTTGTTTGGTTTGGGGTTTTTTGAGTGTTGTTTTTGGTTTTTGTTGTTTTTTTGTTTGTTTATTTTGGGTTTTTTGTTGGTTTTTTTTTGGGTTTTGTTTTTGTTTTGGGTTTTTTTGAGTTAGTTTTTGTTTGTTTTTTGTTGTGTCTTTTTGGGGGGTTATTTCACTCCAACCTGCAGCATCACCTTTCCCTACCCATTAAATTGAGGCTCTAGCGAGCTGCAGGGGAGTGATGGCACAGAAGAAGAAGAAGAAGAAGAAGAAGAAAGAGGAGGAGGAGGAGGAGGAGGAGGCAAACAGCAGATATCTCACCCCAACATGCTCCCACAAAGCCAAAACCCAACAAAATCCCCCCGATGACCCTGGAGGGATCCCCCACCACGTGCTGCAGGCCGGAGCCCTACAGCAGAAAGGCCCCAAAGAAAGTTTTGTGCTCCTTGGTGTAATCCACCAGCTTGATGTCACTCACGTTGACCATCAGCTTGTCTCCCACCTCCAAGGAGACCACAGCGCCCAGGTAGATGGGCTGGAACCAACCATTGCCGTTCTCACTGAGGGTCTTGGTGCCCATCAGCAGCTGGGTGGGCTCGGGGTAGCTGTCGGTGACCTTGGTGATGATCTCAGTGACAGAGCTGGCCTTGTGGCTGCTCTCCACGGGCCCTCGGAAGGTGACCTGGGCGTACACGTAGTAATCTCCGGACACGGGGATCACCAGGGCGTTGCTGGAGTAGCTCAGGTTGTTCTTGGTGAAGGCCAGGCCTCGCTTGTCCTCCCACTGCAGGATGGGCATGTGGCTCCCCACGGCGCTGGCCAGGTCCTGCCTCTTCACTGCAGCGGGGAGAGAGAGGGAGAGGAGAGTGGGTGAGGGTGGCACAGGGTGGGTGGGATGTGAAATCTCTGCTCTGAGGGGAGAGGGGTTTAAACAGGGTGAGCAAAAAAAGCTGGGGCAGAAATGTTCTTATTTCACAGTGAGCTGAATGGGCTGCAGGACTGTGGGGAATGGATTTGGAGAGAGTTCTTAGGGTTTGACAAAAAGAAACCCTAAAAGAAACCTTTCTATCAAACCCTTAGGGTTTTGTTGTGTTTTTTTTTTGGGATTATTTCACTCCAACCTGCAGCTTCACCTTTCCCTACCCATTGAATTAAGATCTCCTAGAGTTTGATAGAAACTCCTTCTTCTTCTTCTTCTTCTTCTTCTTCTTCTTCTTCTTCTTCTTCTTCTTCTTCTTCTTCTTCTTCTTCTTCT
>JAWWMR010000103.1:4414416-4424609 GCA_035047985.1 Basileuterus tristriatus | reverse complement strand
ACACCTCATCCATGATGCATAAATTCCATTCAAACACAGGATTCTGTCTGGTCAGTGTCAACTTCTTCCTCTGAATCTTAACAGCGCCTTTGAGGTGGGAAGAAGTTCGTTTCTTCTGATAATGGAGCAATAAATTCTTTTCCTCTGAAATATTCAGGTGTCCTGTGGCTGCTATCTCGCTGCCAGTCCTTTCTTTAAAAAAAGTATCCTACATAGCATCCTTTCTATTTTAACAATTTTTATAACCTAAAACTATATTTAACACACTACTAAAGAGAATTAATACAGCATTACTTCCTAAAACAACACACATAATATTCATTTGAATATCTGTGAAAAGCCAATCATAAAATACACACATTTTTCACACCACCCTACAAACCAGGCAAAGGAACTTGTGGGATTGCCCTGGGAAGGATGTGCCCCCTCCAGGCCTCCCCTCCTTCCCTGGAGTGTTTTAAGGCTGGAATTCCCCACTGGGATGTTTTAAGTCCCAACTTAACCCCAAGGACAGATTTAAACAAGTTTTTTCCTGCAGGAGGAGCAGTGCACTCCTCATTCCTCAAAAATAATGGGAATTACAAGGCCTGAGCACCCTTTGCATGAGGAAATTCCTCCTGCTTAAGTATATTTTGTTTAAGAGTGCAGACAAGCTCAACTAAGATGCTCATTAATTAATTAATTAATGGCACAATATGAGGTCAGGCCTTGGAGCTGCCCAGGTTTGGAGCTCCCATCCCTGGAGGTGTCCAGGGCAGGTCTGGATGTGCCTGGGGACAAGAACTGGTGACAAATTGGGCTGGGTGACCTTGGAGAGCTTTTCCAACCTCAATTATCCCGGAAAGGAAATCAGGTTCTTCCTCCTCCCGTGCCAGTGCTGCAGCCACAGGGAGACCTTTGTGTGGACAGTTTTTTATTGAGACACAGTCGATGGGAAAAAAGATGTGAGAAAATCCATCTGAGAAAGCAACAGCTGCTTAATTCAAGGAAATAGTTTCTTTGAGCAAGAAGTTGTTTAAGAAAATATGTGATAACAGGAGGTAAAAAAGAAGCCACAAACATCCTGAGAAAGGTGGGACTGACTTTTTATAGCTGACCAATAATGAGCTCTATTTTTGCAATATGCATGAACCTTATTACTGTGATTATAAAAGTGTGCCTGTTAATCAATAAATCTGAGACTTGTCGATCATCAGCGGATGAGCAATGTCTCCCGTCTACCTCATCACCTTTGTGCTCCTGGCAATTAAAATAATCCAATAACGAATCCCACCCTCGCTGCTAATTACCCCAATTTAAAGAAGCCAAGTGACAGAAGCAAAGCAACTTCCCACAGGCTCCCAGCCTGAAACCAGAGCTTGGTTCCAGTCACACCACAGCGAGGTGACAAACACGATTAGATTTCTTCCATTCAGAGCCAACCACCCCTAATTCAGCACAGAATGCAACTGAGCCTCTCCAATGCTCAGCATTGCAAATCCTCCCCCCTAAACCTGCTACAGCTTTATTAGAATTTCCTCTGAAGCTTGGATATCAGAGCTGCAGAGATTGTTTTCCCCGGGCAGGCAGGGGGAGATGTGCTGATAAGGAGCAGGGCTGTGTTTATCAGCAGATAAATAACAACCAGCCCTGCGTGCAGGGCAGCCTCACTCCCGGCTTTGTCACCCTAACAATGCACTTAAATTCCATTAAACTCGCAGTTTTACTGCCAAACTGAGCCTGGGGAGGCAGGGAGGGTGTTGGGAAGGATGAAAGTTTGAGAAGAATGTCCTACAGCTTTGTGTGCTTAGCAGAAAGATTTTTAAATGTAGAGTCTGAAGAAGAATAGAAATTAAAGCAAGTTTTGATATAGAAGAAAAGAATTGCCGGGCCAGCCTTACTTGATAACCAAGGAGGCAAAGGGTGTGTGTGTTAGAAGGGGTTTTTATGGATAAACCCACCCCAAACAAGAAAATGTTTTTACCAAGCAGAAAGATAGCACAGGCAAACAAGGCAACAAATGTGGCAAGTAGAAAAAAGGTCTCAGAATTTTCCACTGCAAGAAAACTGAAAAACTTCTTCCAGCTTAAACTCTCATGTACTAACTTTGAGTGACTGGAGAACAGTAACATGAATATGGTAATTATAGTAGTTATGATAGGCTATAGGTAAAAGTTCAGGTATAGATTGGTTCTACTGTATTAAGATGCTCAGCAAATTAAAGTATAGAATGCATTGTGACCAAAAGAAAAGTACAGAATGCAATGTAACCAAAACCAAAGTATATAGTATTTTTGTAACCAAAACCAAAGGGTCTCCAGGCCTGCCTGCAGCTGGAGCTGCCAGCTGTGGGCACAGCTCTGTCACCCACCACCCTGGACTGCTGTAACCTCTTGGATGGAATAAACTGCATTTTGTATACAATAAATTGCATTTTGTATACAATAAACTGCATTTTGTATACAATAAACTGCATTTTATGTACAATAAACTGCATTTTGTATACAATAAACTGCATTTTGTATACAATAAACTGCATTTTGTACACAATAAACTGCATTTTGAAGAGCCGCCTGGAGTCCCACATCTCTCATTTAGGCTCTTATGGTGGCGCCCAACGTGCAGCACCATCAGTAAGAGCTGAATGAGGGATGCAGGATCTCCAGATCTTCCTGCAGCTGGAGCTGCCAGCTGTGGGCACAGCTCTGTCACCCATGACCCTGGACTGCTGAAACTCTTGGATGGAATAAACTGCATTTTGTATACAATAAACTGCATTTTGTGTACAATAAACTGCATTTTGTGTACAATAAACTGCATTTTGTGTACAATAAACTGCATTTTGTATACAATAAACTGCATTTTGTACACAATAAACTGCATTTTGAAGAGCGCCCTGGAGTCCCACATCTCTCATTTAGGCTCTTACAATTTTGGATCTTGGACATCCAGCTCTGGACTGGTGCAGAAATGGCAGCATTTTTTTAATCCTGATGAGCTCCTCTCTCCAGCTGTGCACAAACTGAGGCTGTTGGGGATATCACCAATAGTGGGTGGAGCTGGTTGGGCATTTTTTGGGATGGGAAATGACAATTCATCAAAAGCAAGATGTCATGCCTAAACACAGCCCGTTCCTACAAAGAGCTTGTTTGGAAAGAGAAATTGTGAGAGGAGAAGCACTGAAACAAGATCAACACATTTTGCTTTGGGCTTTTCAAGAAGGAACACTGAGCCTGTTGGAAAAAAAAATCACTTTTCATTTTAATATTTCACATTATAGAGTCTAAAGTAATTTACTTTGCAATTTCACTGTGAGAAAAACATTGAAGTTTCATCTCTTGTTCTCCCTCAGAAGTGGAAGAAAGGGGGAAGGAGAAGGGAAGAAAAACTTCAAATAGTGCCAATGAATTTAAAATATTCTCTTCTCCTTCTGGCTGCCTTCATGAGATCAGCCCTGAATCTACAGGATCTGGGAAAAATCTCATTCCAAGAACAGTATGAGCCACCCCCAAAACCATCCCAGGGCTCCCCCAAACCCTTCCCTTAATGGGAACAGTTTGATCCACCCCCAAAACCTGCCCAGGGCTCCCCCAAACCCTTCCCTTCAATGGGAATAACCTGAACCACCCCCAAAACCAGCCCAGGGCTCCCCCAAACTTCTCTCCTTCAATGGGAATAGACTGAGCCACCCCCCAAAACCAGCCCAGAGCTCCCCCAAACTTCTCTCCTTCAATGGGAATAGACTGAGCCACCCCAAAAAACCAGCCCAGGGCTCCCCCAAACCCCTTCACTTCCATGGCAATAACCTGAACCACCCCCAAAACCAGCCCAGGGCTCCCCCAAACTTCTCCCCTTCAATGGGAATAACCTGATCCATCCCCCAAACCCCATCCCTTCAATGGGAACAGTTTGATCCACCCCCAAACCATCCCAGGGCTCCCCCAAACCCTTCCCTTCAATGGGTTTAGACTGAGCCACCTCATAAAACCAGCCCAGGGCTCCCCCAAACCCTTCCCTTTTGTGTGAGGACATGAAAAACCCAGGAAGGTTTGGGGCACCGGGGGCACCAGGGGCTGTCAGCATGTGAGGAGGAGCTGGCACCAGTGCCCCTCAGCACTGGTGCCCCTGGCATAGCTCTGCACAAACCATGGCACCACCAATGCCCCTGGCACCAATGCCAACAATGGCACCAGTGCCCCCAATGCCCCTGGCACAGCTCTGCACAAACCATGGCACTACCAATGCCCCTGGCACGGCTCTGCACAAGGGCAGAGCTCTACATAAGGGCACCGATGCCCCCCATGTTCCTGGCACAGCTCTGCACACACAATGGCACCACCAATGCCCCTGGCACAGCTCTGCACACACAATGGCACTGGTGCCCCCCATGCCCCTGGCACAGCTCTGCACAAACCATGCCACCACCAAAGCCCCTGGCACAGCTCTGCACACACAATGGCACTGGTGCCCCCTGGCACAGCTCTGCACAAACAGTGGCACCACCAAAGCCACTGGCACAGCTCTGCAAAAACAATAGTGTCACCAATGCCCCTAGCACAGCTCTGCACAAACCATGGCACCACCAATGCCCCTGGCACCAATGCAACAATGGCACCGGTGCCCCCCATGCCCCTGGCACAGCTCTGCACACACATCCCTGTGCTCACAGAACCAGGCTGAACAGGGAATTTCCACTTTGACCAGAAGAAAAATGCCACAGAGCACACCTCAAATAGAGAGAAATCATACTTGAGGCACGATTTGAAGAGGAATAAACTCAATTTTCCCCAACTACTGAACAACTCACCCCCTCAAAAGGGGCAAGGCCCTGGCACAAAGCCCCTCTGAGCTGGGCAGAGCAGCTTTGCCCACCCTGGGCACACAGATGTAATTCAGTCATTTCAGGCACATCAGGCAGCACGAGCTGGGAGTCACCAATTCAAGCAGATTTCATGCCCTGCCACGGCCTGGATCTCTCTATCAGGGAGGCCAGCAGAGATCCTGAAATCCATGGGAGACCTTCAGACCTGCCCTGCACCACCACAGACAAGACCTGCTGAGTCCCAGGACGTTCCATGGTCAAACCAAGTCCAACTGTGCCGGTCCAAAACCAGAATTTTGGGGTTATAACCTGAGTTTTCACCTCCAGAAAGGGAAAAACTCCATTTCTTGCAGAGTTTGCTTGTGTGTTTTAACAAATTCTCCTCCAGGGTTGTCGTGTCCCATTCCACCCCCACCCCCTCCCCACCCTGAGGATTTAATTTTGTTGGATAATTCCTCCCAAGGCTTCCCACTCCAGTAAAAAGGAATCAGTTTTGCTCAAATTGATTGGCTTTTGTTTTTAGGCAGAGCAGTGCTCAACCCTAAACTGACACACAGATGAGGACAGAGGACAAACTGCCTTTGAGCATCCCCAGCCTCCCCTCCCTCTGCCTCCTGCACAGCTTTACAGATGTGATGACAATTTTAGCACCTCTAAAGTTGAGCAAACCCCCCCAACCCAATTTTTATAATTGGCTCTTGACCAAAATGAGAGTTTCTTTGAGGGTGTTTGAGGAGATCATGTCCCATTTCACCCTCCCCACAACCCTGAGGATTTAATTTTGTTGGATAATTCCTCCCAAGGCTTCCCATTCCAGCAAAAAGGAATCAGTTTTGCTCAAATTGATTGGCTTTTGTTTTTAGGCAGAGCAGTGCTCAACCCTAAACTGACCTCACTCCTCATTGCTTCACCCACAGAGGTGCCTGAGCACAGTCCCTGCCTCAAATCTGCCATGAAAGCATTGCTTAAATTTAAAAAAAAAAAAAAAACCCTCGCACCAATTTAATTTTTAAACCATTTATTTTACCTCCACTGACAATAAAAGCAGAAAGGATCAAAGCCAAGGCCTTTTGTGGCTCGGGGTGCCCCTTCCATCAGCGTGCTTTGTTCGAAACACCCTCAAAGAAACTCTCATTTTGGTCAAGAGCCAATTATAAAAATTGGGTTGGGGGGGGTTTGCTCAGCTTTAGAGGTGCTGAAATTGTCATCACATCTGTAAGGCTGGGCCTGCACAGGCTGTGCAGGGGGCAGAGGGAGGGGAGGCAGGGGATGCTCGAAGGCAGTTTGTCCTCTGTCCTCATCCCTCTGTCCTCATCTGTGTGTCAGTTTAGGGTGGAGCACTGCTCTGCCGAAAAACAAAAGCCAATCAATTTGAGCAAAACTGATTCCTTTTTGCTGGAGTGGGAAGCCTTGGGAGGAATTATCCAACAAAATTAAATCCTCGGGTTGGGGAGGGTGGAATGGGGCATGATCTCCCCTTCCAGGCCTGGCTCCTCAGGACCACAGCAAAGGGTTTCTGGCCTCTCAAAGCTCAGCTGGTCCCCACTGACACCCTGGGGGTCTCAAGGGGGAAAGGGAACCCACATCACCCCATGCAGATCCCAGCAGGAATTGGAGATGACACCAGCACTGGAAAGAAAAACCCAAATCCCCCAGACCCACCTGAGGGCAGGGGCTGCCCAAGAGCCCATCCCATGGCCAACTGTGCCCCAAATGTTTGTCACCTCACCGCCCTTGTGTCCACACCTGAATCCTCAGAGGGCACAGCCCAGGGTCCACAATTTCAAAGTAATTTGAACTTCTTGTTCAAAAAGTTTGTGGGCAGGCCGATGGATAGAAATTTGTCCTGAGCAGGAATTCAGAGCAAACTGCAATGCCTCATTTTCCTGAAGAAAAATTTCAACATTTTCTTAGTGTTTTGGCCTGATTTTAACTCGATTGGAAAGTGAATGCACTCAAAGTCACATCCTGCCAGCTCCCTGATCTGGGTCCTGGCTTTCCAAATCAGTTCTGCCACCAGCTCCTGGGGCTTTGTCATTCTCTTGGACCTCTGGTGACTGAGGAAAACTCACTCTGTGACCAAGAGAGGATCCCTCTGCTCCTGGCCCTTTTTAGGTGTTTCCTTTGCCTTAGGTGTTTGTTTTTTCTGGCAACTTACCTGAGATGATAAATTTGAATGGTGGGTCAGGCTGACATTGTTTGGCCTGTCTTGTGGACATTGCTGTCTGAACATTTTCTAGAGCTTTCCGTGCCCTATTTTAACTGAATTGGAATTATATATATATAAAGTGAAGCTTCCTGATCCAGGTCCTGGCTTCCCAGGTGTTTGTTTTTTCTGGCAATTTACCTGAGATGATAAATTTGATAAATTTGAATGGCGGCTCAGGCCGACATCACTTGGCCTGTCCTGTGGCCATTGCTGTCTGAACTTTTTCTAGAGCTTTCTGTGCCCTCTTTTAATTCTATTGAAATTATATATATATAAAGTGAAGCTTCCTGATCCAGGTCCTGGCCTCCCAGGTGTTTGTTTTTTCTGGCAACTTACATGAGATGCTAAATTTGAATGGCAGCTCATCACTTGGCCTGTCCTGTGGCCATTGCTGTCTGAACTTTTTCTAGAGCTTTCTGTGCCCAATTTTAACTCAATTTGAATTATATACACATAAAGTGAAGCTCCCTGATCCAGGTCCTGGCTTCCCAGGTGTTTGTTTTTTCTGGCAACTTACCTGAGATGATAAATTTGATAAATTTGAATGGCAGCTCAGGCTGACATCACTTGGCCTGTCTCATGGGCATTGCTGTCTGAACTTTTTCTAGAGCTTTCCGTGCCTCTCTGGGGTAACAGCCCTAGGAGAACCCGGGTCCCCTGTCACCGTGGGGGGACCCTGCCACGCTCGTCTGGCCGCTCTGGGCCGATCTGCATCACAAAAGCTCCATTCTTGTGAACTTGGGCGACCTCCCGACCTCGCCAGCTCGGGGAGTGAATGGCTTTAGTCTGCCACGACCATCATGTCACTTTGATTAGTGCGTGAATAAACTCTCAATCCCGGCCTGCCGGGGGAGGCAGGGCTGCCGGAGCCGCTGCTCCGCTCCCGCACCCCGGGGTGGCCCCAGGAGTCCCCAAACTGCGGCATCTTCACCCCTGTGCCAGGCAAAGCGCCCTGCCCTGCCCTGCCTGTGCCCGGCTCCGACCGCTGCCAGCTGCCCACGGCAGCTTCGGGGGGCAGAGGGGCAGAATTCAGTGTTTAAGGATGTTTATTTTAATAATTTTTATCAAAAATCCCTGCCCTCCCTGCAGCCATCCCCAGCTGAGCCCAACCTCTGCCAGCTGCCCGTGGCACCTTCAGGTGGGCAGAATTCAATGTCTAAGGATGTTTATTTTAATCATTTATTTAAAACAGCCCTGCCCTGCCCTGCCTGTACCCATCCCCACCTCACCCAACCCCTGCCACCACTGCCACCAGGGCAGAATTCAATGTTTAAGGATGTTTATTTTAATAATTTTTATAAAAAATCCCTGCCCTGCCTGCAGCCATCCCCACCTCAGCCCAACCTCTGCCAGCTGCCCATGGCACCTTCAGGTGGGCAGAGTGGCAGAATAAAATGTTTAAGGAAGTTTATTTTAATCATTTATTTAAAATATCCCTGCCCTGCCTGTACCCATGCCCAGCTCACCCAACCCCTACCACTGCTGCCACCAGCCCACAGCAGCTTCAGGTGGACAGAATGGCAGAATTCAATGTTTAAGGATGTTTATTTTAAAAGTTTATATATGACAGCCTTGACCTGCTTGTACCCATGCCCAGCTCACCCAACCTCTGCCAGCTGCCCACAGCACCTTCAGGTGGGCAGAGTGGCAGAATGAAATGTTTAAGGATGTTTATTTTAATCATTTATTTAAAGTAGCCCTGCCCTGCCCTGCCTGTGCCCATCCCCACGTCAGCCCAACCTCTGCCAACTGCCCATGGCACCTTCAGGTGGGCAGAATTCAATGTCTAAGGATGTTTATTTTAATCATTTCTTTAAAATAGCCCTGCCCTGCCCTGCCTGTACCCATCTCTAACCTCCGCCACCACTGCCAACTGCCCATGGTACCTTCAGGTAGGCAGAATTCAATGTTTAAGAATGCTTATTTTAATAATTTATTTAAAATAGCCCCATTCTGCTCTACCTGCACCCATCCCCACCTCAGCCAACCTCTGCCAGTGCTGCCCCTGCCCAGGGCACCTTCAGGTGGGCAGAATTCAATGTCTAAGAAGGTTTATTTTAATAATTTCTTTAAAATAGCCCTGCCCTGCCATTACCCATGCCCAGCTCAGCCCAATCTCTGCCACCTGCCCACAGCACCTTCAGGTGGGCAGGGTGGCAGAATTCAATGTTTAAGGATGTTTTTTAAAATAATTTATTTAAAATCAATTTATTTATTAAAATTCAATTTATTTATTAAAATCATCTATTTAGTAAATTTATTTATTAAAATAAATGTAATTATTAAAATAATTTATTTAATAAATTTATTTTAAATGTTGAATTTTAAGGGAAATGCTGTGAGTCTCCCTCATTAGCTCAGTGCTCAAAATTCAGGCAGCAGCTCCAAAAGCATCGAGGGAAGCTCCCTGTGCAAGCACTGCTGGAGCAGACTGGGCTGGAGCCACCCAAAAGTGCCATCAGCACCTGGAGGGGTTTGCAAAAGAACCTCTGGAACATTGGGTTCTTCCCAAATTGCACGGGGAAGCAAGGGCACCACCTGTGCCCATGCCAGGGCAGGATCTCCTGACTCTGGGGCTGGGTGAGGCTCAGTTTCTGTGCCAGTGCCACTCACCCAGGGCAGGGATGGGCGCTGTGGGCACAGCTGGGTGCCCAAGGACAATTCCAGCTCCTCCACATCCAGCAGCCATGACCAGCTCCACAGGAATGGGCACAAAATTCCCCCCTCCAGCAGCTCCAAGCATCATCCAGGGCACCAAAAATTACCCAAGAGATGCTGGCAAGCTTCTGGGCAGGCAGAAATTTGTGATTTTGGGGGGAAATCTGGGGAATCTCATCCACCAGGAGTGTGGAAGCAGCTTTTGAGGAAAAGCTGAACTCCTGCGTTCAATTCCAGCTTCCACTGGAAAATCAAGCATCATCCAGGGCATCAAAAATTCCCCAAGAGCTGCTGGCAAACTCCTGGGCAGGCAGAAATTTGTGATTTTTGGGGGGAAACCTGGGGAATATCATGTGCCAGGGGGACTGCACTTCAATTCAGGAGGAAAGCTGCAGTGTGGAAGCAGCTTTTGGGGAAAAACTGAACTCCTGTATTCAACTCCATCTTCCACTGGAAAATCATCCAGGGGGTCAAAAATTCCCCAAGAGCTGCTGGCAAACTCCTGGGCAGGCAGAAATTTGTGAT
>JAWWMR010000103.1:4280280-4294511 GCA_035047985.1 Basileuterus tristriatus | reverse complement strand
TCCCAACACCAGCACAGGGGTGACAGTCCAAACATCAGCACAAAGGGTGACAGTCCCAACATCAGCACAAGGGTGACAGTCCCAACATCAGCACAGGGTGACAGTCCCAACATCAGCACAGGGTGACAGTCCCAAAACCAGCACAAGGATGACAGTCCCAACATCAGCACAAGGACTGTAAGAATCCCAAAACAACTAAATAAACTATTCAGTGCAATATGACAAAGGATGACAGTCCCATCACCAGCACAAGGACGACAGTCCCAAAACCAGCACAGGGGTGACAGTCCGAACACCAGCACAGGGTGACAGTCCCAACATCAGCACAGGGGTGACAGTCCCAACATCAGCATAAGGATGACAGTCCCAACATCAGCACAGGGATGGGGATGACAGTCCCAACATCAGCACAGGGATGACAGTCCCAACATCAGCACAAGAACTGGAAGCAGCACCCAAAGGTGACAGTCCCAACACCAGCACAGGGATGGGATGACAGTCCCAACACCAGCACAAGGATTGTAAGAATCCCAAAACAACTAAATAAACTATTCAGTGCAATACAACAAAGGGTGACAGTCCCATCATCAGCACAGGGTGTCAGTCCCAACATCAGCACCAGGATGTCAGTCCCAAAACCAGCACAGGGGTGACAGTCCCAACATCAGCATAAGGATGTCAGTCCCAACATCAGCACAAGGGTGACAGTCCCAAAACCAGAACAGGGTGACAGTCCCAACACCAGCACAGGGATGGGGATGACAGTCCCAACACCAGCACAAGAACTGGAGGCAGCACCCAAAGCAGGAACCCTGGTGCCTTACAGCCCAGATCACAGTTTCATCCCACACCACAGGCAGCCAGGGATGCCAGCACATCCACAGAACATCCAGCACATCCCAGACTGGTGACACACTCTGCACAGGCAGGGTGACAGCCAGGGACCCTCTCTGCACTGCCAGCATGGCCCAAGACAGCAGAGGCTGGAGGGGACACAGGGGAAGGAGGCTGGGCAGGGCTGGCACAGCCACAGCCCTGCTTGGTGCTGTCCAAAAGCCAACCAGGGAACCCTCACCCAAGGTCAGGATCCAGCTTCAGGAAGGAAAAGCCTGTGGAACCAGGACAAGCAGGGACCTGCAGCCCCTCACACCACGTGGCTTCCCACAGAGGCAGCTGGTCCTCTCTCCTGGAGATGCTACAGGGAGGGATGAGCCACTGCAGGGCTTGCAGTTAAACAGCACGGCCTGGACAGCCCCCTGCTAAAGTGACCTTCAGAGAACCCTGGGAACAGCAACCAAAGGCTGATGCAGCTGCCAGATTAAGCCTCATGACCTTGAGCAGTGACCTTGGTGGTGGCATCCTTGCAGCAGAGGTCACCCAGCACCCTGAGGCTGACTGTGGTGTCCCAGGTGGCTCAGCAGCTTCCTCAGGTGTGCACATCCAGGCTGGGAACCCTGCATGCCCTGGGGGCTCCCCAGTATGCACAGAGCATCCCCTTCCCCAGTGGTACCAACTGCATGCACAGGGCAGCCCTGTGCCATCCCCATTTACCCTCCAGCTCCATCTATCCTCACTCCCAGCCACTCTCATCCCCATTTACCCCCATCCCCATTTACTTCCATCCCCATTCACCCTCCATCCCCATTCACCCTCCATCCCCATTTACCTCCATCCCCATTCACCTCCATCCCCCATCTACCTCCATCCTCATTCACCCTCCATCCCCATTTACCTCCATCCCTATTCACCCTCCATCCTCATTCACCCTCCATCCCCATTTACCTCCATCCCCATTTACCTCCATCCCCATTTACCTCCATCCCCATCTACCTCCATCCTCATTTACCCTCCATCCCCAACCACTCCCATCCCAATTTCACCCTTCACACCCAGGGAGCAGCAGCCAGACCCCCAAAGCTGCTCCCCTTCCCCCATATTCTCCATCTCTCCCCATCTCCAGAGGCAGACACTGGGGGTAATTTTTCCCTGTGCACTAAAGTAGGGTTTTCTAAATGATGGGAAGCAAGAGCCCATTATCCAGCTCTGGCTGCCCACCCCCACGGCTCCCTGCAGGGCATGAAATAACCACCTGCCAGCTCCCCGGAGCCCCTGCGCCGTGGCAATGAGATCTCAGCTTCCCCTGTCACCATTGTCAGAGCAAAATTTAGATACCTGGTAATGAGGAGGTTTAATATGACAGATGAGAGGTTGACTCATTAAAAAAAAAAAAAAAAAAGGAGTGAGAAGGAGAAGGAGAAGGAGAAGGAGCTGAATTTGGGGTCGGATGCTGCACTCGGTAAATGAGGAGGTTGTCACAGCTCAGCCTGTACTGGTGGGGAGCAGGAGGAGCTCTGCACCCCAAAGCAGCCCCACACTGGGCACTCTCACTGGTGCTGAGGCCACAGGGAGGGAAGGGGAGCCATGGAGGGGCTGGGTATGGCTGCAGCTTTTGGGGCCATCCAGTTCTGTCCCCTCCTGCTCTGGGGTGGGGAGATGTGAGCCCAGGAGAAGCTGAAATGTTTCACTTGCAGGGTTTTCCTCTCTCAATGAACCCCAGCAGCACCCCAACATTGCCTCCACCCTCCTTGGCACCCCTTTCCTGAGGGTGCACCCATCCCCAGTGCAGCATCACCACCTTGGTCACCAAGGACATTGAGGATTTGTCACCCAAGGGGGACAATCACTGCCTCCAGCTCCAGCACAAGGCAGGATCTCAGCACTGGCACCCACTGTGGGGCTCCCAGGAGCAGCTCAGCAGCATCAGGGCAAAGCAAACCCTCCCTGCTGGGAATTTGGGGGCTCTCCATGAAGGGATTTCCTGCAGGAGCACAGGGGACAACTGTCTCTCCTCCTGGTGGGTTTTACCCAGGGGAAATTCCCATCAGACCCAACTGCTGCTCCAGGCCATGCAGAGAGCAATGGAAACCCACAGCAGCCCCACAGGGCACAGCTGGGAGTGAAACTGTCCCAGGGGAACTCTGCTCTTCCCTCCTGTGTCCCTGGGATGGGGAAAATGTCCTCAGCACCAGCCTGGCACATCCTCCTCCTGCTCCTTGCCCAAGTGGCACAAATCAGGATATCCTAGAATGGTTTGGGTTGGGAGGAAACTTAAAACTCATCCCAACCTCTATCCCAGGTTGCTCCAAGCCCCATCCAACCTGGCCTTGACACTGCCAGGGATGGGGCTGCCACAGCTGCTCTGGGCACCTGTGCCAGGGCCTCAGCACCCTCACAGGGAAGAATTTCCTCTCAATATCCCATCTGTATTTCCATGCTGGCAGTGGGAAGCCATTTCCCCCTTGTCCTGTTGTTCCAGGCCCTCATCCCTCCCCACCCAGGTCCAAAGTCCCTCTCCAGCTCTCCTGAAGCCCCTTTAGGTGCCAGAAGGGGCTCCAAGGTCTCCCTGGAGCCCTTCCAACAGCTCCAGCTCTCCCAGCCTCATCTCCAGCTCATCTCCATCCCCAGCCCACACAAATGTTCAGTGACTCTGTGCCCCATCCCCACCCAGAGCAGCTGTGCAGACCCTCCAAAGCCCAGGGTGGGCTCCCAGGGCTGCCTAGAGGCTGGAGGTCCCCAGTGCCACCCCAGAACTCAGCACTGGAGCACAATCCCCCCTCCCAGAGCACGACCTCAGCAGTGCCACTCCCAAAGGCCACCAAGATCCTTCAAACCCACCTCCCACAACCATTTCTTTGTTGGATTTGCACCCCCAAGCACTGGTGAGTAGCAGCCATGGTGCCCAAAGGCTGCTGATTTGATTTAATTTGCATAAACTGCTGATTGCATCCATGCCCAAGGCAACCATCACTCCTGTCAGGCCCCAGTGCAGAGGCAGGTGTTGCTCCTGCATTGTCCCAGGCATTCTCCATCAGGGTTTGCATGTCTTGAGCTCCTGGGGAGGAAGCACCAGGTTCCCCAGGGGTTGCAGGGTCCAGAATTTCATTTGGGGTCCAGAATTTCATTTGGGGTCCAGAATTTCATTTGGTGAAATCAGGAGCCCCCCAGTGCTGGGTGTGGTCACCAGAAGGATAAGAAGCAAAAGATCTTAATTTGTCCCTGATATGGCAATGCTAATTCCTGTGAGGGTGATGCCACAGCAGAGCTCACTAGAAGGAGATTTGGATGGAAAAAATCTGGCCAACAGCAAGAGGACCAGGCAGGACCACGCTCCTGCCTCCATCCCAGTGCTCACACTCCACCACCACAGCTCCAACCTGCCCGTGGCACTTCCAGCCTGGAAACAAAGCCACAAAGATTGTCATCCTGGCCATCTGCCCTTCTCAGAGGTGACAAACCCACCCAACTCTGCACATTCCCCAAAACCCACTGTGGTCAAAGCCCCAGACTCTGCTCAGGGCCACACTACAGCTGGAAGCTCACCACCAGACACTGTTATTCCATTTGATAAATGAAACAAAGGCCCAAACCTAGCACTGGGGCTGTAAAAGCACCAAAAACAGAGATCAAGGCCCTGGGCATGGGAAGCTGTCTGAGGAGGAGCCACCAAAGCCCACCAGGAGGCACAGAGCATGGTCTGGCTGCCACTAAGCCCCAACCCAACTCACTGTGAGCAAACAGGAGGAACTGGGACAAGATGCCACATGGCAAAGACTGCTTTAACTTCCTCTTCTCCTGTGCTGCCTTGAAAACAGTGTCTGCAAGCCAGCCCATAAATAAATCAGCCACCAGCAGCACTCTGCTATCCAGAGCCCAAGCAGGGCACCACTGGAGCATCCCAGGGTGACACAAACTCAAGGTGCCTCATCCCCAGCACGACTCAGGGATGCCCCCTGTGCCACAAAGGCTCTGCCATCAGCTGGGACCTGAGCCCAGCTCAGTACCCACATCCATCCTGGGGCAGAGGGGTGAGAATCCAGCCCCAGCTCATCAGGCAGCTCAAATGCACCAGGACAGCTGGCTCTCAGCTGTTGCTGCTCACTCACAGCACACACATTCCTGTCCCAGGCACACAAATCCTGTCCTGCTGCTCCCCAGCACAGCAGTGAGGCCATGGGCTCTGCTGACCCCACAGCAGCCCCTACAGACCTGCATGATGGTTCCCACTGAGACAGATTCATCCAGAGCCCATCCCAGCACACATCCTCCTCCAGGAACAGCGTCCTGTCCCAAAAGGGGATTTTTTTAAGGCAAATTCTGTGTTTCAGCAAGGGGGATTTAGGTCCTCAAGCAGCTGAGCCCTTCTCTTCAAAAGCCACGTGCCAGAGGGATGCTGACTGTGGCCTGCCCTGGGGATGGGGATGTTGCCCACAAGGACATCCCAGCAGAGCATGGAGGTGACACTCAGGAGAGCAATGGGAAATGCCAACATTTCCAGAAGCACTATCACATCCTGGTGTGGCACACTCCAAAATCTGGAGAATCACAGGCCATAGCTAAGCCAAGGGCTTGTCATGGTTCCCAGCCACGTTACCAGAGGGATGGCAGAAAAGCCACTGGGATGCTCCTGAAGCACACAGGAGATGGACCCTGAGGGCAGGGAAGAGCCATTGTGAGTGCAGGAATGCCATGGATAAATACCAGCCACAATTCCTCTTGGAAAAGGGAAAATATTGGGAAAGAAAATCAAATACCACAGTTTTTTATCAATGCTCCCCATGCAAAGGTGGGATGAGAAAAAGTAAGGCATGAGTTTGTAGAAAGCAATTAAAATATTTCAATCATGATTTTTGCTGAAGGATGGAGATGTAAAAATGTATTAATGAAGAGTTGCCCAAATGGGTTGTTTGCCCAAAAGAGGAGGAAGAGGAGGAAAGGGCTCTGCAGCTGTTGTTGCCCAGGGCAGTACTGAGGGCAGCCCCTCAGTTCCAAAAGCAGAAACCTCGGGGCCCTGCAGTGGGTCCCAAACAAAGGAGACCACCCTGTGACACAAGGCAAGCAGAGGGGAGAGCCCACCTCACCCAGGCAGCAATGGCAAAGGGCAGGTTTAACCCAAAGCTCAGCCAAGGTTTATCCCCCAGCCCCATCCACGAGCATCAGAGCTAGAGCAGCACACAGCTGGGAAGGGAAACACTTTTCCCTCCTCCCTCCCTCTTGGGAGGGAAACACTAAAAGCACTTCTGAAAGATCCCCTTCCTACAGGTTCTGCACCTTCATTTTCACAGACATGGATACGAACATTATCAGCATTATTAACAGTTATCCAAAAGCAGCAACAGCATAAAAACCCTGAAAAAAGATTTTTATACAATGAGCCAAGCTCAGCCCTGGTCCCAGCCCCACCACATCCATCCCCACCACATTTAACCCAGCCAGGCTGGGCTCTAGAGCAAAACAAACACTCAGGAAACAGTCAGGGGAGGAGAAGGAGCTGGACAGAGAGCCCCAGGGTGACACCTGGCCTGACACCAGTGCCTGGTACCTGGCTCACCTCCGACGTGCCCGCGGCTCCTGCCGGGCATCCAGCCCCGGCCGAAAGGACCCAGCACCAAAGCAGGAAGGTGTTAAAGTCCCCAGTACCAAGCTCTGAGGAACCACAATAAATAACCTCTGAGTAAACACAGCGGCTGCTCCCCATTCGCCTTCCTGTTTGCTTTCGCAGATCCGGGCTGGGACGGCCACTTCCAGCTGCTGGCCCCGGCAGAGCTCCCGGTGGAGCCCCGGCACCGGCACCGGCACCACCGGCACCTCCGGGCCCGAACCGGCCCTGGGCAGGGGGCACAGGCTTCCCAAAGGGATTTATCCCCCGGGACACGCACTGATCCTGCGTCTGAGCCCCTTCCTTCCTTCCTGGTTTATGTTTGTTTTGATTCCCAAAAGAGGAAATCCCAGCTCACCCACTCCCCATCAGGGAGCCATGCTCACCTCTGTGCCTCAGTTTCCCCCCTCTCACCCTCCCTGCTCACCCAGCCCTGGAATAAACGAAACAAATTTTTAAAAAAAGCAACGGGTCCTGATTCTTGATTTAAGGGCACTTCTGTGCTTTAGCACGAACACAAAGGAGAGGGAAAAACAACCAACTCACAGCGAGAATTTGTGTCAGGAGCAACAAGGGGGTCCGGGGCAACCCCTCCCTGGCAGAGCAGCGCCGACCGCGGAGGCTGACAATAGATAAGGGGCTAAATTGGGCGCTGGGCTCCGGCCCCGGGCTCTGTAAGGCGATCGGGGTGGGGGAGTGAGTGCCGAGCTGTTTATTTGGCTCCAAACTCCGCACCGACACTGCAGCGTCACCCGTGTTTAAAATAGGAAGGAACGAAAAGAAGGGGGGGAAAAATAAAAAAAAAATTTTAAAAAAAAGAAATAAAAAGGGAGAAAAGTGCATGCACGCGTTGAACAATAACAACAAAATAATAAATAAAAAAATCAAGAGTAAAGGAGCCAAGGGGAGGGGGGTAATAAAAGGAAACCCAGTTGGGCTGGCGAGCTTTAAAGCGACGCCTGCCTTGTAAAAAAAGAAGTTGCTAATTTTAACTCTCCAGTGGAAAGAGTGAGAGGTACTCACAGGAGACAGGGTGGCTGCGTCCTTCTCCGCGGCCGCTGCGCGCTGAGGGCCGGCAGGAAGCGCCGGCCGGAGCCGCCATCCCCGAGCGCTGCCCCGGCCCCGAGCCCCGGCACCCCCAGCGCGGTGCTCTGAAGGGCACAGGCAGATGCGGAGGCAGCAGGAGGGGCTGCTGGAGGCTGCAGGGGGGAAGGGAGCGGCCGGAGCTTGCCAAAAAAGCCGCGGCCGGGCTCGTTTCCTCCGGCAGCCCAAAGCCGGGGCAGGCCCGTTGGCGAGCGGGCGCCGCAGGACCCCCGGGAGGCGTGAGCCAGCTGCTGGGTCAGATGACATTTCTGCGCCGACGTTTCTGACCAAGCTGGCTTTTCCCCAAGGGAAAAGGGCTTTGAAGACACGGTTTTTCTCCCCCCCTCCCTGCCCGCCAGTGGTAAAATAGCGGATGAGCTCAGAACCCAAAGCGCAGGGCAGTGCCGTGACCAGAGAAGGCCACCCGGCTCCACGGGGACTGGAAAGGTGACCTCCAACAGCTCGGCCACATTTCAGCTGCGGCAAACACAGCAGGAACCCACTGCCTCACCAAATTCAGTATTTCATCTCCCCAAGGGTCAAGAGGGGGGATTTGGCTTCATTGTGCCCGCTGGCTGGATTTTACAAGCTCTCCCTGGAGATGGGGACCTTGCAAAGAGCCGCTCACACCTCCAGGACAGTGGGAGCCTGGAAGTTGTGAACTCCAGTTGCCAATGAACCTCCAAGAGAACACAGGCAAGGGATTAGACAGCAGAGGAACAGACCTGGTGACCCAAGGAGCTGGAAATCAAGCTCAGGATGCAAAATCTCACTGGGAGAGAAGCAGGGTGGCACATCCCTGCATGCAGGGCTGGACACGTCATTTACCGAGCGTGGCTGCAGCAATGCCACCGTCTTCAGGACACGAAAGAACGGATTCAATTAAGGTCACAGGCCCTAGCAGAGTCTTCTGTCACAGAAGAAGGTTTGCCTGGCTGGCCTCAGACGGGGCTGGCCTCAGACAAAATGCCTATTGATGGCAGGCAGCGATGCTGCACGTCCAGGACGTGGCTTCACCGGGATTGAATCGCCCGGTGCCGGCCGTCACAGCTCCCGAGGCTGGGTCGATACTGCTCCTCTAATTGCTCAGCTCCTGTCACTTGCACAGCCTAGGGGACAAGTCTTAAAGCAGTCCCCAGAGATGCTTTTCCAAATCGTCCTCCCCAAGCGCGCCACTTGGAGCGAGCAGTTCTGCAGTCGCAGCCATCACTGAACTGCTCCTCCTCACTCAAAACTGTGCTGGCAGAACGAGGGCTCTGAGGGAGGACACTGCCAACCCAAAACCCAAGAATTTGTGTGAAACTAGAGAACAAGGAGCTGTTGTCACTGGTCAGAGCTGGCAGAGTTGGGCAGTGATGAGGGGGAGAAGGCAGTGACAGAGATCCTGCCACCGCCCACCTGCATCCGGGCTGGGGCACGGAATGTGCCCTGTCCATGGGGACTGGGGTGTCTGGGAGCCAGGGAGGGTGCTGCCCTCCATGCACACCCCACAGCAGACAGACCCACTGCCACGACACCCCAAGTAATCACTCACCACACCCAAACACGTGCCCTTGAGGTAGTATTCATTTGTGCCCAGGGGAGTGGATCAGGGCTGGTCCCACATCAGCCCCCAGAACACTCTCAGAGTGCTCAGACAGACCCAGCTAAGCCCTCAAACCTTCCTGTACCTTGGCCCATCACTGGCACACATCAAGCACCACTGAGACACAGCTGCTGCACTCCCCTGACCCAGCCTGGGGAGCTGCTCTTGGTTTCCATCAGCAGATGAAGCCCTTGGTGCTGACCTTGCAGAGGATGCAGTGATGCTGCCCCCATCTCCCATCACCAGGCCTCCAAATAAATTACCTGCCCCCTTCTCCAGCACTAAAAGTCATCACAACCCCACAAAACTGCTCACTAAGCAGTCGTGACAGAGCCCCCTCCGTTCAGGAGCTGGGGGCATATTATTTTTAAAAACCTTTCCTTTTATTGATTTCACTCTCAGGTACAGAAGATGCATTTCATGAAACCATAGAGCCCTCATAAAGCAGCCCGCAGTGGTGTCTGTACCACAACCTCACTGCAGACACAGGAGACACAAACATTTACTGTAAGAGCAATAAACAGGCCAAGAAGGTTGAAAAGGAAGAAACCCTGGACATGAGGCCCTCTCCCAGCAGCACCTTATTTTAGAGGAATGCAAGGGACAAAATAACAGCAGGTTTGGCCACAAGTCTTGCCCACACCGGGAGAAAACAGGGCAGGAAAACCTTCCTTTGCACTGATACACAGGGCTGTGTTGCAAAACACCCAGAGAACCCCAAATCAGTGCTGTGGCTACGGCTGGGAGCCATCAGAGCTGTGCCAGCTGGGGAAGTGAAGGGGAAGATGGGCACTGGGGAACAGCAGTGGCACCCAGTGCTGGGCACCACCTCCCTGCCCTGCTCTGGGGGCTCTGCTGCCCACCCCACACACCAGGACCCCCGTGTGCAGAGCAGGTGAGGGGTGCACAGTGCAGCATCTGTGCCCTTCCTGCAGCAGCCCTCACTGCAGCAGGGCTGCAGGGTCTGGTTGGCACCACGGTGGGAGCCTGAGACCCTTGAGCTGCATCCTCTGTGGGACCCCTCTGCAGCTCCCAGCCTGCAGCAGGGGTCACACACACAGGGCCAAGCAAACCCGAAGGGAAGGCAGGAAGCCAGAGTTTGGGATTTCCCCCATACCTGCTATGCAGCCTCTTGCATCTTCTGCTCCTGGCAGGGATGAGCTGCAGCCACCGCTCCTCAATCCAACTGCAAAGACAAAGCAAGGAGCTGTCAGTGTGAGGGCACAGAGGTGGGCACAGAGGCAAGGACAGGACTCCCCGTGTGTCCCATCCAAGCACAGAGGGAGGGAACAGTGAGGGGAGCCCAGTATGCCCTGCAGACCGGGCTGATGGGTCCCCTCCTGCACTGCCCTGATCCTCAGCATCACTGCCAGGGCCGTGCAGGCTGGGTGGGACCTGGCCAGGCACCTGCAGGGATCCAGGGAAGCAGGAGCCCTGGGGCTGTGCAATGTGGAAAGCATCTCAGTGCGACCAGAGGGAAAGAAATTCAAAAGAGTTCAGGAATGAAACAAATCATAAACCAAAAGTTAACATTAATGAGGGATGTGGCCCAGATCGACAGCGTGGCCAGCAGAGAACTGCTCAAAGTTGAGGTGAACTTTGTGTTTTCTGGGAAGATTCTCATGCACATCCCACAAGAAAAAGCACAGACCAGCTTGCTCAGACACTGTCCCAGGGAATGCAGGGCAGCACATGTGCTTGGCCCAAGGAGAATCTGCCGTGGCCCAGAAGGAAACTCAGCTCCTAAACTCATCCCACTCACACTGGGAGAGAGGAGGAAACCCATGGGGCAAAGCCCAGTGGCTTCAGCTGGCCTCGTGCTGGTCATCTACTGGTGGTCCACCATCACCACCACAGCACACTCCCATGAAGGGAACGGTGTCACAGACATCTTTCATGAAAAATCCTTTCCTTAGGATTTTTGAGAAGCTGAGAGGCCTCAGGAATGAAATGTAAACATTGATTATCTGCTGCTGTGGAATGCAACAGGTGGATCTGGGATTGGTCCCATGTGGTTGTTTCTAATTAATGGCCAATCACAGCCCAGCTGGCTTGGACAGAGAGCCCGAGACAGAGCCTTTGTTATCATTCTTTGTTTTTCTATTCTTAGCTAGCCTTGTGATGAAATCCTTCCTTCTATTCTTTTAGTATAGTTTTAATGTAATATATATCATAAAATTATAAATTTAGCCTCCTGAAACATGGAGTCAGATGCTCGTCTCTAGCCTCATCCTGAGACTCCTGTGAACGCCATCACAGAACGGCGCTGAACAAAACTGAACTGAGGCCCAGAGCTCCCGAGCTGCAGCCTCACCCCCAGCACCTGCACCACAGCGAGGAATTGTGCTCAGCTTTCCGGCCTCCTCATCCTCCGCTCCAACCACAAACCAGCCTTCCTCCCCCGGCCTCCTCCCTCCCGCAGCCAGCTCATTTCCTGCCATTACAAAATTCCCCCTGAACAAAGCTGGAGCCAGGAGCGGCTCCGGCCGGGGCTGCCCCTTCCTCCCGCTGCAGGAGCCCAGCACAGGGGACACCCCTGAGGTCTGAGCGGCTCTCCAGCCCCAAACCTCCCAGAACTCGGGCTGGAGTCCTGCAAACGGACCGGGCACAGGGATCCCCTCGTCAGGACAGACGGACAAGGCTGTCCTCCACAACGGGGAGTGGCAGGGACAAGGGTGGGGGGCTCCTTGTCCCATTAAACCCAGACCAAGCTGTCACCCCACCTTCATTCCCCTGAATAAAAGTGTCCTGCAGGATGACTGACCGCTGGGGACAGGGACAGCCACAGAGGAAGTGCCACGGTGCCAGGCTGCCAGCCAGGACAAGGGAAGTGCTGTTTAATGCCAAGGGTCTCTCAGAGGGCTCCTGAACCTCCTCCTGGAGTCCCAGCAGCTCCCTCTGCTCCCAGCACTGCAGAGCCATGAGGGGACTGGGGACCACAGGCTCCTGAACCTCCTCTCAGTGTCCCAGGAGCTCCCACTGGTCTCAGCACTGCAGAGCCATGTGGGGACCAGGGACCACAGGCTCCTGAACCTTCTCCTGGTGTTCCAGGAGCTCCCACTGGTCTCAGCAGCACAGAGCCCTGCAGGGCTGGTGGCAGAGCCACATGGGGACTGGGGATCACAGGCTCCCAAACCTCCTCTCAATGTCTGAGCAGCTCCCACTGGTCTCAGCACTGCAGAACCATGTGGGGATTGGGGACCAGAGGCTCCTAAACCTCCTCTCGGTGTCCCAGGAGCTCTCTCTTGTCTCAGCACTGCAGAGCCATATGGGGATTGGAGACCAGAGGCTCCTAAACCTCCTCTCAGTGTCTGACCAGCTCCCTTTGGTCTCAGCATGCAGAGCCATGCAGGGCTGGTGGCAGAACCACGTGGGGACCAGGGACCACAGGCCAGGCTGAGTGGAGGATGTGGCCAAGGCTGGCTCTGCCTTGGGGGAACTGGGGTCAGCTCCACAGCCCACCAGGATGCAGTGGGGGACGTGTGGCCAGGCTGGACCTCAGATGTCTGTACACAGAGTTGTTTTCTCTCAGTGGGAGATGCTGCTGGACACACCAGGAATGTCCAGGATGCCCGTGGTGCCATGGGACAGCCAGCACAGCCACACAGTCACCACTCACAGACTCCTGCACTGACAGAACTGCCCATGGCTGGTGGTGGGCAGCAGCTCCCAGAGCCCACCAGGCCATCAGAATGATGATTTTGGACAATAGCAGACCCCACCCAGCCCTTGGCCATGCCACAGTGCCCAGATGGTGACAACAGCAGTGCCTTTGCTGACCCAATGTGGCAGATGAGCTGCCCTTGTAGGGCCAAGGTGGGGAACTCCAAGGGGAGCAGGATTGGGTTTGCTGAGCACCCAGGGTTTGGGGTGTTGAGCCTGCAGATAATAATTCTGCCATTGCAGGGTTGAATGAACAGGGATGAACAGCCCATGTGGGGTGACAGTCCTGAGACCCTGACCCTCTCCAGCCTGACAGCTTTAGAGCAGCTTCACACCCTGCCCAAGCTGCAGAATCTGCAGATAATTCTGCCATTGCAGGGGTGAATGAACAGGGATGAACAGCACATGTGGGGTGACAGTCCTGAGACCCTGACCCTCTGCAGCCTCCAGAGCTGCTTCACACCCCAAGCTGCAGGATCTGCTGCCCTTTGGACCTTTGGTGGGACTTCCAGCAGCAGCAAACCCCAGTGAACCCCCAAGTCCCCATTTTGCAACATTCTGAGCTGGTACAAAGGAGCAAAGCCCCCTCTCAGTGGCACTGCCAGCTCCCTTGTCTGTCCATGCTCGTCCTTTGCCCTGCCAAGAGAGGATCCTGGCACTGCTCCCAGAACCTCTGGAGCATTTCTAAAGGTGACCATTCGACTTGCACAGTGACAGCAGGCCCTGCTGAGGGGCTGGGGCTGGCTCAGGCCACTGGCCAGGGCTCACCTCACCACACATGTGCTTTCCAAGCCTCCTCCTAATAAACAGAGAAAAGCTGCCCAGGAAAGGGGGAAAGTATTGTGCTTTCAAAATGCTGTTATTTTATACAGTGAGGGAAAAAAAACCACACAGGGGAGGGATGGAGGTGGCAAAGGCAAGTGAATTTCTGCTTCTGAGTGAGAAAAGAAGGGGAGGAAAAGAGGTAAAGACAAGACAATCTTTATGCCCAGCTTTGGGGCAGAAATGCTGAGCAGGTGCCAACACTGCTCCTATTTGAAAACCAAAGCTTTGGTTTCACCAAGGAACAAACCAAAATTCCTGAGGGCAGGAGAACCAGGGGAACCTCCTGGGATCCCCATTTGTAACTGATGCAGTCAGGCTGGCACAACCTGCCAGGCAAAGGCAGCAGGGAGCTGCTCCAACCTGCCCATAAAGATCCTGGAGGATGTGCAGGAATGGCTCTGGTGACTTCCCTGGATATCTGCTCAGCTGGTGCTCAGCAGCCCCTGTGCCACCCACAGCCAGTCTCTGCTTACACCCTCAAATACACATATATTCCCATATATATAACTCCAAAAATTATTATATATTCCCATGCACATAGCCCTCTCAAAATACACATATTGTCATGTATGTAACCCACCTAAAATATATATATATACATATATATATATATATAAAAAATTGTATTATTTGTATATT
>JAWWMR010000103.1:4243637-4264717 GCA_035047985.1 Basileuterus tristriatus | reverse complement strand
CCACCACTGCCCATGAGATATCTCTGGGTGTTCTGAAGGTCACACCACCTTGGTTCAGCCCTAGGGAGCCCCTGGGCTGATTGATGTCTGTGAGTTTTCAGGCTGGCAGGTGACCTGTAACCCCAGAGGAGGGATGAATCAGGAACCCAATGGCTTCAGCCCCACGCAGACCCCAGGGAGTTCAAGCTCTCCTGTGGCCCAGAAATAGCAAAACTGCACGAACAGAAGCCCAACCAGTTTCAGCCACGTTTCCACCCCGCTCGCAGCCCCACCGGCGGGCACTGAACCGGCACCTGCTGTGACGAAAAATTTCCGAAAGACGCACAAATAAAAATAAAACCATACACAAACAGCTCTGCCCAAACCCAGCCCAACGGCCCATGACCCCACCACAAGAGAGAGACGGGCTGCCAGGGACTCACGGGGTCCCAAAGGAAGCCACACTGCCCCTGGGGATGCCAGGTCCACCAAGCACAAGCAGGGAGGTGAGAAAAAGCTCTGGTGTGGTGCCTGGCACTTGGCACTGCATCCTCTGGCCATGCAGCCTGCAGCCCTCAGCATCTCTGAGGGGTGGGAGAGAGACCCTGACCACAAATCCCAGGTGGTCAGGGTCAGGGACACTGAGATATCACAGCTCAGTGAGGATCTTGGAAGGGCAGCTGGGACAAAAGGGTCTCCTGAGCTCTAAAAGTCTAAATAAAACCACAGCACATCACTGCAAAAGTGGGAACTCCAGTGTGGGGTGGCAGCATGTGCCAAGGACCCCCAGCAGGACTCAAGGTGCTTGTTCTTTATTTCCTCACTGCAAAAAATCTTGTATAAGGTGGAAAAAATATCGTGACTGTTTTGTTTCTGTGCCCAAAGGGGAGCCAAACACCCAAACTATCACCTTCAGCATCTGACCTGTCAGCCTTGGGCCATCAGGGCGCTTTCAGCAGTGCCCCAGCTCCAAATTTAGCCTCAAAGGTATTTATCTCTGAGAAGCTAAAACCAAAGCTCCATTTGCATAACAAAAAGACCCCGATGCTCGGTGCAAGCGCTGCTGGCAGGGCACAGGACATGCAAAGCAGCCTCCCTCTCCAAGCAAAGGCGCTGAAGGTCACCCAGGCAGATGCTGAGCTCACCGTGGCTGGCCCTCTCCACTGGAAAGGACAAGGCAGGAACATCTTCCCATAAGGGAAACATCTTCCCAACCTTCCCACTTCCACCCCGTCCAGTTGGAGCAGCTCTCTCCAGCACAAAGGCAGGTGTGAAATCCTGCTCCATAAAGCACACACTCACACCTGGCCCTGAAGCTGAAAGACCTGAGGCCAACTACCAGGACTTTTTGTAACTCTCTCAGTCTGCGCTGAGAGCTGAGCTCACCATTTTCCTCTCCTGGTGCCCGTGGCTGGCACAAGGACAGGCAGCTTTGTCCCCTACAGAGCAATGCCCATGGGGCAGCAGGAGGAACCCAGCCCTTGGCCTTTCTCCAGCAGCTCCCACGACCCCTAGGGCCCCCAGAAGCCCCCAGGAACTCACCCCATGGGACCCCCACCCCTCCCATGGGAGCAGCTCCGTGCCCAGCTGTCACACACCGGGTCAGCACCTTCTGCCACGCCATGCCCGCGTGCCCGCAGCTCAACCCAGCACGTGTCCCTCTGTTTTGGGACAAAGTCCCTCCAGGAACTGGCACCACCCGACCATCTCCTCCTTATCTCACACAGACTGAACCCCCTCCCGCCCTGCCATCCTCAGAGCTCGCTCAAAGCTCATCCGTGCCAAACCCCAGGGCGCCACGCCGAACCCAATAAAGCATCGCTGCGCCCCAGGCCGCCCCAAGAGCCAGATGTTCACCTCTCCCCCCGCAAGGAAATGCCAGCTCCGGGGGAGAGGATTGATGGAGGAGCAAGAAGCAGCCACCAGCTGCCGCGGGAAGAGGCCTTGGCTGCCTTCACCACCAGCATCTTGCTCCAACCATTTGTTCTGCTTCTATTTTCGAAAGCGCCGGGGCTGAGCGCTCGGCAGATCCCAGCCTCCCTCCCAGCCTCCCCACCGCCGAGAGAGGCGACAGATTTCTGCTAAGAGGCAGCGCAGGCTCCACTCCCCATCTTGGCAGCATCCGTGCAGGACTGGGGGATATTTTTGAGCGAGCGAGCCGAGAGGTGCGAGTTTTCCCGGCGGCTCGTTGCCGGCGCGTGGGCCCGTGGAGTCAGGGAAGGTTGAGGATGGATCTGTGATTGATCCCCTGGAGATGGGGCGTCAAATCCTCCTCAGTCATGCAAAGCCACACGGCCAGTGGGATGTGGAGATCTCTGGGAAAGCATGGCCCAAGGGGTGAGGTTGGAGATAAGGCCGGGCTTTGGCTGCATCCCAACCCCTGAGCCCTTCCCAGAGCCCCCACAGAGGGGATCTGTCTGTGCGATCCCAAGTGTTGCTCCTCACTGGAATACTTGATGGAAAACTGCCCCACATGCAGGTAAGCCCTGCCTTCAGCCAACATTGCAGTGGTGCGTGGGAAGGAACAGCCTGTGGAGTCAGGGAAGGTTGAGGATGGGTCTGTGATTGATCCCCGTGCTTCAAAGCCTGGAGATGGGGCATCAAATCCTCCTCAGTCATGCAAAGCCACACGGCCAGTGGGACGTGGAGATCTCTGGGAAAGCATGGCCCAAGGGGTGAGGTTGGAGATAAGGCCAGGCTTTGGCTGCATCCCAACCCCTGAGCCCTTCCCAGAGCCCCCACAGAGGGGATCTGTCTGTGTGATGTCAAGTGTTGCTCCTCACTGGAATACTTGATGGAAAACTGCCCCACATGTAGGTAAGCCCTGCCTTCAGCCAACATTGCAGTTATTGAAATAAACTTGCTGCTACCGCAGGGCACAGACATGTCTCCAGGGAACGTGTGGTTTACCCCCTGGGATAAACCCAAGGGTTGGAATGAGATGATTTTGAAGGGCCCTTCCCACCTAAACCATTCCATGAGTCTGTGATAACTGTGCCTAGAGGCACCTCCTCACCTCCACGACCTCCCCAGTGGTGCCAGCACCAGAGACATTTGCTGACACCAAACACTTTTCCTTTCCCCCAAGTTCTGAACCACTCCAAGCACCACATGTCCAACAGAGCCAGAGCTCCTGCAGGAATTCCCAGCAGCAGGAGGGTGCTTGTGGCACCCCCAGGCTGCAGCAACACCAGGATTTTCACAAACTGTGGGGCTTTTAGCCACCCCAACCTGCCACCCATCATCGAGCAGAGCAGCTCCAGGGTCCCCACCCAGAGGAGGTGACACAGGACACTGCACCCAGGGATGGACAGCATTCCCAGCCACTGGAATTTGGACAAAGTGGCTGCTCCTCCCAGGGCTGGCAGCTCTGGGTGTGTACCAGCTCCACGGGGACATTTATCACGATATTTAGATAAAGCACGACAGCTCAGCCCTCACCTATAGTTACACAAACACACAGCCACTCTCTGCCTCTGTATACCTAAAATGGGTGAAAAACACAAAACACACTTTTCTGGCTGTCCCAGAAGGTTCTTCCCCATGGATTCCACCATAGACCAAGAGCACCCATGCCTGGAGCCTGATCCCTGCCATTCCCTGCCCCAGCCCCTCAGTTTATCCCCTGCTCCCAGCACTGAGCACAGCAGCTGCAGGCCAGGACAGTCTTGGTGACTGCCCGTGCAAAATAAAAAAAGCCTGGTCAGTCAAAATAATTTGTCCACATTCTTTATTGTAATTTTTTTCTTCCCCTGCCAGTGGAAACTCCTGCTCCGGCACCATGTCTCAAGGTTACTGCTAGGGGTGGGGGAGGATTTCAGGTTTTACAACTGAAAAATTCCAGACAGAAACCCAGAAATGTTGCCAGTCTTTTAGTGAACAGAAGTTCTTTATCCAATTAATTTATTTAACTTTTTTTTTTTTACACTTGATGCAGCAGGTTTAAGCAAACTCCTGTCCCTCAGATTTGGTCTGCTTTGATAGAAAATTCTCACTGATGCCATGAACATTTCCAATTCTCAATTTCCTTTTTAAGGAAAACCAAACCAGATGAATCTGACCCCACATATTTTCCCCACCTGCATGCCATGGGATGTGTTCCTGGGTATGGCGCCTAGCAATTTTTCCCTGAAGCCTTCCAAAAATCGGAAAGGAAAAAATTTAAGAGTAAAAAGAAAAATTTCATCTTCAAAATAAGAAGAGAAAAAAGATGCTTTCGAAAAGGATGGAGGGAAGTCACTTTGTTCCAAAAGGCACTTCCATTTAAAAAAGAAGATGAAAACTTCCAAGCAGAGCTATTTATAACCACTGCTTATATCCATCAATAAAACCTTGCACCTGAAGCTCCACCACATCCTCCAGAGCAGGTACCCCCAGGCCCACAGCCCCAGCACCCCCGGGGCCATGAGCTGCAGGATCCATCACACTGTAGATGCTGATAATCCCCCAACGGCAGAAGGAGGAGAGAGGAGAAGGAGAAATCCCACCAGAAATCCCAAGATGATCCCTTGGCAGCCCTGGGGTGGGCTCAGGTCAAGGACCCGGCTATCGCTTCCCAAATCTCACTACTACTTTTTGGGGATGGAAAAAAAAGGTAAAAAAATAATTTGGGAGCCATGGATTTGTCCTGCCTCCCTCCAAAAAAAAAAAAAAAAAAAAAAAAAGGCTGATGCAACATCAGTGCTGCAGTGGGAGGTCACCCTTCCCCACAGCCCCAGGCACCCCAGCCAGGGGGGCTGCAGGGCTGGAAGCGGTTTGGGGTTTGTGCCGGACGCTTGCAGCAAGCTGTTTGAAGCTCTGGAAAGAGAAACCATTCCTCCTCCTCCTCCTCTTCCTCCCTGGCCAGAAATAGGTCATTTAATTACCCCCTTTCCAAGCCCAAGCAGCACTGACTGACTCAGGGCAGGAGGTGGGAGCGCTTCCACCCTGTGCCAGCAGAGCCCAAAGCCACCGTGCTGGGCACTGACCTTGAGCCACTGTGCCAGCAGCCCTGGGCTGACAGGGCACAGCCAGCACAGATGGCAGGGGCTCAGCTCCCACCTCTGCATTCCAGCTCCTGCTGGCCACTCACAGCACGGAGGGTCAGCCTGGGGTGCTGCTCCAAGCACAGCTCCAGCAGGGCCATTGCTGCCTCCACGAAAACCACTGGGAAATCCTACACATCCTGCTCAGCCCCTGGCTGCTTTGGGATGGGTGGGGAGGTCTGGGGCCTTCCTCACACTGATTTAGGACAAGGACAGCAAAGGCACAAGGGTGAGAGGCCACTGTGGTCTCAAGAGAGAGGCCGGATCTGACCAAGCAGCACTGGTGGCATGGCCACCACGGTGGCTCCGGGGTGGTGGCTGGAGCCTGGCACATCCCAGCACTGGCACCATCCTGCCCTCCAGCTCGTCCTCATGTGCACCAGGACACTGTGGCAGCACAAGAGCAGCACCACACGCCTGCTCTGCTGGGGACTGGAGGGGCACAGAGCTATTTAAAGTCTCACTGGGCAACATGGCATTATCCAGCACTGGCACAGCCAGCACAGATGGCAGGGGCTCAGCTCCCACCTCTGCATTCCAGCTCCTGCTGGCCACTCACAGCGAGGAGGGTCAGCCTGGGGTGCTGCTGCACACACAGCCACGGGCAGGGCCATTGCTGCCTCTATGAAAACCACTGGGAAATCCTACACATCCTCCTCAGCCCCTGGCTGCTTTGGGATGGGTGGGGAGGTCTGGTGCCTTCACTGATCTGGGACAAGGACAGCAAAGGCACAAGGGTGAGAGGCCACTGTGGTCTCACAAGAGAGAGGAGGCTGGATCTAACAGACCAGCACCACGGTGGCTCCTGGCTGGTGGCTGGAGCCTGGCACATCCCAGCACTGGCACCATCCTGCCCCTCCAGCTCATCCTCACCGTGCACCAGGACACTGTGGCAGCACAAGAGCAGCACCACACGCCTGCTCTGCTGGGGACTGGAGGGGCACGGAGCTATTTAAAGTCCCACTGGGCAATATGGCATTATCCAGCACTGGGAACAGGCCCCAGCAGCTGCTCCAGCATTCCAGCAGTCAGCCACAACCAGGACATCTCACCACAAGCAGAGTGGTGACACAGATCCCCACCACTATTGCATGCAGCTCATGTCATTGCCCCCTTTTCTCTAGGGGAAGGGGCTCACCTAGAGCTAAGAAGCAGCCTGGGAATGATGGAGTAGCTGCTGTGTCCCTCCAGCCTTGTCGTGACCCACACAAAAACAGGCCAAGTTTTCCCCAAAAAACTGTTCCCATGCAGCTCAGAGACCCAAGTCTCCCATATTCTGCGCCCTCATTTAAGAGAAATCAAACCAAACACCCCCTCCCAAAAATAAATCACTCCAAACTGGAGTATTTATCAAACCTTTACTCTCTACATGATCACTTTTTTAGGATTTTTTAAAGGATGTGGGCTCTTGTCTGTTTTGCAAGCAGCAGGGAACTACAACAGGGAGACACCAAGAGTGAGGGGAAAGGAAAAATTAAAGAAGAACCACAAGCAAAGCAAAGTGGAGTGCAAGATGCAAACCGACAGATCCGGGGAGGCAGAGCTGCTGGCAGGCAGACGGCGAGATCCATCTTGAAAGCAAAAGCAAACTGCTGCTCACACAGGCAGAGGGAAAAACCTAGAGGTCTTCAGCACTGCCTGAGCTCTGATCAAACAAAGTGATTAACAAATCTCAGCTTTTTATTGAAAGCTTTTCTAATTAGAGAAAAAAAAAGGACAGGAAAAAACAAAACTAAAGCGCTGAGAGTGGTGAAGTCCCAAACAGTGCTGGGGAAGGTGAAGGGGTGATGCACCCCACAGTCCAAGGAGAGGCCAAGCACAGCCAAGGGCACCCAGTGCCACACGTTGCCGTGCCTCCCCAGCCTTCCTCCTCCTCCTCCTCCTCACTCTCTGCTCACCACGTCGGGCTCAGCAGCAGAGCTGAACCTTCCCGGGAGCAGCACTGTCATCTACAATAGAGTCACCTCTGAACCCGGCACGGCTCAGCCGCCAGGAACTGCCAAAATAGCGATAAAAATAAAGGAAAGAGCCCCTGGCCTGAGGAGTTCACCCTCGGAACAGATGGGACGGCGGCGGGGTGAGGCAGGGGGATATTTTTAGCTCTGCTTGCAGATGGGGAAGTCCGGGACAGCACCGACACGGCAGCCCCACCGCCGCCCGTGCAGCTCACCGTGCCTTGGGTCACCTCCATGTGCACTCCGGGTATTAACAGGATTTAATGGGACGCTGCCTGCTCACTTCCTGAGCCTCAGGCACCACCTTCCAGGCCAGCTCACACCATCACAGCTCCACACGGCATCTCACCACCACTGCTGGGGGCACCCAGTGGGGCAGCGGTGGTCCAGGGGAGCGGGCTCAATGTCAGCAACCCACACCCCGCTGCCTCTTTCTCCCTCACTCCCAAAAAGGCCAAATCCCTGCAATCCATCACAGAGGACATGCCACGCAGCACCCCATGGCAGGTCCCTCCCAGCACACTCCAGGCGATGCCAACCTGACCATGGCAAGCACTCTGGCTTGGAAAATAAAGAGGGAAAAGCAATTTCTGCCCCTCACCACAGAGGCTTTTTTAGCTTCACATAACTCGCCCAGGGTGTTAGACGCAGAGCTCTCCACACCTAGCTGAAGCCATCCTGCTCCTTCAGGATGTGCCAAGCAGCATCTCCCCCTGTCCTCACACCCATCCTTCCCTCGTGAGCCAGGGCCTGCACCAGCAGTGACACCTCCCTGCCAGGCAGCTCCCAGCACACGGCAGCTGGGTCCCACTCCCGTACTTTTCGTCCTTTTCGTCCGACACTTTCGGCTTTGTTCTCCCTCTCACAAAGCCGCCGTGAGGCTGCCCTGGCAGCACGAAGGGACCTTGAAGTGGATGCAGTTTATGACCATATTTAGGCTCCTTTATGTTGCCAGAGTCACAGTAAAGGGCTGCAGCATTAAATGAGACTCAGACCCCACTTGTTTCACTTGGCAGCCTGGGAAAAAATCCACCCCGGGTGACTCCAGCACCGTCCATGCCTCCGCCCTGCCCGCTCGGGGACAGCACAAAATAGCAACAGCCCTTTCCAGCTCTGCAGTTGCACTTCCCAAGAGGAGCCAGCAGCCCCATACCCATGAGGAGGGGGGGGATTAAACACATAAACCACCTCCCCCGTTCCGAGAACACCACCAAAGCGTGGGGAAGCAAAGGGACGTGCCCAAGGTCACCTATTGCCAAAGCCAGCACTCCCCAAGGTCCCAAGAGCCCCCCAGCAGGACTGAGCACACACGGGGGACGTGACCACACAGCACGAGGAGCCCCCGAGCCGGTTTGTGCTGGGGGAGAGCCTGGGCAGGAGTGGAAACCCCCGAGCCACCTGACACGGGAGCTGATGTCCCTTCAACATGAGCTCGTTAAATCCCTGCTGTGGCAGAGGCACCGCGAAACCCGAGCAGCGGCCCCCACTGCTGCTGCTGCTGCTGCTGCTGCTGCGGGGACATCGGCCACCTGCTCAGAGCCAGCACAAGTGCAGATGCCTCAGCTCGACAACTGCAGGGGCTGAAGGGCAAGGTGGGAGTGGAAAGGAGGATCCATGAGGCCCATCCACAGGTCTGTGACCTTCAGGAGCCCGTTCCAGCGATCCTGAGGGCAAGGCGAGCAGCTTGCTTTGGAGCTCCAAAGAGACACGGGCAGCTCAGTGCTCCCACGCCAGGGCCACCTGCACTGAATCAGCTCAGGGGAGGAAAGAACATAATGAGAATAATCCTTACCTACACCCAAAACCTGCACCCTGGCCTGATGAGCGTCCCTGTCACACTGAGGCCAGCACAGCTCCTTCTCCATCAGCAGCAGGACTTCAGGCTGGCTGTCCTGGGACAGCGATTTGAGAACATCCACCTTGGCAAATCAACACCAGCCCAAAAACCCATACACAGCCACGCACTGCAGAGAAGGGGCTTTGGAGGGACAGGATCAGGCCTTGCCCAGGGTGGGGGCAGGCAGAGGCGCTGAGCTGAAGTGCCAGAGGAATTTGCAGCAGCACAGGTGTCCCTGTCCCTGCCCAGACCCCTGCCCATAGCAAGGGGGAGTCACTAGCCAAAACCGTGTGGCAGCTCCGACACTTGTGGAGGATTAGGAGGAAGGGACAGCCCAGCTGGCGGCCGTGCAGAGCTGGGGTACCACGGGGTAAGAGCTGCGTGTGTGGCACAGCTGATCACGCCGCTCTTGTGCGTGAGGAGAGAAAAGGCAAATAAATAAAAGAATAAAAACCAACGACAAAGCCGAAGGGGTTTGGGAGCCGCAGGGAAGGGATAAGCTGCGGTCCAACGGGCGTCACAGATGCCGAAGAGCCGCAGATGCCGGCGCGCTGTCAGCGCATCCCCGCTCAGCACCGCCGGTCCCTCCGGCCAGGGAAGCGCTCGGCACCGCGGGGAGGCCGCGGCAGCAGCAGCGACGCGGTTCGGCCCCACACGACACCGAGCTCCGACCGCTGTGGGATGGAGCCGAGGCGCTCAGCCCCCCCGGACAAACAATCCCAGCTGTCGGCTCCGGAGCCGGCGCACGGCCAAGGCATGGGCGCTCCAGGTCTCGGTTTACCCAAAATCTGCTCTTGCCAATCAAACCGCAGCCCACAGCGGCACTCGGAGCCGAGCCGGTGGGTCCCCCCATAGCCCCCATGTCATCACCCCATGTCC
Organism: Basileuterus tristriatus; assembly: GCA_035047985.1. Lineage (NCBI taxonomy): Eukaryota > Metazoa > Chordata > Aves > Passeriformes > Parulidae > Basileuterus > Basileuterus tristriatus. The sequence goes on along the minus strand of JAWWMR010000103.1, from coordinate 4,255,043 downwards.
TGCCACGGAGGGCACCCCCAAACCCCGGAATCCGCCGGGCCCTGCTTCTCCCTGCGTCCCGCCAGGCCGCAGCGGGTCCCGCTCGGGGTGGGCGCAGTGCCGCGGGTGGGTTCGTGCTCTGTCACCACGGGGGTCCCACGCTGGGGACATTGCCCAGCGCCCCGCAGCGGGGTGGGCACCCCCAGCGCTGCCCCCACCGCACCGGCAGCACCCCAGCGGGACCATCCCCGTGTGCCGCACCCGGCACCCGCATCCCCTCCGTGTCCCGCATCCCCTCGGTGTCCCGCACCCCCTCCGTGTCCCGCGTCCCTCCGCGTCCCGCGCCGCCCTCACCTGTCCCCGCAGCGCCCAGGCCGAGCCGCCACCTCTTCCCCTTCCTCCCGCTCCCTCCTTCACCTCTGCACCATTTTGGTGACGGTTTGTTTTGAAGCCGAGGGGGGAGGAGGAGGGAGGAGGGGGGCGCGGGGGAAGGATGTGCCGCTGCCGCCGCCGCCGCCGCTGCTCCCGCCCCCGCCCATCCCCGCGCCTCGGGGCGGCTCCGTGCGGCTCCGGGGGTCGGGGGGGTCCCTCGGCTCCGCTCCCCCCACCCCAAACAGCGCCGGGCGGAGCGGGGCTCCGCGCCCCCCCAAGGCCGCCCGGGGAAGGAGGGGGGGTGGGTTGTCGTTCTCGGAAGTAAGCGCCAGAAATCGCGAAACGTGAAAAGAAATCCAAAATAATTAAAAATAACAATTAGAAGGAGGAAGAGGGGGGTAAAAAAAAAGCCGACGGCGAAGAAGCGCGAGAGCGGGAGAGGGACCCACCTGAGCGGGGCGCGGACCGGCCGCTGCCGGGGCTGCGGCGGAGCCGGCGGGGAGCGACCATGGCCGGGCCCGGCCCAGCGTCAGGGGCGGCGGCGGCGGCGCGGGCGGCCAATGGCCGCGGCGGGGGGGAGCGAGCGGGGCCGGGGGGGACGGGGTGGGACCGGGGCCAAGGGGGGCTGAGCCGGGCTCGGGGAACCGAGGCCTAGCGGGGCCGGGCCGGGGCCGAGCCAGGCCCGACGGTGCGCTGAGCCGGGCACGGGGAATGGCAGCCGGCGGCGGGGTGTGCTGGGCCCGGAGCTCCCCTCGGCCGCCCTCAGGGGCTGGCCGGGTCTCACTCGTGTTCCCCGGGCTGGGCAGGAGTGTCCGGCCGAGCCCCGAGGCCACAGCGGCTGCCCCGGGGTGATGGGGGCACGGTGGGCTCTGCCCGGCTCCCGTGGGGGATCGGGCTCAGCACAGCGGGTCAGTGGGGTCCAGTGCCCCTAAAGCTACACAGGTGCTATCAGGTGCCCCTGAAGGTGCCAGCTGTGCTGCCAGCATGTTCGGCACAGCACTCAGAGGCAGCAGAATGTCCCAGTTGTGTGTCCGGCACCAGCACCGAGCCCTGGTGGGTACGATGCTGTCCGGTGTGCCCGGCCACAGCCCAGGGCTGCTCCTGCCTCTGCTATCCTCACTGCACTGGGCTTCTCCCAGCCCTCATCCGGCCCTTCCCGCAGTGCCAGACCCTCAGCTGAGCACATGGCACCGGCACTGGGCTCCCTGTGCTCCTCGGCAGCCCAGACCCTGCTCCAAGCCGGGGCTCTACATTCCCGGCTCCTAAAGTAGCTGCAAGCCAGATAAATCGCTCTGTGCTATCCACAAAAAGCCCAACAAGTCAAACAGAGACTCCCCCCTCTGTGCCAGGACAGTTTGGGGCTGTGAATTTGGGCAGGAATCTGGTTTTTAGGGGGTTGGGTAACTAGTTCTGTTCCTGTCTCGCCACCATGTCCAGTGCTGCTTATCCACAGCCTCAGGTCAGCGTCGGTGGTGGGCACGAGCATCCTTGGGGCTGGGGGGGATGCAGACCACCCAGCTACACCCCAGGTCTGCACTGGTGGGAGCTGGTGATCCCGCTGGACGAGCTCTCCCACCGCTGGGAATGCTGGAGCAGTGCCATATGGCAGGGCTGGGGGTCGGCGTGGGGCACAGGCTGTCCTTTCCCAAGCATGGCGGGCCTGGGCAGGCTCCCACGTGCCACACGAAGCAGTAAAAATAGAAATCAAGCTGGTGTGGGACTGCTTCTGGCAGAAAAAGACTAGTGCCAGGGGTCAGAGCCTCCCCCAGTAGATGTTTCATGGGTTCCCCTGACTGGCAGAATGCAGCCCACCTTCCATACTGGTGACACGGAGCCAGCACGAGTCTGGTGCAGCTCCAGTGCTCCATAAAAACACTGAGCGATGGCTCTGTCACGTACAAAGCCACTGTCCCAGCTCAAGGGGGCAGTGACAGGGATGTGCCAGCCCTGCTGGGTCACATTCAGCTGGAGCACTGAGGATATGAGTGCTCCCAGTGTCACAGGAGAGCTTCCAGGCACAGGGACAGAGTCATTGTGTTTTCACCCAGATGACGCCCACAGCCATTAATGCAGCAGCACGTGGACCCATGCACTGGCCTCCACAGCACAGGGCACTGCACAAGCCCAAAACACCCAATTTCCTCCCCAAAGGCCTGGGGTGACCCGGGATGGGGCTGGGGTGTGCTCCCATCACGGCTGTTGGTCAGGGCTGGCTCTGCCCTGAGCCCCATGCCAGGCCAGGAGGGCAGGGAGAAGCTCCCCGCTGCCGGTGACTCAGCTGAGGGGGGTGTTTTGCAACACGCTGGGTGTGGGAGGCTCCTGGTGTGTGGAAAGTAGGTGGCAAATTATCCAAATGATCCGAGGTGTGTGGTGAGCTCAGGGCCTGGTGGGCACGGAGCAGCATTGGGGTGATGGACCCGCACCCCGGGCTGGGGCAGGGGGTCCCACTCCACGGCTTTCAGCGGGTGCTGGTGACTCTGGGATCAGCTTCCTCTGGGTCTGGTGCCTTCCTCACGCTGATCTGGGACAAGGACAGCAGAGGCACAAGGGCGAGAGGCCACCGTGGTCTCAAGAGAGAGGCCGGATCTGACCGAGCATCACTGGTGGCATGGCCACCCCTCTGACTCAGTGACACAGTTTCCTGCTGGCTCCTTCCCCCAGCCCAATATGTATTTCTAGTGGACTTTTCAACGTGTTTGGCTTTTTGGGGCTGTTTGTTGTCAGTTAGTTATTTTATTATATTTATTGTTAGAAATAAGGCTATTTTTAGGACGCTGTTGGTTTAGATAGAGATGGGATTAGTCATCTCACCAAGAGCTGTTTGCAGTCTCTCCTCAAGGATTCTCTGGGGTTTGTTTTCCAATCAACTGAGATCATGTATCCAAAGATATAAAAAATAAAAATAGTCAGAATAACACGCAGCAGCCGCGCTCTGGTGCCTCTCTGTGAGTTACAGGATGAAAACGAGGGAAGGATCCAACCCAGGATATTTATGAGACAAAGACGAGAACATTACGATGAACCTCAAAGTATTTTGGAAAGTCAGTTTGAGCTGCTTTTTTTTTTTGCTTTTTGCTTTTTTTTTTTTTTTTTTTTTTTGTCTCTTGGGAACCAAATGCTGAGTAACTCCCTTCCCACACCAGGCTGCTGCTTTGTACAGCTGGTGTGCAGCCTCTTGACAGTGGAAACTGCTTTCCCTTGCCCTATGCCAGCAGGAAGGAGGCAGGACTCCTGGGTCCTCCAAGATATGCAGCCACCTACACCCTCAGGCTATTAAAACAAAAACAAAACAAAAAAATGCACCCAAAAACCTAAAGTGGGAAAGATATTTGTTCCTCTCCTGCACAGAGCTCAGGGAGGGGAGTGGGGTGAGGGGCTGGGGGCAAAGCCAAGAGCTGAGAGCAGAGTCTTGTACTGCAGAGCAGCATCTCCAGCCTCTTTGCCACGACTTTTTGTCTCTCTCTGAGTGTTCCTCCCTCTGAACCAAGTGGGAGCTGAGTTCCATGCGAGTTTTGGGGAGACCAGTGTAGCTCTTAAAGATCAGGGTTGGATGCAGGGAGGAATCCCAGTTTGTGGCTCATCTCATCCCTCCCTGGAGTGGAAGGGCTGCTCCAGCTTGTCCCTGGCAGTGCCAGGGCCATGGGTATGCAGAGCTGGAAGCTCTGGAAAAGCTTTGAAAGCTCTGGAAGAGGGAGGAGGATGGGGGTCCTGCCTTGCCACATCGGTGCACCCTGGCCCGGGGTGGGGGTGATGCCCCCAGAGCCCATCTCGGGATGGGGAGAGAAGCAGAGCTGGGCATGGAGGGGGCACTCACAGGGTCATTGCCAGCTCCTGAGCCAGGGGACAGTCCCGGTGACCACCAGGGTCCCTGCCACCCCCATTCCTGGGGCACCTGTGACCGGGGTCATTCTCAGCTCCCAAACCCAGGGACAGTCCCAGTGTCCCCAACCCAGGGACAGCCCTGGTGACCACCAGGGTCTCTGCCAGCCCCATTCCTGTCCCACCCATGACCAGGGTCATTCCCAGCTCCCAAACCCAGGGACAGTCCCGGTGATCACCAGGGTCCCTGCCACCCCCATTCCTTGGGCACCCATGACCAGGGTCATTCCCAGCTCCCCAGCCCCAGCCCAGGGACAGTCCCTGTGACCACCAGGGTCTCTGCCACCCCCATTCCTGGCCCACCCGTGACCGGGGTTATTCCCATCTCCCCACCCCGAGCCAGGGGACAGCTCGGTGACCACCAGTGTCCCTGCCACCCCCGTTCCTTGGCCATCCGTAACTGGGGTCATTCCCAGCTCCCCAGCCCGAGCCGAGGGACAGCTCGGTGACCACCAGGGTCCCTGCCACCCCCGTTCTTTGCCCACCCGTCCTCTCCTGCCTGCGCTGGGCTGGCACGCCCAGGGCACAGCCCGGCACGGTCGCTGCGTGCCCGAGCCGCGCGGGGACAAGAGTGGCACACGTGTGGTGACAATGCGGGGGGAGCGGCAGCGGGCAGGGAGGAAGCGTCGCCTTCACGTGGCCCCTGGGGGGGCTTGGGCAAGGCAGGAGGATTATTGCCCGGGCAGCTGGCCCCGGTCCCAGCCCTGTGCCGGGCAGGGGGCGGGCAGGATGGCACGGAGATGCCAGCGATGCTCCGGGGCAATGCTCCGGGCTGCGTGCGGGGTCCCGCCTGCCCCGGCCGTGCACCCCCCGCCCCTGCAAGCGCTGCCTTCCTCCCTGCCCTCCCCCCCTTCCTCTCCAAGTCTAAATTCTCCCACAGCGTCCATTGACGTCCTGCCTGCGTCACCGTCTCCAGCACAACCAGACAGCACGTGGGAGAGGCAGGTTAAAGCGGCAGGGCCCTGGGAGGGCTCCAGCTGCGCACCCCCGGCAGCGGGGCCGGCTGGGGAGGGGCTGCCCCGAGCCCCCCACCCAAACGGGACCCGCTCCCGGTACCGCCGGGCGGCGTTTCCTGGGGGAACCAGCGCGGGCTGGGGGCAGATGAGGCTTTTTGTCACCCCTCACAAGGCTTGCAGGGGTCTGTGAATACTTTGCATCCTCCCTGCCGTGCTCCAAACCCATCCCAAATGGGGACGGGCAGCTTGCATTGGCTCCCAAAGCCAGAGCCAGACTCGCAGCGGTTTTTTCCCGATGCCGGGCCCCCAGCCAGTCCCTGTGCCTCCACATCTGGGCTTTGCCTCTGCCCGAGTGCAGCTCCTGGGGGCTGGGAGCAGCTTTGGCCCGCAGGGGAAGAGCCACAGCTCTGCCCGGCCGTGGGATGCAGCGAGTTTTGCAAGGACTCCGCTGCGGGCTGCAGCGACTTTTCCAAGGGCTCGGGTACCTACCCTGAAGCCCACTCATCATTTCTGCTCCGGGACATTGCCTGGCAGCCGCAGCACTGCAGGACATCCCCTTGGCGGTGTCGGGGTGGGCAGAACACGGCACCACCCCTGAGCACAGCCCCGCTTCCTCGCTGTGTCCACGCTGTGACACCGGGGGCTATTTTTGTCCCTTCCCTTCTATTTATTGTGCCGGAGCCGTGTGTGCGGTTGGAGAAGGCTGTGGTGTTTGCTTTGTGATCGCTTCCTTCCCGCCCATAACCTTTTGCCTTAAAACGGGATTCGCCCTGATCCTGGACCCAAGGCCGGGAAGCCTGGGCAGGGTGCCATGGGCGCTGGCACTGCGAGGCTCTTAGGGGACAGAGATTCCTGGCTCTGACCCTGGGTTTTGATGCAAAGCTGAGAGCAAACACGCTGCCCTTCAGCTCCCCACGGAGCAGCCCTGAATCTCCTCCCCTCGAGCATCGCCAGCCTCCAGCAGTGCCGCCCGGGCTGTGGAATGCTCAGCTCAGACAGATGGGTGAGTGGGAGCCATCGTGGTGAGCCCTCAAACGGGAGAGGGGGGAAAATTAAAATAACTCATGTTGCAGAAAGCCACCCTGAGTGAGGGCCACCCCTTGCAGGCAACAGGCAGAGCATCCCCAGGCCAGCACCATCCTCATCCTCTCTGGTACACACTCAGGGCACCGAGCCAAGGGTGCAGTTACCAGTCCTGACCTGGGCTGCCTTGGCTGCCGGGTTTGGAGAACACCTGATAAATCCAAGGAGATGGGGGACGACCCCACTGCCTTGGCCTGGCCACTGGTCAGGATTGTTTATCCACAACCCCAACACACTCATCTGCTGCTGATGGGGATCCTTCACCCTGCTGCAGGGCGTGGGATCTGCTCACCAGGGCCAAATCCTGCTGGGAAATGTCCTAAAGAGAAGGACATGGAGCTGCTGGGGAATGAGAAGCTCGTTGTGACCTGGAAATACAAACTGGCAGCCAACACAAGCAATGCTGTCCCACCTACGTGGGGCTCATCCCACAGTGTGGGCAGAACCCAAAGGGGGGTATTCTGCTCTCTGCTGGGCTCTGGTGAGACCCCACCTGCAGAGCTGCCTCCAGCTCTGGGGCCCCCAGCACAGGAAGGACATGGAGCTGCTGGAGTGAGTCCAGAGGATGAGATATTAAAAGGAAATTCTTCTCTCTGGAGGTTGATGAGGCCCTGGCACAGGTCACCCAGAGAAGCTGTGGCTGCCCATCCCAGCAAGTGCTCAAGGTCAGCATGGAGGGGCTTGGAGCAACCTGGGCTAGTGGGAGATGTCCCTGCCCATGAGCTTTAAGGACCCTTCCAGACCTGTAATTCTGTGATTCTGCAGGCAGCAAACCCAGCTGGGGTTCAGCTCAGCCCAAGCCTGCAGCAGCTTTGCTGGGCTGTGTTGGACCTTCCCAGCTGGGACAGCAGCAGTTCCTGGGGCAGAGCAGGCACAGCAGAACCCCCATCTCTGCTGTGGGGGTTTATCAGCTAGGAAAGTGTCTTTTAGCACCCCAGAGACTTAAGCCCAGCACAAAGCTTATCAGCTGATGGACACTTTGAAGCACCTTGCAATTTTAAATTCACTCGATCTCTCATTTTCCTTCCCAGCACAAAAACTGCAGCCCCATTCTGGAGCAGGCAGCCAGCGGGTAGAGCTCCAGAAGCTCCCCAAGCAAAGTGTATCTCCTCTGTGTGTAGGAGTAGCTGCTGACTGGGAGCAGCACAATTTCCAAGAACTCCCAAAAGTTACAAGCCTTCACATCTTGCTGAATCAGTGCGAGATCCAGAGCAGCTCCACGCTCAGCAGCTCGGAGAAAGCAAAGCCCCTGATCTCTGCAGCCACAACCTCAGTGCTGAACACGAGTATCTCACCCCCTCCTCCTGCAGATGCTCTCTGTGATTCCTGCACGCACACCTGGCCCTAATGAAAGGGCCCGGCGCCTCCCCATCGCCCAGCCAGTTAAACCTGCACAAACCGAGCCCATCGCACACAAAAAGCCTCTCCTGGGTGAGTTCTTATCGCCCGTGAGTCAGGGCAGCCTCTGTGGCTGCTGAGGGTCCGACCCCTCCTTGGCACGGATGGGACCTGCCCGGGGCTGTGCACGGGGAAGGGAAGGGAGGTTGGATCCCCTCTGGCTGGATCCTCCTGGCTGGATCCTCCTGGCCCCGGGGTTCTGAAGGGAGGTTGGATCCCTCCTGGCTGAATCCCCCATGGCCCTGGGGCTGTGCACAGCACAGGGAAGAGAGCCTGAATCCCCCTGGCTGAATCCCTTCTGCCTGGATCCCACCTGGTTGGATCTCTCCTGGCCCTGGGGCCCTGCACAGCACTGGGAAGGGATCCTGGATCCCTCCTGGCTGGATCCCTCCTGGCCCCAGGGCTCTGCACAGGAAAGGGAGAATGGATCTCTCCTGGCTGGATCCCCCTGGCTGGATCCTTCTGGCTGGATCCCTCCTGGCCCCAGGGCTGTGCACAGCACAGGGAAGGGATCCTGGATATCTTCTGGCTGGATCCCCCTGGCTGGATCCCCCTGGCCCCAGGGCTGTGCACAGGGAAGGGAGCCTGGATCCCTCCTGACCCCAGGGTCCTGCACAGCCCAGGGAAGGGAGGTTTGATCCCTCCTGGCTGGATCCCCCTGGCCGAATCCCTCCTGGCCTCCAGGCTCTGAAGGGAGGCTGGGTCCCCCCTGGCTGAATCCCTTCTGCCTGGATCCCTGCTGGCCCCGGGGCCCTGCACAGCCCAGGGAAGGGATCCTGGATCCCTCCTGGTTGGATCCCTCCTGGCCCCGGGGTCCTGCACAGCCCAGGGAAGGGGTCCTGGATCCCTCCTGACCCCAGGGCCCTGCACAGCCCAGGGAAGGGGTCCTGGATCCCTGCTGGGCACCGTGACCCTCGGCGAGGCTGCGGCCAGCCTGCCCTCGCTGCTGCTCACTTGATCCCGTCTCCTCCCCGCCTAATCCCGCTCCCCTCCCGGTATCCTCTGCTCCACTTTAATGCCAGACTTGGCCGGCAGCCACCCGGCTCCGAGGACGAGGACGCCTTTTTTCTTGGTTATGCAACGCACGGCTGAGCTGTTTGCCTTTCTCCGGGAGGACTTTGGGGAGGCTGGGCTGGCTCCCCTGTCCGGGCGATGGGCAGGTCCTGGGATGCCCACATGGGGATGGAGAAGCTTCACGCTGGTTCCCCTCCTCTCTCTGCCCCAGGGGCTGTTGTCCATTCCTAATGCATTCCCCTTCTCCTCTTCCCAGGTATCCCCCAGGGTTCAGCCCTGCTCGCTTTCCACACGGCCTCTCCATGCTGCAAGAAGAGCTTTCCTCAAGCTCATGGTGTGCCTGGCATAGCATCCCAGTGAGCCCTGCCACAGCATCCTGGTAAACCCTGCCACAGATCCCAGTGAATCCTGCCACAGATCCCAGTGAATCCTGCCACAGCATCCTGGTAAACCCTGTCACAGCATCCTCACTAACCCTGCCATGGCATCCTGGTTGTCCCTGGCACACCATCCTGGCTAATTCTGCCATCCCAGTTGGCCCCCGCCAGCTCCCAGCTGGGATCATCACCCACCCTCAGTGTGGCAGTGCCATGTCACACTGCAGTGCCATTTCAGTGTGGCAGTGCCATGTCACAATGTGGCAGTGCCATTTCAGTGTGGCAGTGCCATGTCACAGTGTGGCAGTGCCATTTCAGTGTGGCAGTGCCATGTCACAGTGTGGCAGTGCCATTTCAGTGTGGCAGTGCCATTTCAGCCCCCTCAGTGTGGCAGTGCCATTTCACTGTGCAGATTCACTGTGATCTGTGACATGGCACAGTGTGGCAGTGCCATTTCACACTGCAGTGCCATGTCATGGTGTGGCAGTGCCATGTCACAGTGTGGCAGTGCCATTTCAGTGTGGCAGTGCCATTTCACAGTGTGGCAGTGCCATCTCACAGTGTGGCAGTGCCATTTCAATGTGGCAGTGCCATTTCAGTGTGGCAGTGCCATTTCAATGTGGCAGTGCCATTTCAGTGTGGCAGTGCCATTTCACTGTGCAGATTCACTGTGATCTGTGACATGGTACAGTGTGGCAGTGTGGCAGTGCCATGTCACAATGTGGCAGTGCCATTTCACCCCCCTCAGTGTGGCAGTGCCATGTCACACTGCAGTGCCATGGCACAGTGTGGCAGTGCCATTTCAGTGTGGCAGTGCCATGTCACAGTGTGGCAGTGCCATTTCACCCCCCTCAGTGTGGCAGTGCCATGTCACGCTGCAGTGCCATGGCACAGTGTGGCAGTGCCATGCCACGCTGCAGTGCCATGGTGCTGCTGAGCCCCTCCCGGGACCACCAGGCACAGCCCCAAATTCAGCACCCCCCGGGCAGGGCCTCCCCTCACTGCCCTTCCCTGGAGCCAAAGCTCCAGCAGCCCCTTCCAAGCCAAGGCTTTATCTGCTCCACCACAGCCCCACTTCAGTGCTGGGAGCTTTGGAGATAAGCAAGAGCTCAGGAGAGTGCAGATTTAAGGCTCCAGCTGTCACTTCCAGGGATGCTGTTCCCGGGCTGCCACTCACAGTGGCATTTGCACCACATGCTGGGTGGGAGCAGCCCAATTTCCAAGAACCAGCTGTGCCACCAGCTTATTTTTGGGGTAGATTTAGAGTGTCCAGGGTGGGCAAGATGCTTCCAGCCATGGGTGTAGGTGCCAGGCTTTCCTTGCTGCAGCTGTTGTGCCCTTCCAAAACCCAGCATGGCATTAAAAGCTGCCAAAATACCTTTTCTAGGGAATGAACCATCCCCAAATCTGGCTGCTTTGGAAGGAATCATCCCTTCCAGCAGCCCCTGGGGCTCCTGACATCCAGCAGCCTCCCTGCACCCCTCAGGAACCCACTGAGCCTGGGGTGGGGAGAAGTTTGGGACACTGAGGACACTTTCTTCCCTGCTCTCCCCTTCAATTATTCTGCCACATATAATAGATATTGGGGCTATTTTTAGGCCTTGCTTGTTTAATTATTGAGAAAGGTTTTAAAGGATCTCTTGAAGGCAAGGAAACAAGGCCCTGGAGCACTCACTGGATTTCCCTGCCTGAAGCTCAGGGCAGAGAGCAGGGATGGAGCAGCTGCAGCTGCCCTTGGGCACAGGAACCTGAGAGCAGCTCCAGCCTGGAGGGTGGGATGCAGGGATGGATGGAAAAATGGAGGCAGGGATGGATGCAGGGATGGATGGATGCAGGGATGGATGTGGGGATGGATGGATGCAGGGATGGATGGAGGCAGGGATGGATGGATGGATGCAGGGATGGATGCAGGGGTGGATGGAGGCAGAGATGGATGCAGGGATGGATGGAGGCAGGGATGGAGGTAGAGATGGATGTAGGGATGGATTCAGGGCTGGATGGATGCAGGGATGGATGGATGCAGGGATGGATGGATGCAGGGATGGATTCAGGAATGGATGCAGGGATGGATGGATGGATGGATGGATGGATGGATGGATGGATGGATGGATGGATGGATGCAGGGATGGATGCAGGGATGGATGCAGGGATGGATGCAGGGATGGATGCAGGGATGGATGCAGGGATGGATGGATGCAGGCATGGATTCAGGGATGGATGCAGGGATGGATGAATGGATGGATGCAGGGATGGATGCAGGGATGGATGGATGGATGCAGGGATGGATGGATGGATGGATGGATGGATGGATGGATGGATGGATGGATGGATGGATGGATGGATGGATG
>JAWWMR010000103.1:4172057-4193878 GCA_035047985.1 Basileuterus tristriatus | reverse complement strand
GGGACAGGGGGACATGGGGACAGGGATAGGGACATGGGGATAGGGACAGAAGGACAGGGACAGGGACATGGGGACAGAGGCACAGGGTTAGGGACAGGGGGACAGGGATAGGGATAGGGACATGGGGACAGGGATAGGGACATGGGGACAGGGATAGGGACATGGGGAGGGAGGGACAGGGATAGGGACATGGGGACTGAGGGACAGGGATAGGGACATGGGAACAGGGATAGGGACATAGGGACAGGGGGACATGGGGACAGGGATAGGGACATAGGGACAGGGGGACATGGGGACAGGGATAGGGACATGGGGATAGGGACAGAAGGACAGGGACAGGGACATGGGGACAGGAATAGGGACGGGGACAGGGATAGGGACATGGAGACATGGGGACAGGGATTGGGACAGGGGGACATGGGGACAGGCATAGGGACATGGGGATAGGGACAGAGGGAGAGGCATAGGGACATGGGGATAGCGACAGAGGGACAGGGACATGGGGACAGGAATAGGGACAAGGACAGGAATAGGGACATGGGGTTGGAGGGACACACGGACATGGGGACAGGGGGGTGCATGCACATGGGGCAGGGATAGGGATATGGGGACGGGGGGACACATGGACAGCGGATATGGGGACAGAGATGTGGACATAGGGGGACACAGAGACACGGGGACACAGGGGACATGGTGACATGAGACACATGAACATGGAGGCGTGGGATACACGGGGATGGGGATACACAGGCGTGGGGACACACACACGTGTGCACACATGAACAAAACCATGTTACATACATGTGCACAAATACCTGTACCCACAGCCATGTTACACACAGGAATGTGGGCACACAGGCACATGCACACACACACAGAGCTGACCTGTACACAGATAGACAGACAGACATATACACACACACACAGAGCTGACCTGTACACAGATAGACAGACAGACATATACACACACACAGAGCTGACCGGTACACAGACAGACAGACAGACATATACACACACACACAGAGCTGACCAGTACACAGACAGACAGACAGACAGACATATACACACACCCCGACATTTTTGAGGTTGGATTTCAAAGTTGAAGTGTTGCACTGGGACATTGGGGTGAAAGGCTGTGGATCCCCTCCAGGGGAAGGGGGAGGAGTAAAGCACAAATATATCCTTGACAGCAGAAATCTCACCCAATCAATCAGCTGGATTTACCACTACCTGCTGCAGAAATTGCTTCACTCATTATGCTTTGAAATAATTAACTCTGTTTATCAGAGGAAAATGAGAGTGAGAACACCTTTGGGCAGTTCCTTGGGGAAGGAGAGATATGGGAGTGAGAAAGTGCAGTGGCTCCTTTGGAAGCAGGCCTTTGAACAGCACATTACCAGGGATTAGGGAAAGCTCTGGAGAGGATTAAGATTTCACTCCAAGGCTCCTTCCCACCAGCCTTCAAAGCTCCTTTTCCTCCAGAGCCTGGGAAGGATCTGCCCCGCGTGGGTACCAAAGAGCAGACCCAGCTGCATCCACCTCCCAGCCCTGTCCCAGCAATCCCAGGCTCGCTGTGCCACCCCTGAGGAGGCTGCAGGCCCAGAAAGGTTTGAGAATCTCAGAAAGGTTTGGGGTTCCGATCTCCTTCCTGCACAGAGCAGTGCAGCAAAGCCCTGGGAGCAGCTGGGGGAGGTGGCACTGGATGGGCACCAGAGGCTGCAGCCTGCCCTGGGTCTCTGTTTCAGCATCTTGGCTGCTGGGCTGGCAGCAGGGCAGGAATGATCCCAAAGTGGCACAAGAGCAGATGCTACAATGTGGAGAGACAGGAGAAATTTGTTTTCCCACTTAACCAAGGACTGGGTGGCCTTTGGGGGCTCATCATGGCCTGTCCCAGGGTGACGTTCCCTAAACCAGGACATGGCCTTTCAGGAGTTAAAGAGAACTTGTTAAAATGATGGACAAACGCTTTTTATATGGACAAATAATGATGACCCAAGGGGAATTGGTTTTAAACCAAAAGAGGGAAGATTTATGCTGAATATTGGGAAGAAATTGTGCCCTGTGAGGGTGGGCAGACCCTGGCACAGAGAAGCTGTGGCTGCCCCATCCCTGGAAGTGTCCAAGTCCAGGTTGGACAGGGCTTGGAGCAGCCTGGGACAGTGGAAGGTGTTCCCATGGCAGGGGATGAGATGAGATCAGCTATGAGGGCTCTTCCCACCCAAACCTTTCTGGGATCCTCAGACTCCTGTGGACTCCCCTCAGTGCTTCACAGCCATCTGCACAGCAGGACCCCTCCACCATGCAGGGACTCATCTCCAGCCAGATCTGGAGTCACCAACCTGCTCCATCCCTCCAAATTCCTGTTCCAGCACACACACACACACACATCCCTTGCACTGTGTGACTGACACCACCACATCACACCTTGCTGACACACTGAGGGGGTGCAGGGGCAATTTCTGCCTGGCCAGAAACACTGCTGGGGTTAATTTTGCTCCTCAGGGATTCAAACTCACCATGGGGCTATATGCCCACTGCTTGTGACCCTCCCTTCCCTGCTTGTACCATCCATCCATCCATCCATCCATCCATCCATCCATCCATCCATCCATCATCCATCCATCCATCCATCCTCCCACAAGCACATTCCTTACAAGAACTGGCTCGTGCAGATTTTAGTGCCAACAAGGGACCCTGAAGAGGTCCCAAGGCTCACACAGGCACCCTCTGGAGCCTGTTTTGAGCTGAAAAAAGGCCAATCAGTAACATTTGGGAAGAGCTCTGACCCTCCAGTGCCAATTGGGATCTCCAGTCCCATCCCTACACAGCTCTGTGCAAACATCCCACGTCTGAGAGGCTGCACAAAGCACTGCACACATTTGTGCACAGCCTCCAGAAGAGGCTAAAGCTGCTTTCTAAATCCTCCTCCCAGGGATTGCAGTCTCGTTAGGATGCACACACAGAGGCAGGAGTGTTTCCAGCCCCGTGTTTTCTCCACCACCAGCACCACCTACACTCTCAGCAACACCAACACCCATCGATGATCCCAGCTCCAGCTGGGTGCAGCAGGTTTTACAGGTATGCAGCAAACCTCCTGTTCCCTCTGTGCCCAATCCTCCCACACTGAAAGAAACTCTAAACTCTCAAATAACACTTGACTCCCAGCTCTCAACGGCTGCTAATTGCCAATTCTGATTCAAAGGGAGCTTCCAACCCGGCACTTTAGGGCCAGTGTTTGGGAAGCTGCAGCAGCATTCCTGAAGTGTCAGAGGTTTCCTGGCCAGGAGGGAGGGGGTGATACCCCCGTGCCTGCACTGAGCTGAGCTCGGGGGAACAGGACAGCACAGACTCATCCCAAGTGACTGGGAAGTGGCCCAGCTGAGCCAAGGCAGGCAAGGATGAGACAGGGATGCAGGGACACAGATGGTTGTGCGCATTTATTTTCCTTTTGATAAAAATGGTGTATGCAAATTACACAGCCATGGAGGCTCCTGGGAAATACCACCCTGCTGGTCCTGGGGAGGCTCTTGGACAGTCTGAACATTCAAACACACCAGAATGGAAGGGGGGTGGAGGATGGATCTAAACTGGGAAGAACATGAACTTCCAACATTTTCCAGTGAAGCGAAAAGACCGTTAGCTTATTTTTCCATTTCCTTTTTAGTTTTTTCACACTTGTACAAATGAACCCACTGAGCACAGGAGTCAGTGCCCCTGGACACCTCTGACCAGGAACCACACGACTTGGGCAGAAACACACCTTCCAAACTCCTTCCTCTGCACAGCACCTTCAGCTCAAGCTCAAGAACAGCACACCTGGTCACTGCACACCCCTGGGTTCCATTACACCACCCCCAAGGTGTAAAGAGGCCACACTTCAAATGCAGGTTTCTCACCCATTAACCCTCTACCAGGAGATTGGAGGCACCTGTGAGTGAGGGACACGGGCTCGGTTCATCCCAGGAAACATTAAGACAAATGACATCAGAAATTCTCAGGTAATTTCATTTTTTTCTTTTGATCCATTCCCAATAAGACACTGAGAGAAATAACCAATCCCCAAACTTGGCTCAATTTTTTAAATATTTGCCTGAAAGGAGGGCTAGGGGAAGGAATCATGTACAGTTAAAATCAAGCTACTCAAAACACAATCATTCAGGTAAGTAACTAGAAGTATCGCCTCTACCATCTAGAGAGAGAGAGAAGAGTGTCTGAAACAGGGCATATTTAGGAAAAAATACACATCTGAAGTCTCTGTGGCCACGATGAGAACTGGAATCCACATACAAGCCAGTTAAAGAGCATTTCAACATGAAATCTTAACTTAGTAGGAAGGTCAGGGTTAAGCTGTATCTTTTTTGTTTTAAATACATGGACAGCTGTCAGATATGAAAATGATGGCGGGCTTTCCGGAAAGATCCCCTGTGCATGTGTATGGATGCATGTGCTGACGTCTGTGGGGCAGCAGGACAGAGTTTAGGAAGGCTGGGAGCCCAGCAGTCTCTCGATAGCTGCGTTGATGTCCCCGCCGGTGGCGATGAGCGCCTGCAGGTTGGCCTCGCGGTTGATGAAGCCCATGGCATTGAGCTGCTCCAGCTGCTGTTGGAATCGCACTTCGGGACTCTGCGCCTGCCAGGGGAACAACACGGAGCCTGGGGTCAGAGGGAACACACAGAGCACACACAGAGCACACACAGAGCACACATGGAGCACACACAGAGCACACACGCAGCACACACACAGCCTAGAGTTAGAGAGAACACACAGAGCACACATGGAGCACACACAGAGCACACACGGAGCACACACAGAGCACACACAGAGCACACACAGAGCACACACAGAGCACACACAGAGCCTGGAGTCACAGAGCACACACAGAGCACACACAGAGCACACACAGAGCCTGGGGTCAGAGAGAACACACAGAGCACACACGGAGCACACATGGAGCACACACGGAGCACACACGCAGCCTAGAGTTAGAGAGAACACACAGAGCACACACAGAGCACACGCAGAGCCTGGGGTCAGAGAGAACACACAGAGCACACACAGAGCACACACAGAGCCTGGAGTCAGAGAGAACACAGAGCACACACAGAGCACACAGACCTGGAGTCACAGAGCACACACAGAGAGCACACAGAGCACAAATAGAGCACACACAGAACCTGGAGTCAGAGAGCACACACAGAGCGCACACAGAGCCTGGAGTAGTCAGAGAGCACACACAGATCCTGGAGACAGAGCAGACATGGACCCTGCAGTCACAGAGCACACACAGAGCCTGGAGTCAGAGCACAGAGCACACACAGAGCCTGCAGTCACAGAGCACACACAGCATCCCAACACAGGCACTGCCAGCAGCCCGTGCAGGAACCCCAAGCTCAGCTTCAGGGTCGTGTGGGGACAGTCTCCATGTCCCCTGGGGATGTGGCACAGCAGCCACACCAGAGTCAGTCCTGGTTCTGTACTGACAGAGGCAGCCGTGCAGGCAGAAGGATCCCCAGCATACTGAGCTTAAACCTCTTAAAGGTTCAACACCCCAAAGGGTCACCCCAACATTAAACCTGGCCTAGAGCACCACAGCCACAAGAGACTGTTGGGGACCACATCCCCTGAGTGGGGTGAGGTGGGGACACCCCTGGAGACCCCCCTGCCCATGCCAGCACCCCCTGGGTGTTACGTACTTGAGAGCTTCCTCCGGCCAGCAGCTGGATCATCTGCTGCATGAGCTGCTGTTGAGGGTTACCACCCCCAGCTGGAGAGGCACTGGCCGGCGTCGAAGCAGAGGGAACGGGGTTCTCCGGGATTGTGCTTCCTCCTGTGGAGGACGGGGGCATCCGGGGCATGCCGAAGGAGCCAAGGCTGCAGAGGAAGGCAGGGCATGCTCAGGGTGACACTGGCATTGGGTACCTCCCCAGAGTGGGGTAGGCTGCAGGAACAACCAGGCTGGACCTCACTGAAGGCCCTGCTACAGGACAGCTGTGCAAACTGAACCAGCTGCATCCATGTTCTGGTGACACCTGGCACTGGGAGTGAGCAGAAGCCTGCAGAGAACTGTTGTGACAGTAAGCAGAGAGAGAGCTGAGGGCTGCCAGTAGATTGGCCTGCCCCAGCACACCCACCCAGCCTTGTGTCTGTCTGTCCATCTCATACTGTTCTCCAGAGATAAAGCTCTGAGTTCAGTCCACACCAAATGCAGCAAACAAAGATGGGGAAAGGACCAAGTGCACTCCAAACCTTTTCTCCAAAAACAAAGGGTCAAGGACTTCCCAGTGGAGGACAAGCAAGCAGCAAGTGCTAATTAGCTGCTCAGAGGGGCCAGCACAAATCCCCATGACAGACTGCCCTAAACAGATCTCCTGGATGAATGCAGAGCCAGCTCTGCCTGCTGCTGCTGGGCACAGCAGTTCTGCTCTGGAGCACTCCATACCTTGGCACTAATCCGGGGGCCTCCGTCTGCAGCGTCTGGAGCCCCTGCTGGATCTGGAGCAGGGCCTGCATGGCGCGGGGGTTGGTGAGGATGGACAGCGAGTCCGGGTTCTGCATCTGGGGAGCAAGGCAGAGACAGCCACGGTACCACCCAGTGAGAGCTCAGGCAGCCAGAGCTCCAGCACTGTCACACCTGGGCCTCCTGCCCACAGCCAGGGCTGCCCTTCGTGTCTGGATCCTCCTCTGAGGCTCCAGACTGCAGGGCTCACCTGCAGGGACACTCACAGAGCTCACAGCAGGCTCCTAAACGAACTGGGTGAGTCAGATTAGAACTGGGGACACAAGTCTTTGGATTCTGATTTACCTGAGAACCAGCTGCTCTAGCACAATTAACTGTGTCATTTTTGTAAACTCAACACAGTGACAGAGTGGCTACATAGGGTTCCAAGTACCTTAACAAGCCTAATCTGGAGTCCACCTTTCAATAATTCAGAGGAGTTAATTCAGATCATCTTTCTAACCAAATTCGTTCTCTTTGAAAATTCTTTTCTCCCCTGTGCAACCCCCTTCCTTGCTCAGCCCAGCCTCCCAAGCCCACATGTTTCCTTGAGCACTGAACCAGCAGCTGAGATCCTGCCTGTGCCACAGTGGGAGAGAAGCTCTGGAGCCAGGGGCTCCAGACTGCAGGGCTCACCTGCTGGGACACTCACAGAGCTCACAGCAGGCTCCTAAATGAACTGGGTGAGTCAGATTAGAACTGGGGACACATGCCTTTGGATTCTGATTTACCTGAGAACCAGCTGCTCTAGCACAATTAACTGTGTCATTTTTGTAAACTCAACACAGGGGTTCCAAGTAGCTTAACAAGCCTAAACTGGAGTCCACCTTTCAGTAATTGAGATGAGTTAACTCAGATCACCTTTTCTAACCATGTTCTTCCTCTCTGTCTCCCCTGTGCAACCCCCTTCCTTGCTCAGCCCAGCCTCCCAAGCCCACATGCCTCCTCCTAGTGCACTCAACCAGCAGCTGAGATCCTGCCTGTGCCACAGTGGGGGAGAAGCTCTGGAGCCAGGGGCTGAGGGCAGCACAGGGCCAGCCAGAGGCCTTTACCTGCTGCAAGAAGACAGGGAGCTGAAGGCGGAGCTGTTCTTGAAGCTGTGGATTCCCAGCAAAGAGGGGGACATTTACCATGATCTAGCAAGAGACAGCACATGTAGGTAGGGTCAGAGGGTTGCTGCCACTTGCTGTTAAACCCTATGCAACTAAGCCATGGAGAACAGGTCACTCCTGGGGCCCCTGACTCCCTCCCTGGGCTTTCAACATGCTGCCCTGCCATGGGGGAATCAAAATGGGACAGCTCAATTCCTGACAGCAGTGTTGAACAGGGGCCACTTGGCCACAGGCTAAGAGAAGGGCCATTCCCATGTCCCTCTGAGAGCCACCTCTTGTGTTAGGGGCTCTGCAAAACACACTGGGCTCAGAGCTGGGGCTGCCTGCTGGATTTTGAGAAATACAACCAAACTGTGTATTGACTCTGCTCCAGGGTCTGCAGGAGGAACCAGTCTGACCCCAGCAGCAGACTGACACCTCACACTGAGCTCATGGCCTGCCTGGCAACAGCAGACACCTGCAACACTTTTACCTGTGCTGCAAAGTCCGGGTTCTGGGCAAGAGTTTGCATCATGCTCCGCATGTAGGGGGCAGAGATCATATTCTGCATCAACTGAGGGTTTTCAGAAATCTGCTGCAGGAGTCCTTGCATCTCTGGGCTGTTGAACATGCCTGCAAGGGGAAGGGCAGACAAAGCAAAACCCCTGATGAGCCTGAGCACCACTGCATTGCCTGAAACACAATGTGACAGGTGACAGCACTGCCTGTACTCCATCCCCCAGCCAGCAGCAAACAGGGCTGTGGACACCCATGGCAGTGCCCTGCTGGCCACCCTCCTGCTCCTGAGAGCTTCAGGGACAGCAGAGTTCCCAAAGGAACCGTCCAACAAGTGCATCAGAATAATTCACTGGTGTCTGCAAGTAGGCCAGACCCATTCCTCTGGATAACAGCCACAGACAGGGCTCAAATGCCAGAGGAACCAGCCCTCCAAGGAAGCCTGGGTGACCTGCTCAGCCAGCAGCACCCTGCAGCTCCTCCCTTACGTACCAGCACCGATGCTGGCAGCATTCAGCCCAAAGGGGTTGGACACAGTTGGGGTGCCCTGGGTGGTTGCTGAGCCCGTGCTCCCTTCACTGCTGGGTGCCTGACTCTGGGAAGCAGGGGGTGTGGGGCTCCAGGGGTTTGGCAATGGCTCTCTGTTCTCCGTCCGCAAAGGCTGAGAGCTCGAGCTGTCAGAATTCCCCGTCAAGGAAGAGAAAGGATTGCTGCCAAACTAGGGAGAAAAAAAGAAAAAAAAGGAACAGATGGAATCAGTTAGTCCCAGCAGACCAACCCCAGCACTGAGCAAGCCAGGGAACAGCAGATCATATTCAGCCAAGTCCAGAATTTGCTAAACATGTGCCATGATCCGCCTCCTGAGAAATCTGCAATCCACAACACACCTCACTCAGAAAAAGACCAGGCTCAGGAGTGGCCACAGCCTCAGATTCAGCTCCCAAATGCAGGGCTACAAAATGCCCTTGTAAAAGCAGCACCCGGACATAGCAGTAGGTGTTGCTGGACTGGAGTATGCCTGCACAGCCCTCTGCAGCCAGGCCTGTGCTCCCTCCTCCTGCACCACCAGCCAGCTGGATCTGAGCCAGCTCCGTACTGAAGGCGTCAGGCTCCAGCTAACCCAGGGAGCAGAGGGCTGGGCTAACAGTGACAGGGCCTGCCTATCAGCCAGGGCTGGCATCCAGCCTGCTGGGGGACTGCAGGAGGCAGAGCAGGTCCCTCCTCTGACACCTCAACCCATGTCACGAGAGGCACTGCACTGTGTTCTCCGGCCAGTGCCTGCCTGGAGTGGAGCCACGCTGTAGGAAAACTGCCCCACCAGCAGGGGGGACAGAGAAAGACCCCCTAAAAACCCCCTTCCCACACTACCCCCACTCAGAGAACACAGCCATACCTGCTCCCTGGCTGCACTAAACATGGGCTCCTGGATGTCCGTGTACATCCGGCGCAGGGCGTTGTATCCCCCTGGAATGCTCTCGAGGTTACTCAAAGCACGGTCCTGGTTCCTCATCATCTCCTGCATCATGGCAGGGTTACGAGCCAACTCCATCGTCTGGGAGAAGGAGGAAAAGGTGGAAAGCTCAAGCTCCTCTCCCAGGAGAGAGAGAGGATAATTAAACCCAATTTGCAGGCAGAGAGCAGAGAGATCATTTATCCAAGTAAAGAGAGACCAGGGATCCAGGCTCCTCCCCAGCCTTACTCAGCTCTCTTCCTTCTCAGCCTCAGTTCAGCTCTATGAAACTGTTCTGTTCCTAAGCAGTATCAGGACATCCCATATGTTCCCACTCAGACACAACAACTGGGAAGATGGATCCTTCCACCCTCTCCAGACTTTTGATGGGTCTCCCCTGCACAAAAAATATCCAGGTCTCATTTGAGGAACTGTTCAAGTACAGAATATTCACAATTTAGTCCTGCAGCTCTGGAATTTCATGTATGGCCAACACAGCTGAAAGCAGAATGATTGAGAAGCAGATGGAAAAGAGGCCTGTTCAGCACAACACTCTTCACAAGCCTCCCCAGTAAACAGCAAAATCCTGTTAATGGCTATTAACATCCAGATTCTCACTGATCCCTTAGGATTCCCTTGCAATGAACCTTTGGTCTTCCAGACAGCCAGTCCTCTTGGACATGGGTCCTCTCTGCTCAGGGAAAAATGAGACCTCTCTAGGATCCCAGCCTACACTAATGCTCCTCACTGATATAGGCAGTGAAACATTCACTGTACAGCTCTGGAGTCTCTACATAATCTATCAAGAGAACCAGAGAGAAACAAAGAGTTTTTGCAGTAGCTTCACTTCTCCAGCACTTTTTTTACTCCCATTCCTGAATCACACCACAGTAGCTTAGCTAGGAAAATCCCAGAATCTCTTTTTTTCCCAATATACCATGGATTCAATAGCTCTGGAAGGAAGAAAAGAGTTGCAAGGATGTGGGTTGAGCATTTACTATTCACATAACTCAAGACCACCATCTGTTTGTGGGGAGCTCACAGCAGGAAGGAAGAGATCTCCAAAACCACAGCTCTGCCATTCCCACTCCTCCTCTGCAGTGCAGACACTGATGTTGGTCCACACAGACTCTCCTCAACACTCTTTACTGAGCCCTGCTGTGACTCACCTGCCTCATGAGCTCTGGGTTATTGAGCATGTGGCTTATCTCTGGATTTCGCTCCATGAGCTGCTGCATCTGGGGATTGGCCATGATCATCTGCCTCATGAGGTCAGGGTTAGACATCATGTTCTGCACCAAGGGATTCTCCATGATCTGGGAAAGCATCTCTGGGTTGGACATCAGCTGCCGCTGCATCTGCTGCTGGAGCTCCATGAAGTTGGCAGAGCCCATGCCAAGGCTGCCCAGCCCAGTGATGCCACCGAAGCCAGCTGGAGAGGGAACAACACACGGAAAGAGAGGCATGAGTCAGTAACTGGCAGAGAGGACAGGCACAGCAGCTGAACTGCATCCCCACAAATCCGGGGGTGTCCTGTATTCCTACAGCAGCCAGCTCTGAGTAAGGACATCCCTACACACACACACACTTCACCAAGTGGCACTGCCTTGAGCAGGGACACAGAGGTGTGCCACGGCAGTGACTCATGCAAAACCCATGACAAGCAGAGACAACAACATGGAGAACGTCAAGAACCCCAACTCCTTGGTCTAATCCCAGAAAATTCTTCCTTCTCCCAGTGGCCACTTACACAGGATGGATGCAGCACTGTTGGGGCCTCCATCTCCAGGCCCTCCCACGCTCCCTGAGCCGCTGCTCCGTCTGCTGCCGCTCCCTGCGTCCGGACCAGCACTGCTGGATGTGGAGGGCTGAGATGGGGCAGCAGGAGAAGAAGGGCTGGCAGTGGGGGCAGAAGCAGCATTAGGGGCAGAAGCAGCAGATGTTGAATCTTGGACCCTGTAAAGGATAAAGAGTATTAAAACTGCTGGTACTGGGGAAAGGCAAAGGGAGTCCTCTGTGGGGACACAGGATGTGCACCCCACGGTGACCAGGCTCCCAGCACAGCAGCCAGCCCAGCTTCCACCCTGTGTCTGCCTGCACTGATGCACAGCTGTGCTCCCAGGTGCCTTCCATCTGCTGCAATCTGCCTCCCATCCTGAAGCACTGCAGCCCCTGACATGTCCTGGCCTAGACGGGTCTTACCCTGAGTCGTCTCCAGCTCTTCCTTGAATCCCACTGAACTATTTACTGCAGCCATATCCTTGAGCAATGAGTGTGCTTCAAACAGCAAAATCCTTCTGCTGCCCCCACAGAAACCACAGCAGGTTACAGCAGGGCTAGTGCATGGGGTAAACAACAATGTTCACTTCTGAATATTCCTATCAGTGCTTCTGGGGCAAAAAGAAGCATCAGCATTACTGCACAAAGAGGGAAACTGAGGCATGAGGCAGCCAGCACCTGTCTCACAAAGCCATGGAACCTTTCTGGCCAGCTTGGCTCCAAATTCCCAGCTCTGCCACTGGCTGCACCTTGATGCAAGGCTCCTGCTCCACCACAAGTTGTCTGGAGCTTCTTTTAACCCACTCACACAGACACTGTGCTGTAAGCCACCATGCAGCAGGTGCTGGACATCAGCTTTGCTGAATACACCAACCCAGGTCAGTATCTTCTTACCACAGTTATCCTCAAGAGTGTTACAGGAATTTGGAAGAGAACATTTAAAGATTTTCTGAAGCCTCTGCACTCACAACAGTGAGCCCTGGACTAGTGTTGAAGAGCTTTCATTAAACTCGACCACAAAATTCACTTTACCCACCTCAATGATGCTGTTATGCCTCTGACAGTAAGAATAATGATTTCCTGATTTTTTTCCCCAAACCAAGAATTATTCATTTTCTCTATCTCCCTTTTTTCTCTCTTCTAGAACTTAAAAAATCAACCCTGAAGGCCTCTGTCCACTGTCCAGACAGACCTGACTGCTGCTGAAAACCAGTGGCCACTGAGAGAGGCAAAGAGTGGGTAAACAATGCAAATGGGAAGCTGAATAAGAAAGGAAGAAGGAAGCCAGAGAAAGGCCACTTGGTTTCTATGTAATGTCTTCAGTAAGGACTTTTCTAGAACTATTAGCAGGAGGAAAATGAACAGCCCAGGACAGCTCTGATTCCCTCTTAGAAATGCTTCACCAATACCACATTTATAGTGGAAACAGCAGAAACAGCACCAGGCTCTCAGGCTACCTGGAGAAGCAGAATCCAAGGAGAGGCTGCAGAACCTGGCAGCAAACTTCCTTGTGTTTGTAGAAGAACAGGTGGAATAAAAAAAAATGGGGAAAAAACCCATCTTGATTAATGCAGCTTCCCCAGGGGGTAGATGATCTGCACAGAGACACAGCCCTGGAGCTCCTGGGAGCTGGAGCAGAACCTGAGGCATGGCTGTGAAGGGCCTTCCATGAACAATGAAATGTGGCTGCAACTAAAGCACAGCAGCTGTTCCCAAAACCCTTCTGTGCCCACCACCCCTCTGGAAACCTACAGGACCATGAGGTCTGTGGTGCTCCTAAACCACATCCCCACAGGGAACTGCCCAGGTGAACCCACATGAGTGAACCCCACAGTGCCCTGTGCCTGCCCCAGCCTGGGCAGCTGTGCCAGCAGGGCCCACACAGGGCATGTGTGCCCCTGTGGCACCTCAGAGAGGTGACAGGAAACCCAGGTATTAACACAAATTCACTGGGAAAGTAATTTCTTTTCTCAGCAACTTTTCCTAGAACTCTTGCAGGTTTGCTAGAACCAGTATCCATTTCTGATGGGTTCTTCCAAGACACACACACACACAAATAATGTTGAAGGATCAGCTCCTCCAGGTACCTGCCACACACGATCACAGCTGTGTCATCCATGGACAGGTTAGTGACAAACTGCTGTGTGCCACAGCTGGGGCAGGGAAAAATCATCACAATCAGTAATTCCCACCCCCATTTGACCCCAGCCCCCCCAAGACCAAGCTCTTACTTCTGCGGAGTCTTAATGACCAAGTGAACAGTGAGCCCATCTTTGATCCCATGTTGATTCAACGTGTCTCCATCCTTCAGGATCTTCCCAGCAAAGATCAGAACCAGCTGATCCTGTTTGGCTTTAAACCGTCTAGAAATCTCTTCTTTGAACTGAAAAACAAACAGCATTTTTCAGGCAAAGGACTGGTACCAGTAACACAAAGCTGCAGGGCTCACATCCACTCTGGGAGCAGCACTCAGAGCCCATGAAGGTACCACACAGCCACCAGTTGTTGATGATGTCTGAGGTGTTAATGAAAACCAAACCAAAGCAAAGACAAGCTCTGGAATCACAAACTATGGAGTAAATCTCAGGAAAAACAGCAAAACAGAGCCATTCCCTCAGAAGAGGCTGAAGGCATTCCCTGAAGGCTTCCAAAGCCAGACCAGTTGTGCTTCAGGCCTAACCCAAACACACACATGCTGAATGACTGAACTGGTTTCATCTGCTCATTTGAGTTTTTTTTTTTTTCCTAATGAAAGCCAAACTCTGATTTAATACAGGACAGAGCTCTATGGAAAAGGCAATAATCCTTTGTCAGCCAATGGAAATAAACTAGGTCTTCTCCAATTCCTATTTCTGCAACTGAATTCCCTGTGAGCATGCCACGGAGCATGGACACCTCATCCTTACTGAGTGCTGGGATTTACACCTGCAAGCAAGACTCTCACTGCTGGCCCTGCTG
The DNA here is from genome assembly GCA_035047985.1 of Basileuterus tristriatus. Classification (NCBI taxonomy): domain Eukaryota; kingdom Metazoa; phylum Chordata; class Aves; order Passeriformes; family Parulidae; genus Basileuterus; species Basileuterus tristriatus. The sequence continues at coordinate 4,179,588 of JAWWMR010000103.1, read as the reverse complement.
GGGCATCCCCAAACTGATTTGGAGGAAATAAAGTCTTGCACTTGGAAAACACAAACTAAAGGGAATTCAGAGGGGAAAGGCCAGGATGGAGAGTGAAACACACGCTGGTTACAGAGGGGAAGAGAGTTTGATGAAAACACAAACTAAAGGGAATTCAGAGGGGAAGGCCAGAATGGAGAGTGAAACACATGCTGGTTACAGAGGGGAAGAGAGTTTGATGAAAACACAAACTAAAGGGAATTCAGAGGGGAAGGCCAGGATGGACAGTGAAGCACATGCTGGTTCTCAGCCTTCACAACTCTAAGATCAAGGCTGGCCACAGCACAGCCCTGGCCCCAGATCACCCTGTCTGTTCTCTCTCCACACCCTCATTACCAAGGGCCTCCCCCCGAGGGAAAGGATCAGGAGGGCCACACGTGCACAGCTCCTGCCCACAGCATGAACTGCAGCCCAGAGATCCCTGCCAGGCCCTTCACACGCCGACCTCGTGCCCTACGCCCGACCAAAGCGCGGAGCCCATGACACCTTGTCCCAGTGGGCATCGCCACTTCCTCAACGCCGGGAGCAGCCCTGGAGCCCGCCCCTGCCAATCGCAGCCTTTGCTAAGCGCAGCTCTTGGCAATCCCAGCCCTCTCCCGCTCCCGAGCAGGTGCACAGCCCCCCCTAAGCCCACCCGATGTTTCCTTTCCTCCGCCTCATCCCACGCTGGCTCCAAACATCTGCCCGGCTCCTCGCCCCTCGCCCCGGGGAATTTCCCTCCAGAGAAGTCCAGATGCACGCCAGGACCCCCAGATATCCCCCCTGGCAGCCCCCCACGCTCTGCCCACAATCCCAGCACCTTTCCCACCCCTCCGCCCAGGGAACGCTCTCCCCCGCAGCCCGGCCCACGGGCCGAGCCCCCAGACCCCACCCGGTCCTTCCCACTGCCACCACCCCCAAAGCCGCTCTCCGAGCCCCTCAATTATTGTGGTTTGGACACCTACGACCCCTCCCATAGGTGAGCCCCCTCAAACCACCTCCAGACCCCTCCAAAGGCCTCCAGCACCTGCCCTCCTCCGGATCTCCCCGCTCCCTCCCACCCTGGCTCCAGCAAGGCCCAAAGGCCGGGGCTGCCCCGAAAAGCCCCCGAACGCAGCCCCAGCCCTGATCCGCGTCTCCAAGAGCCCCCCCCGGACCCTCTGACCGCCCCCCAGCCCACAGCACCCTTCCCCCGCTCCTCAGGCGCGCCCGAAATTCCTCCCCGGCCTCAAAACTCAGGTCCCTTCCCAAAACCCCTTCACGGCACCCCCGGATCGCTCAGCCCCCGCGGAGCAGCCGCCCCCGCCCCTCAGCACCCGCGGCAGCGCCCCCCAGGCCTCTCCGCCTCCCCGGCCTGCCGCCGCCCCCACCTCGCGCACGGAGGCGCCATCCGCGATGACGATCTCCTCCTTGTCCTTGGGGGTCTTCACGGTTACGCGGATGAGCGCCCCGCCGGGCCCCGCCTGGCCCTCCCCGCCAGACCCGGGGCCGGGGCCGCCGCCGCCGCCGCCACTCGGCTCCGCCATCTTCGCCGCCCGCCGCCAGCCCGGGCCACCGCCACCACAGAGAGCCGGGAGCGGCGCCACAGCACCGCCTCGGCCCGGGACAGCGCCTCCCTGCGGCGCGGAGGAACAGCGGCAGTGCGGGGCGCGGAGGCGGAACGGGAGCGGAAACCGGCGGCCGGTGCCCCCACCGACCCCCCTTTTACCGGCCCCATCCCCGCTCCCCGCGGTCACCGAGACCCCGCGCCTGCCCCGCGCTCCCTTCTGCTGCCGAGGCCCCTCTGGAGTCCCGGCGCCCGCGGGGACAGGAGCAGGGCCCGGGCGGGACTACAGCCCCCAGGATGCTCCGGGCCCGGCGCGGCCCCGTGACGGCGGCGCCCGGCGCGGCCGCACCCCCGCCCCGCGGTGCCGGCGGCGGCCATGCTGCGGCCCAAGGCCCTGACGCAGGTGCTCAGCCAGGCCAACACCGGCGGCGTCCAGAGCACGCTGTGAGTGCGGGGGGCCGGGCGGGGGGCGCCTTTCCCCGAGCGGGCACCGCGGGCACCGGGCGCTCCGTGATGCGGGGTGACGCCACTGCGGGGAGATGCTTTCCCTGCCCGGGAATGTTTCCCTCGTACCGACCCCGGCGGATACTGCTGCTCTTCCTGCCCCAGGATGTGCTGTCCCTGCCTGGAGATGCTGCCTACCATTCCCCCGTCCCTGCCCCAGACCCTGTTCCTGCTCCTGCCCATGTCCCTGAACCTGCCTAGGCCATGTTGCCCCTGTCCCTAGCCCAGGGATGCTGCCTGCCCCTGTCCCTGCACCGGGGGATGCTCCCTGCTCCTGCCCTGGGAATGCTGCCCCTGCCCAAGGATGCTCCTGCTATTCCCCAGCCCCTCCTCCTGCTCTTTCCCCTGCCCCTGCTTCTTCCCCTGCCCAGGGATGCTCCTTGCCATTGTTCCTGCCCCTTCCCAGGGATGCTCCTTGCCCTTGCCCCTTCCCAGGGATGCTCCTTGCTCCTCCCCAGGGATGCTCCTTGCCATTGTTCCTGCCCCTTCCCAGGGATGCTCCTTGCCATTGCTCCTGCCCGGGGATGCTCCTTGCCCTTGCCTCTGCCCAAGGATGCTCCCTGTCCCTGCCTGGGGAAGGCAAGAGGCCCTTCCAGGAGCAGGCATGGGACTGACACCACACACCCTGCATGGAGCTGGGCTGCAGATGGTGCTGGCACTGTGCACAGTGTGTGGGGCTCCTGATGCCTGGTGCTGGGATGCCTCGTGCACAGTGCAAGGGCCACGCACAGAGCTGGGGCTGTGCACAGTGTTTGTCCCCCAGGCTCATGCCCAGCCTGTGGCAGGTCCTACTGCTTCAACAGACAGATCCTGCACTGCCCTGCTCAGGCCTGGGGACACTGCAGAGCCTTCTGGCTTTGAAGCCCCCAAACCTCTGCAGAGTGGGAGTGTGCTGAGAACAGTGCTTGGGACAGGGAGGGAGGGTTTGCTTTACCTCTGGTGCTGGAAGGAGGTCTGGTGTTAGAGACATCAGTTGGCCCTGCTGTGTCCTTGCCAGGCTGCTGAACAACGAGGGCTCCTTGCTTGCCTACTCTGGCTATGGGGACACTGATGCCAGGGTGACTGCAGCCATCGCCAGCAACATCTGGGTGGCCTATGACAAAAACGGGCACCAGGCATTCAACGAGGACAACCTCAAATTCATCCTCATGGACTGCATGGTAGGTGGGGCTGGAGCCTACCCTGTTCTCCCTGGGGACGTGCCCGTGGTGCCAGGACCCTGCTGGGGCTCCAGGCCGAGCTGGGGTGCCATGGGTGCTGTTTCTCCCTGGGCAGGAGGGGCGAGTGGCCATCACACGGGTGGCAAACCTGCTGCTCTGCATGTATGCCAAGGAGACAGTCGGATTTGGGATGCTGAAAGCCAAGGTAAGGGCTGGGGAGGCTGCAGGGCTGCATCCCTGCTCTGCTGTGGGGAGGAGCTGTTGAAGGGCATTGGGATGGAAGGGCTGGAGGAAGCTGCCGTGCCTGGGACACTCTTTGCGCCTTGCAGAGACTCCTCTGTCTCCCTTCTTCCCCTGTGACGCCTTTTTAAGGTTCTAAACTGAAACACAAATTACAATAAACCAGCGGGCAGTGGGCACATGTGTTGCAAAACCCACCTGGGCGTGGCTCATGCCATTTCTCTGCTTGCAGGCACAGGCACTGGTCCAGTACCTGGAGGAGCCACTCACACAGGTGGCTGCATCGTGAGCAGAGGGCCCTGACAGCATCACCATCACCATCACCACCGTGGGTTGGGTGTGAGTGGCCCCACAGGCATCCCAGAGCTCCAGTGTGCTCTGAAAAATAAGGTGGCAAGAATCCAGAATCTGGGGTGAATAAAGTGTGTTTGATGCTTGTGTCCATTGTGTCTGTTGTTGGGGGAGCTGAGGGGTAACACAACCAGACTGGGTTGTCTTGGTTTCAAAAGACAGGTGTTTGCTAAGGCAGGAGCTTTTTCTGAAATGGAAAATGTAACCTCTCCCCTGCCTTTTTCCAAATTGCTATAAATTTTAAATTAAGGAGCTCTCAGGCAAAAAAAAAATGGGAGCAGGGAATAATAGTTCTTTAATAGGGAAGAAAATAAAAAGATAAACAATGCAGTAAACTAAAACAACACTGACAGAGTCAGAACACCACCTGACACCCTGTTGGTAGCAGTCCAATTGGAATTGTGGCTGCAGCCTCTCCTGGAGTGTCAGGGGTGATTCTGTTGGAGCAGGAATCTTGTAAAAGTCCAATTGGAATTGTGGCTGCAGCCCTCTTCGAGTGTCAGGGGTGATTCTGTTGGAGCAGGAATCTTGTAAAAGTCCAATTGGAATTGTGGCTGCAGCCCTCCTGGAGTGTCAGGGATGGTTCTGCTGGAGCAGGGATCCTGTAGAAAAGGTGCAGTCTTCCTCTGAGGATCCAGGGGAAGAGAGCAGCTGTTCCTCAGGGAAATCCAGTAGAGAAAAGCCATGCTGGTGTTCAGAATCTCCACTTTATATCTGGGTAGAATGCTTGTCTCTCCTCTCTGGGCTCACATCTCACACTGGGATGCTGTGGTTCTTATCAGTGACCTTCAATAGCCTGTTATCAGCAGATTTCTCCCCAGTTGTGGAAGAGATAAGGAAAAATGCCCACTTAAGACATACAGATATGGCATACAGGTAAATAGAATGCAATTTGCTTGACAGTCCAGGACACTGGGCAGTGTTTGGGAAGTGCCCATCATTGCCCCTTGGGGAAGACAGGAAATTGCAAGGGGCTGTTGTCAAAGGAGAGGGGTTTCAACAGAGCCGAGCCCCGGCACAGCCCTGCTGGTCACACCGGGATAGCCGGGGGTGCTGGGGGCTCCTCCCCATCCCTGTTTCCCTGGCTTTCACACGATGGCAGCAGAGGCGAGGGAACATTGAGAGCGACGGGAGCCGGGCTGAGCGGGGGTTCTGCTCCTGGCACAGCTGCCCTCGCTGCCACCCCACCCCGCAGTGCCCCGCTCTGCCGCTGCTGCCATCGCTGCCCCCGATGCCATCGCACCCGTGCCCTCCCGGCCGTGCCACCCTCCCTGTGATGCCCGTGATGCCCCCCGTGTCCTGCCCTCGCACTCTCCCTGTCACTACAGGACACGAAATAACGATGTGCACACACACTGTTCTCAAGGCAAAAAAGGGACTTTCTCATTTCTGACTCCAACATTTATAGATTTCCAAAAGCGACAGTGGATTGGAAGGTGACAGTGCCACCTCTCCAATGACACTGGACAATGCAGCAGTCCGTCAAATTTCTCCTCCTCCAGAAAAGAATGCAAAATTACAGAAAGCGTGTGAGAAAGTTCCTTACAAGAATGTAAACATCAGAAGGCTTAGAAAATCTTTAAAAATCAGGGCAACACCCTCCCTGCCAGGCTGCCCGTGATGCCCCCCGTGTCCTGGGCGGGCTGCCCGTGCTGCCCTCGCACCATCCGTGCCCACGCTGTTGGTGCTGCCCGTGATGCCCTCCGTGCCCATGGTGTCGGTGCTGCTCCTGCACCCTCCGTGCCCACGCTGTCGGTGCTGCCCGTGCTGCCCTCGTACCCTCCCTGCCCACGCTGCCCGTTCTGTCGGTGCTGCCCTCCGTGCCCACGGTGCCCATGCTGTCGGGGCTGCTCTCTCACCCTCCGTGCCCATGCTGCTGGTGCTGCCCTCGCACCCTCCATGCCCACGCTGTTGGTGCTGCCCTCCGTGCCCACTCTGCCCGTGCTCCTGGTGCTGCCCTCGCACCTTCCGTGCCCACGCTGCCCGTGATTCCCCCTCACCCTCCGTGCCCACGCTGCCGGTGCTGTCGGTGCTGCCCTCGTACCCTCTGTGCCCATGGTGTTGGTGCTGCCCTCGCACCCTCTGTGCTCACACTGTCCGTGCTTTTGGTGCTGCCCTCCGTGCCCACGGTGCCCGTGCTGTCGGTGCTGCCCGTGCTGCCCTCGTACCCTCCGTGCCCACGCTGCCCGTGTTCCTGGTGCTGCCCTCGCACCCTTCGTGCCCACGCTGCCCGTGCTGCCCTCTCACCCTCTGTGCCCACGCTGCCCGTGTTCCTGGTGCTGCCCTCGCACCCTCCGTGCCCACGCTGCCCGTGCCGCCGGTGCTGCCCTGGCTGCCCCAGCCTGCCCGCGCTCCGGGTCGGTCCCTGGCTCCTCCTCCCGCCGCCCCGTGACGGTCCCAGGGGTGACATTACCTGCCCAACCTGCGCTGCGACACCCGGTCCCACCCCTTGAACCGAGCGGCCGCGTTGTCGCCAGCTCGGCCTCTCCCTCCCCGCTGTCCCGGACCCTCCGCTGCCCCGGCACCGAGGAACCCTCGGTGGCTCCGCGCCCTCCCTCGGTGCCCCCGGGAGCCCGGCCCGCCCCGCCGGGTGCTCGAGGCTCGGCAGCGGGAAGGAGGAAAGGCAAAGGCAGGGCGGCCCTGCAGGGCGGGCGGCGGCCGGGGCGACATGGGCAGCGCCGAGGAGGATTATAACTTTGTCTTCAAGGGTGAGTCCTGCGCTCGGTGTGATCCTTTCTTCCTCAAAAGGAGGGGAGCAGAAATCCAGGGGCTGCGGGGAGGCAACGAGGGTGCCCTTTCCCCAGGGCGGCTGTGCCCTGAGCTGCCCTGCTGTTGTGGTGGGCACCGGGAGCTCCGGAGGGTCAGGGGACCGGGGGGCAGGCACGGTTTGGTGACAGCAGTGAGGCCAGCCAGGGCTGGTGAGCGGCAGCAGGGTCCGCAGAGACCCGGGGAGATCCACACTCACCCCAAGGCTGAAGGTGTGCAGTGCCAGGCAAATTGCTGTTATGGGATAAGGGGGCTCTGAAAGCTGGGGCTGAGTGTGTGAGATGAGAGCCTGTAAGCCCTGAGCGTAGTGGGCATTGAAAAGTCATTTGCTGCGGTGACCTGGGCAGTGGCACATGCAGAGGACATGCGGGTCAGAACTGAGCTGGAGAAATGGGGGCACAGCCTCTTACCTGCCATGCTGAGCTCCTTGGGCCCACCTGGTCACTGCCAGGTGCTGATGGCTGGACTCTGCTGGGGCTCAGTGCTCCCTTTGGGCAAGTGGGGACAGACAGGCTCTGGTGTGGCACCTGTCCTGGGTGCCCACTGCAGCAGGGTGAGCCAGGGCTCACCAACATCCTTGCCCTGCTCCTGCTGCCCAGAGGCCAGTGGCCATAACCCCCCTTGACCAGCACTAGGGAGCACAGCTGGGCTCCCACGGGGACCCTGTTTGCTGAAGGAGTGACCCCACCAGGGCTTAAACCCACACAGCTGCCCAGTCTGGGCACCAGACAAAGCGAGCGATGCCCGTGCAGCCAGTGCTGGTAGCTGCGGCAGCGCAGTGAGATTGATTTCTTTCCTTTCTTTCTCTTCTTTCTCTTCTCTCTTCTTTCTCTTCTCTCTTCTTTCTCTTCTCTCTTCTTTCTTTCTTTTCCTTCCGTCCTTCCTTCCTTCCTTCCTTCCTTCCTTCCTTCCTTCCTTCCTTCCTTCCCTCCTTCCTTCCTTTCTT